>JAIOJX010000001.1:96683652-97088192 GCA_022376925.1 Tragulus kanchil | reverse complement strand
TTGTTGTAGAAGTCCACCTAACAAAAGCTGTACATTGAGAAAACGGCAGCCATTGCCAATCCAAAGTTTTGGAAAGGGTGGATCATGGGAATGAATGTCCTCAACTTCTTTTCTTCTCACTTCTAATCTCTTGTCAGTAGTTCATGTTAGCCAAACCTAACCTGACGGACTGATGCTGAAGCTGAAGCTCTAATATGCTGGCCACCTGATGTGACCAACTGACTCACTGGAAAAGATCCTGATGCTGGGAAAGATTGAGGGCAGGAAGAGAAGAGGGCAATAGAGGATGAGATGGTGGGATGACATCATTGATTCAATGGACATGAGTTTGAGCAAACTCCAGGAGATAGTGAAGGACAGAGAAGCTTGGCATGCTGTACTCCATGGGGGTCACAGACTCAGACACGTCTGAGCAACTGAACAACTACTGCAACCTGAAGACACAGAGAGTATTCAATGAAGCTGAAAAAGGTTAACATCCTGGAGTTACAGAGCAGGGTTGGGAAGGATGGTGAACAGGTCTGACAAGCAAATCAGAGACTATCTACCACAACCAGTATTCTCAGCTTTCTTCAAACCCAGTATTGTGTATGCTTTCTTGACTCTTCCGTTTGCTCTCTATTCTATGACTCAGCTCTTTAACAACCCTATTTTCCTTTCATCTACGCAGATCTTGTACTATAGAGAGAATAAGTACATTTCATATTTAAAGGTGATGATGACAAACATTTAGAACTTCACTACATTTTTCTTCAACATGTTACACTTTGGTTTGCTGTGACTATAACCAGCTAAGGGAAAGGAGCAGTTTCAGGTATGTCTTTAATTTTTACTTCTTAAATAAATTCATGTTTCAACTTCCTTTTATTTTTTAATTTTTTTTAAGGATTTTGTTTTTTACTGCCACACATCAGCCTGAATCAGCCATAGGTATACATATGTCTGCTCTGTCTTAAACTTCCCTCCCATCTCCTTCCCCATCCCACTGCTCTTGGTAGTTACAGAGCTTATTACACAGGTTGTTATTGTTTGAGTTCCCTTTGTCTTACAGCAGATTCCCATTGGTTATCTATTTTACATATGGTTATATATATATATATATACACATATATATACACATATATACATACATTTGGTGTATTTTCCAGTGCAGAAAATTTTGCTTAAAATTTTCAATCCTGGTACAGGTAAAAGTACATTATATTACAACCAAAAGCCATAATCATAACTTTTGTACAATGTGCAACCTATACAAATGCAGGCAGTCTTAACTATAAACCTGCTCTAAAACTTTAAAGTCAGAAATATCACTGACCTTTATTTTCTATGAGAATTGCTGGCAGCCACAGTATTTGCACATAACTACAAAATATAAAGGGGGAGTGATGGTGAAATTTTTAAATTCATCTTTCAGCTAGCATATTTTTCACACAGAAGGTATCTACATGTCCAGACATGAAAACAGATTAAACCTCTGAAATTGACATTAACTACTACTGAAATTTGTTTGAATATTCTAATTTTTATGAAGTATTTCTGATACCAGGTATACTTCATCTAAAGTGAGTAAAATAATTATAAAAGTACTTGGTTTTCATACTATCCTAATAGGTTCCAGCCTTCCAAAGAATGGTAATTGCTTAATGTTTCAGTACATTTACATACACCTCCTGTGGTCAACAGAATTCTAAGATGACGCCCCATGATCCCTGTAGCAGCCCCTCCCCTTGAGTATTAAACCTGTAAATGTGATGGAATATTGCTCCTATTATTATTAGATTACGATAAACAGCACAGCTGATTGGGAAATTATCCAGAATGAGCATGACCTAATCAGGTGAACACTTAAAAGGCACAGAGAGAACTTCTAATCTATCTAAGATGCTTTATGCTCCTCTCTCTCTTTATAGAGAGCACCTCTTCCCCCCTTATAAGCTCAACAATATATCCTGGAAATAATATGAGACAACCAAATGTGAGCTTTGAAAGAAGTGAAGAAGAAGAGGAATTGGTTAGAACAGCTTCATGGGGGGCGACCTTATGACCCTCTACTAACAAAAATGTGAACCAAGCCCAGCATTTCCTCTCAACCTAGTAACAGGAAGCGGCTCAAGTGGGCTCTTCCACCATCAATAGCCAAACAAACCCTTCATATGGTTATATATATATATATATACACATATATATACACATATATACATACATTTGGTGTATTTTCCAGTGCAGAAAATTTTGCTTAAAATTTTCAATCCTGGTACAGGTAAAAGTACATTATATTACAACCAAAAGCCATAATCATAACTTTTGTACAATGTGCAACCTATACAAATGCAGGCAGTCTTAACTATAAACCTGCTCTAAAACTTTAAAGTCAGAAATATCACTGACCTTTATTTTCTATGAGAATTGCTGGCAGCCACAGTATTTGCACATAACTACAAAATATAAAGGGGGAGTGATGGTGAAATTTTTAAATTCATCTTTCAGCTAGCATATTTTTCACACAGAAGGTATCTACATGTCCAGACATGAAAACAGATTAAACCTCTGAAATTGACATTAACTACTACTGAAATTTGTTTGAATATTCTAATTTTTATGAAGTATTTCTGATACCAGGTATACTTCATCTAAAGTGAGTAAAATAATTATAAAAGTACTTGGTTTTCATACTATCCTAATAGGTTCCAGCCTTCCAAAGAATGGTAATTGCTTAATGTTTCAGTACATTTACATACACCTCCTGTGGTCAACAGAATTCTAAGATGACGCCCCATGATCCCTGTAGCAGCCCCTCCCCTTGAGTATTAAACCTGTAAATGTGATGGAATATTGCTCCTATTATTATTAGATTACGATAAACAGCACAGCTGATTGGGAAATTATCCAGAATGAGCATGACCTAATCAGGTGAACACTTAAAAGGCACAGAGAGAACTTCTAATCTATCTAAGATGCTTTATGCTCCTCTCTCTCTTTATAGAGAGCACCTCTTCCCCCCTTATAAGCTCAACAATATATCCTGGAAATAATATGAGACAACCAAATGTGAGCTTTGAAAGAAGTGAAGAAGAAGAGGAATTGGTTAGAACAGCTTCATGGAGGGGCACCTTATGACCCTCTACTAACAAAAAATGTGAACCAAGCCCAGCATTTCCTCTCAACCTAGTAACAGGAAGCGGCTCAAGTGGGCTCTTCCACCATCATGCCAAATAGGAATCCCACAAATACCAAGTAAGCCCTACAGAACATAAAAGGAGGAACAATTGGAAGCCCTGCTGACAATAAATGACCAGAGAAAGTGCTTTCCTTCTCCACTGGGCCTGAGATCCCCCTTCACCACCCAGACATATAAGTGGCTAAGGGTACCAGCAAAAATGATCCCACCACAAAAAAATGCTGCCACTTGTAAAATGCTCTCCTTCTCAGATAGGCCTGAGACTCCATTTCCCTATCCAGAGACATCAGACACCTTGCTGGTACCAGCAACTGAGACTCCTCCACAGAAAGCTTTCAACCTAGTAAGCACCCTCCATTGTCTACAGTCAAGGGAGACCCTGTCACAAGGGCCTGGCTCAGGAAGTTCTCTTCATCAAGTGGTCCAAGGATTCCCCTTCCCCACCAGCAGCACCAAGTGCCCTATCCCAGGGAAGCTGCTTCTGACCCTATAAGCAGCAAAAGGGACCAAAAGTAACTCTACCTGTACAAGATAAACAGATCAAAAGATTACCATAAAGGTTGTGAAAATTAGATTGTCATGGAACCATAGCCCACAAAAGTAGGGGAAGTATGTGCCAAACCTCTAAAGAGGAAATACCTGCTAAAACAAACAACCAAAAAAACACATCTCTTTCAACAGGGACCAAAGTATCCTAACATAATACCCACAATGTCCAAAAGACAGTATCACTACTCATACCAAGGACCAGAAATATAACAACTGTAATAACAAATGACAAATGATGCCAACCCAAGATGAATTAGATATTAGAATTATCTAAACCCTGATTGGGAAATTATCCAGAATGAGCATGACCTAATCAGGTGAACACTTAAAAGGCACAGAGAACTTCTAATCTATCTAAGATGCTTTATGCTCTCTCTCTTTATAGAGAGCACCTCTTCCCTTATAAGCTCAACAATATATCCTGGAAATAATATGAGACAACCAAATGTGAGCTTTGAAAGAAGTGAAGAAGAAGAGGAATTGGTTAGAACAGCTTCATGGAGGGGCACCTTATGACCCTCTACTAACAAAAAATGTGAACCAAGCCCAGCATTTCCTCTCAACCTAGTAACAGGAAGCGGCTCAAGTGGGCTCTTCCACCATCATGCCAAATAGGAATCCCACAAATACCAAGTAAGCCCTACAGAACATAAAAGGAGGAACAATTGGAAGCCCTGCTGACAATAAATGACCAGAGAAAGTGCTTTCCTTCTCCACTGGGCCTGAGATCCCCCTTCACCACCCAGACATATAAGTGGCTAAGGGTACCAGCAAAAATGATCCCACCACAAAAAAATGCTGCCACTTGTAAAATGCTCTCCTTCTCAGATAGGCCTGAGACTCCATTTCCCTATCCAGAGACATCAGACACCTTGCTGGTACCAGCAACTGAGACTCCTCCACAGAAAGCTTTCAACCTAGTAAGCACCCTCCATTGTCTACAGTCAAGGGAGACCCTGTCACAAGGGCCTGGCTCAGGAAGTTCTCTTCATCAAGTGGTCCAAGGATTCCCCTTCCCCACCAGCAGCACCAAGTGCCCTATCCCAGGGAAGCTGCTTCTGACCCTATAAGCAGCAAAAGGGACCAAAAGTAACTCTACCTGTACAAGATAAACAGATCAAAAGATTACCATAAAGGTTGTGAAAATTAGATTGTCATGGAACCATAGCCCACAAAAGTAGGGGAAGTATGTGCCAAACCTCTAAAGAGGAAATACCTGCTAAAACAAACAACCAAAAAAACACATCTCTTTCAACAGGGACCAAAGTATCCTAACATAATACCCACAATGTCCAAAAGACAGTATCACTACTCATACCAAGGACCAGAAATATAACAACTGTAATAACAAATGACAAATGATGCCAACCCAAGATGAATTAGATATTAGAATTATCTGACAAGGGTTTAAATGCTGATTTCAGACCCTTCAGACCTTGAGAATCCCAACCTACAGAACTATGAGCTATTAAAAGGGTATTGTTTTAAGCCACTACATTTGTACTAATTTCTTATGCAGCAAAAGAAAACTAAGACCATGTCTTATCTAGCAACCATCTTGTACCCATAAAATGATTATAATGAGTCCTAGAGGGTTGGGAAGAGTCAGACGTGACTTAGCAACTGAACAATAGCAAGACAAGTAAATGACTTTATGTCTTAGTTCTAGGCCTACAATGACATTCAGTCAGTTCAGTTCAGTCACTCAGTAGTGTCCAACTCTCTGTGACCCCATAGACTGCAGCACACCCGGCTTCCCTGTCCTTTACCATCTCCCCAGAGCTTGCTCAAACTCATGTCCATTGACTTAGTGATGCCATCCAACCATCTCATCCTATGTCATCCCCTTCTCCTTCTGCCTTCTATTTTTCCCAGCATCAGGGTCCTTTTCAACGAGTTGTCTCTTCGTGTCAGGTGGCCAATGTATTGGAAGTTCAGCTTTAGCATCAGTCCTTTCAACGAATACTCAGAGTTGATTTCCTTTAGAATTGACTGATCTGATCTCCTTCCAGTCCAAGGGATTCTCAAGAGTCTTCTTGAATTTGAAGGCATCTATTCTTTGGTGCTCGGCCTTCTTTATGTTCCAACTCTCACATTCATACATGACTACTGGGAAAGTCATACCTTTGACTATCCAGACCTTTGTTGGTAAAGGGATGTCTCTGCTTTTAATATGCTGGTTTTAAATTACTACTACATTTTAAAGACTAGAGCAGTTACTAGATACACACACACAAAAGAACTCTACGGACAAGATAACATAATACCCACAAGGGGGATGTGCCAAACCTCTAAAGAGGAAATACCTGCAAAACAAACAACCAAAACACATCTCTTTCAACAGGGACCAAAGTATCCTAACATAATACCCACAATGTCCAAAAGACAGTATCACTACTCATACCAAGGACCAGAAATATAACAACTGTAATAACAAATGACAAATGATGCCAACCCAAGATGAATTAGATATTAGAATTATCTGACAAGGGTTTAAATGCTGATTTCAGACCCTTCAGACCTTGAGAATCCCAACCTACAGAACTATGAGCTATTAAAAGGGTATTGTTTTAAGCCACTACATTTGTACTAATTTCTTATGCAGCAAAAGAAAACTAAGACCATGTCTTATCTAGCAACCATCTTGTACCCATAAAATGATTATAATGAGTCCTAGAGGGTTGGGAAGAGTCAGACGTGACTTAGCAACTGAACAATAGCAAGACAAGTAAATGACTTTATGTCTTAGTTCTAGGCCTACAATGACATTCAGTCAGTTCAGTTCAGTCACTCAGTAGTGTCCAACTCTCTGTGACCCCATAGACTGCAGCACACCCGGCTTCCCTGTCCTTTACCATCTCCCCAGAGCTTGCTCAAACTCATGTCCATTGACTTAGTGATGCCATCCAACCATCTCATCCTATGTCATCCCCTTCTCCTTCTGCCTTCTATTTTTCCCAGCATCAGGGTCCTTTTCAACGAGTTGTCTCTTCGTGTCAGGTGGCCAATGTATTGGAAGTTCAGCTTTAGCATCAGTCCTTTCAACGAATACTCAGAGTTGATTTCCTTTAGAATTGACTGATCTGATCTCCTTCCAGTCCAAGGGATTCTCAAGAGTCTTCTTGAATTTGAAGGCATCTATTCTTTGGTGCTCGGCCTTCTTTATGTTCCAACTCTCACATTCATACATGACTACTGGGAAAGTCATACCTTTGACTATCCAGACCTTTGTTGGTAAAGGGATGTCTCTGCTTTTTAATATGCTGGTTTTAAATTACTACTACATTTTTAAAGACTAGAGCAGTTACTAGATACACACACACATTTTCCAAAGAAACTTCTTTGTTCAGCTTCAGAATTTTTGGCCACTGTGAGCATCCTAGACTTATTTTTCATTCATTAGTCTTGAAAAAAAAAATTTATTTTAATATTCTTATCTAGCATCCTGAATTTGATCTATTTCACCTTAGATCCCTCACATACTTAGCATTTGTATAGGATTGCTTGTCTATTATAATATCTGCCAACCCTTTTTCTAAATCATTATTTCATGCATTCAACACTTACCCAGAATATGCCACACCCGGAGATGGGTGCTAGGGTTATAGTTAAGAAGTGTAGCACTTACCATTAAGAAATGTATTTAATTTTAAAGAAGGCAGATGAATAAACTTACAATGACACTTGTGATGGACGCCCCGTCAGAGATTTAGATACAAGATATAATGGAATCATCTAGGAATGCTAATCTACACTAATAAGTCAAAACTCATTAAAGTTGGGTTATATCTAAGTTCTATCTTATAGGACCAGTAGCAATTAACCACCAAAATGAAGTCATTGATATTATTCCAAGGAAAATAAAAATACTACACACAACAGTAAAGATGCATTGAAAATTTACAGGTCAGTAAATGGTAAGTATGAAACATAATACTCTAGGGTAGAAGAAGAAGAGATCTGCTAAGCACATTGGCTAAAAAGGAAGTGATAAGGCCAGAGAGGTTGCAAGTGGTTTTGTGTATGAAGCTGAAGAACTGAACTAGGTCTTCTAAGCTAAGTGAAATGATAAAATTTCAAATTTCAGAACAGTAAAGCAGGATTGAAAATTTAAAGTGTCAGGTATAGACTTTCAACGAATACTCAGAGTTGATTTCCTTTAGAATTGACTGATCTGATCTCCTTCCAGTCCAAGGGATTCTCAAGAGTCTTCTTGAATTTGAAGGCATCTATTCTTTGGTGCTCGGCCTTCTTTATGTTCCAACTCTCACATTCATACATGACTACTGGGAAAGTCATACCTTTGACTATCCAGACCTTTGTTGGTAAAGGGATGTCTCTGCTTTTTAATATGCTGGTTTTAAATTACTACTACATTTTTAAAGACTAGAGCAGTTACTAGATACACACACACATTTTCCAAAGAAACTTCTTTGTTCAGCTTCAGAATTTTTGGCCACTGTGAGCATCCTAGACTTATTTTTCATTCATTAGTCTTGAAAAAAAAAATTTATTTTAATATTCTTATCTAGCATCCTGAATTTGATCTATTTCACCTTAGATCCCTCACATACTTAGCATTTGTATAGGATTGCTTGTCTATTATAATATCTGCCAACCCTTTTTCTAAATCATTATTTCATGCATTCAACACTTACCCAGAATATGCCACACCCGGAGATGGGTGCTAGGGTTATAGTTAAGAAGTGTAGCACTTACCATTAAGAAATGTATTTAATTTTAAAGAAGGCAGATGAATAAACTTACAATGACACTTGTGATGGACGCCCCGTCAGAGATTTAGATACAAGATATAATGGAATCATCTAGGAATGCTAATCTACACTAATAAGTCAAAACTCATTAAAGTTGGGTTATATCTAAGTTCTATCTTATAGGACCAGTAGCAATTAACCACCAAAATGAAGTCATTGATATTATTCCAAGGAAAATAAAAATACTACACACAACAGTAAAGATGCATTGAAAATTTACAGGTCAGTAAATGGTAAGTATGAAACATAATACTCTAGGGTAGAAGAAGAAGAGATCTGCTAAGCACATTGGCTAAAAAGGAAGTGATAAGGCCAGAGAGGTTGCAAGTGGTTTTGTGTATGAAGCTGAAGAACTGAACTAGGTCTTCTAAGCAATGCACAGTCAATATGATTTTTATAATAGGAATAAAATTTCAAATTTCAGAACAGTCATACTAGCAGGGATATGAACAGATTGTCAAAAAGTTAGATTGGCCCACTTAGGAGTTATGGTGTTAACTGGAATAAAAAAGTATAAAGTCCTGAAACATTAGTTTGACAGTTGAGATGTGGAAGTATTCAAGTATTATTAAAGAAGCACAGTAAAATTTAGTGGCTGTTTTGATAATTTAAAGCCAACCTCAAATTTCCAGCTTAGGTGACTGAATAGTAGATTGTAGAAAGTTCCATTGAAATGCAATAAAACGTGTTTGTCATGGTAGAGGAATAAATGACAATGCAGCTGGAATCTCTGAGATTTGAGATGTCAAGAGTGATATTTTAGTGGCCATGTTCACCTAACTATTATAGAATACCAAAAATGCTTCTGAAATTAGAATAAAGATGCCAAAATGAAATCAAAGAAATACAAGCTATTGCCCATGAAATTATGTCCCATGGTAGTAGTGGAGAGAGATGGATGAAATCCCTTGGAACAAGGGCAATTTTAAAGTAGATGGTTATAAAGGAGATAGCAAAAATAACCAAGACAGAAAAAGGAGAGGTAAAAGACAATCATAAACACCAGCTCACAGTCGTCATTTGTAAATATTAATTTAAAAATATCATTAGATGCTAAGAGGAATGCAAACTCCTAGAAAGCAAGGGTTTTGTAATTTTCACTACAATATTCATAGTGCCCAAAATACTGCCTTGCTCAGTGCAGATGTTCCATACATGTTTGTTGAGATATTTGATATAGGTATGACATAAGAGAGGATAAGATAAATACTAAAAATATAAAAGCAAATCCTGGATGAAATAGCAATAATTCATGGAACAGAAAAAAATCCTGAAAGTCTTAATTTTACCATGAACAGATGGAGATTTGCCAGTATTCTGGAAACTACAAATGTTGAAAGAATAAGTCTTTGACAGGAACTGTAACAATCACATTGGGCACTGTAGATCACCTTGAGATAGTCTTTTATGTGTCTACACTATCATCTCAATTGATGCAGTAAAAGGCATAAAAAGGATGTTACTGGAGTTCAATACATCATAGAAATTTTACATAACACAGTTGATAAAACTGAATTTGAATTTTTTTCTTTTTTTGGCCACTTCTATTTATCTTTCATTTATTTATCTTTGGTTCTTTGGCTTGTGTGGGCCTCCCATCGCAGTGGCCTCTCTGGTCGCAGAGCTCTGGCTCAGTAGTTGGACACATCAATCCAGCTACTCTGCAGCACATGGGATCTCCCCAGGCCATGGATCGAACTGGCGCCCCTTGCACTCCGAGGTGGTGTCCTTACCCACTGGACCACCAGGTAAGCCCTGAATTTTATAAATTGAAAATAAGTCAGAAAAAATATGAGATTAAATGAAAATGTTAATCATAAAGGACATTCATCTAATAATAATTTAGACGGTGAGGTTAGAGTGAATGTAATAAGTATTTGAAGAAATAGTACTTTTTGGAGATTACGTTAGAAATCCTCAGATAAAAGAAGTGCATAGAACCAACCAGTAAAAGAAACAAAAACAAATGTATGACTATACACCTGTATCATATACCTCACTCCAACCTGATGCTTCCCTTGTTAAACACTGAAAGAATACGTAACAGTGGCAGACTATTTATATATAACCTGACAGTGTCTCACTGTTCGTGATTCCAGCAATTCTGTCCCCCAACTCTCTCCTTACTCAGGGAGGTGACAATAATCCTAAAACAACTGTTTCAGTTTTCCTCACAAGCTAAACATATAGATGAATTCTTTCTCCATTCTTCACACGGCCTCCCCATAATTTTGAGATCCAATTTACTGGACTTCCAGGGGTGACATCCCAGCTTGATCTTGCATTCTTATGCTGGATCACCCTCCTTCCTGGTTTCATTGCTTTTGCTTGTAATCCTATTCACTTGGATTATACTCTCTAATTAAACGATACTACAGAAACTCTTGGCCTGAGGCTCTGCTTTCTGAAGAAACAAGACAAATGTAGCTAGTAAGCCACAGCACAGAATGGAAAAGAAGAAAACCTAAAAAACAATTAGGAAGAAAGAATACCCAATAAAAATAGCAAGTAGACTGTAGTAGTCTTCTCATCTGTAACAATAGATACAAGAAGATAACTGAAAGGCACTATCCTTAAAGTGCTAATGGAAAAATCACTCTTAACCTAGAACATAACACTTAACTTACCATATTAAAAAATGAAAGAGATGACATTTTCAGACAAAGACAGAAATTTCTACCCAGAGGTCCTTCCTCAATAGTAAAATTTCTAAGGAACAAGTTTCTTAGTGAAGGGAACTAAATGCACTGTGAAAAAGTGGGATTAAAGAACAGTATTGAACAAAGAAAGTGATATACATGTAGATAAATCCAAGAAAGATTAATTGTTAAACACAGTACAACTGTGTGACTAATGTGAGGGCCAAGTAAAAAATAAAGTACAATCAAAATATAGATGATAATTACATGGAAATGACATAAAATACAATCAGAACCAATGCTTCAAACTATATCCATTTTTGTTTTCTGTCAGGGACAGATAGAGCTATTAAATATAAGACTGTGATCGCCCAACTATGAATGTTAGTTTTTTAATTAAAAAAAAATCTAGAATTAGCAATAACCTCCAAATCTGTTGAGGGGAAAAAAAACATAATATTGAATGAAAAATGCAAATTACAAGAGGAAATAAATTATTTGTGTAAGTTTAAAATATAAACAAAAATTAGAATATTGTTACTAACTGTAGATAAATGTCTTAATTTATAAAAATATGGATGTTAAAATACAGTCAAACTTTAGACAGGGTCTAACTAAGCAGTAAAGAAAATGCCATGGACTTAAAGGACTCTCAAGTCTATCACTAATATTTTAGTCTAAATCAAAATATGCCAATCATATATGGAAAAATTGTATTGCGAAACTGGAGTTTTGGATATTCTAGTTATTTTTTCTGTTTTTTAAGTTTAAATACCTGAAAGAGCAAAAGTTAAAAGAATTATGATGGATCAGTGTCTTTATTAAGTTCTTGCGTTTTAGACCATGCTTTCTCCTCCTCCTTGGGCCAATCCTCTCTTCCTCCTTTTCTTTGTATCTCTAGTATACAACCTTGTATATGGAACATGGTAAGTACACACTAAACATTTGTTGACATGAATAATTAACATGAATGAGCTTTGCAAACTAAAGCCATCATCATAAATAGAAACTCCTCAGAAAACAGCATATTTTCCTTTCAAGAAGTAGATGACTATAATAAACTGTGTAATGTTCTACAGAGTATCTCAAAATTTAAAAATGTGAAAATAATGTGTCATATTTAGAAATCTATCTTAAAGAACATCAAAAACAAAAGAAGCAATTAACTAGCATCAGTATATTAGGTAAAACTTGTTTTGTTAGACATCTTTCCAGAAAATTGCTAAACTATAGACTGGGGGATTTTTTAAATATAATTCTGACCTAAATTCTGTAGACCTAGTTTTGCAAATAATGAAGTTTCTGTAGAAAAACTGACATCACATAACACTAGTGGACCAAAGCATTTATGAATAAAGTATTTACTAATGTGCAAGTAAATGGGACACTATTAAATACCTATCATGCAAAGGTAATCTACTCACCTAAGAGTATAATTTATGAGAGGTGAGAGTAGATAGCAAATTTTTATGATAGTATAAATGATATCAGAATTGTACTTAAGATAGTATTACAAAGTAGGGCACTAACTAGAACAGAAAAATAGATTTCTCAAGTGTATAAAGTGAATGAAAGGATAATGAAAGTTTTAGCTTTTTTAATACAAAAGTGTGAAATATACACATTAGCAATAAAAATCAAATTACAAAGTAATAGTTTTTATTAAATATACTTCCTTTCCAGTTACTTGGTCATGCTAGATTACTTTTAACCAGATCATTTAATTTTCATTCAGGGGCTTCCCCTGGTGGTTCAGTGGGTATGGACACCGCCTTGCAGTGCAAGGGGCGCCGGTTCGATCCCTGGCCTGGGAAGATCCCATGTGCCGCAGAGCGGCTGGACCTATGTGTCCAATACCGAGCCGGAGCTCTGGAGCACATGCGCCCACAGCCGGCGCTCAGCAACAACAGACCCCACCACGATGGGAGGCCCACAGGAGCCAAGGAACAAAGACGGATGAAAACAGACAAATGAAAGACCAATAGAAGTGGCCTGCCTGCTCCCCTCCCTCCCCAACCCAACCCCCACCCAAAATAAATAAATAAATAAATCTTTAAAAAATAATAATAATAATTTCCATTCAGCCCATTCTATGTATCCAACTTGATTATGATTTCTAAAAGTAATGTTTATCCCCCTAATTGTAATATTTAACATAGTATAAAAATAGAATATTAAGTTTAATGTTACCATGAGATTAAGCAAAACCTATCATTATCCCGTGTCTTCATAATAAGATTTCATTGTACAAAAAGAACAAAACAGAATTGATATAGTATATTAACATCCATATGTTAATGTTAGTTTGACTTGGGTGACACTATATAATAATTCCTTGAAACTAATTAGAGACAAATAGTCTTTAGACTTGAAAAAAATCCAAATTTAAAGACATTAATCTACTCTAGTATTAATTTTACCACTGTCCTTTAAAAATACTGTGAACTTTTCTTGAAAGTCCAATCTAAACCAAATTCTCTTTCATAGCTATTTATGATTTGTGTACATCTATTTATGGACTCAAGGAGAGAACTGAATGCTGCTATCAGGACGTCCCTCATAACCACAGAGAGACTCACTGAGAATAGTCTATACATGCAACAACAGAAAAAATAAGCTGATACTCACTACATTTTTGCTATTCATACAATACAGTAAATTGGAATCATTAGCAATAAAAATCAAATTACAAAGTAATAGTTTTTATTAAATATACTTCCTTTCCAGTTACTTGGTCATGCTAGATTACTTTTAACCAGATCATTTAATTTTCATTCAGGGGCTTCCCCTGGTGGTTCAGTGGGTATGGACACCGCCTTGCAGTGCAAGGGGCGCCGGTTCGATCCCTGGCCTGGGAAGATCCCATGTGCCGCAGAGCGGCTGGACCTATGTGTCCAATACCGAGCCGGAGCTCTGGAGCACATGCGCCCACAGCCGGCGCTCAGCAACAACAGACCCCACCACGATGGGAGGCCCACAGGAGCCAAGGAACAAAGACGGATGAAAACAGACAAATGAAAGACCAATAGAAGTGGCCTGCCTGCTCCCCTCCCTCCCCAACCCAACCCCCACCCAAAATAAATAAATAAATAAATCTTTAAAAAATAATAATAATAATTTCCATTCAGCCCATTCTATGTATCCAACTTGATTATGATTTCTAAAAGTAATGTTTATCCCCCTAATTGTAATATTTAACATAGTATAAAAATAGAATATTAAGTTTAATGTTACCATGAGATTAAGCAAAACCTATCATTATCCCGTGTCTTCATAATAAGATTTCATTGTACAAAAAGAACAAAACAGAATTGATATAGTATATTAACATCCATATGTTAATGTTAGTTTGACTTGGGTGACACTATATAATAATTCCTTGAAACTAATTAGAGACAAATAGTCTTTAGACTTGAAAAAAATCCAAATTTAAAGACATTAATCTACTCTAGTATTAATTTTACCACTGTCCTTTAAAAATACTGTGAACTTTTCTTGAAAGTCCAATCTAAACCAAATTCTCTTTCATAGCTATTTATGATTTGTGTACATCTATTTATGGACTCAAGGAGAGAACTGAATGCTGCTATCAGGACGTCCCTCATAACCACAGAGAGACTCACTGAGAATAGTCTATACATGCAACAACAGAAAAAATAAGCTGATACTCACTACATTTTTGCTATTCATACATACAGTGTTTCTTTCAAATTGATGTTCTATGGATCTCTGGTATAAAATTATTTATGGAAAAAACATACAATATTAAAATATCTAAAACATCACAGATACACATACAGTTGATAATGTCTATGAGTAGTTAACCACAAATTTTAATTTGTACTTTATTTTTTGCATTTTTGTGGGAAAACCATTGAACTCAAAGAAAAATTGAAAAGGCAGGGTACTAAATAAATATATCAGCTATGAATGTACAAACTTCCACAGACAGAGGAGCCTAGCAGGCAACAGTAAGTGGGGGTCACAAAAAGTCAGACACGACTAAGCAACTGACCACAGCACAGCACAACACAACATCAATGTACCACAATGCCAGTTCTCTCTCTCCACATATACATACACACATATGCCTATCTCTCTTTTTATCAAAAAATCTGGCATTAGCCCGAGAATATTATATTTTACCTCTAAACACTTTATTATGTTTCTTCCTGCAATAGGATACAAACCTATATCACCCCTACCATACTTAGGAAAATTAACATTAATTCTATAATCCATTATACAAAAGTGAAGCAAAACTTATCACCTCAAATTATGCCTCTTTGGCATAGGAATTATTTTAGACTGGTTATTTTAAAGAAAGAGGAATCACAGAAGAAATTCAGAAAACCAAGCAAAAGTTGTGTGTGTGTGTATGTACTGTGTGCTCAGTCATGTCCAACTCTTTGGGACCCTATGGACTATAGTCCAACAAGCTCCTCAGGATCTTCCAGGGATTTCCCAGGCAAGAACACTGAAGTTGGTTGTCATTTCCTTCTCCAGAAGTAGAAGTTACTTTTTGTGAAGGACATTTACATTTTTGGAGAAATCTCCATTTGTAAGGATGCCCCACCTGTAGTGACAGGGATACCTGGGGTGCTGCAGTCCATGGGGTCCCAAAGAGTTGACACAACTAAGCGACTGAACAATACAACAACTCCCCTGCTATATCAGAAAATGAAGGATGATCCAAAATCTATAGAAACTCTTATCAATAAAGAGGACAATGAGCTAAATCTATAAAATAAACATATCCTTGTTTACTGTGTGTTTTGCCTGGTGTGTCTGTGTGTGCTGCAGTAAATGCTGTCCCACTCTTTTGCAACCCCATGGACTGTAGACCACCAGTCTCCTCTGTTTAAAATATCTAAAACATCACAGATACACATACAGTTGATAATGTCTATGAGTAGTTAACCACAAATTTTAATTTGTACTTTATTTTTTGCATTTTTGTGGGAAAACCATTGAACTCAAAGAAAAATTGAAAAGGCAGGGTACTAAATAAATATATCAGCTATGAATGTACAAACTTCCACAGACAGAGGAGCCTAGCAGGCAACAGTAAGTGGGGGTCACAAAAAGTCAGACACGACTAAGCAACTGACCACAGCACAGCACAACACAACATCAATGTACCACAATGCCAGTTCTCTCTCTCCACATATACATACACACATATGCCTATCTCTCTTTTTATCAAAAAATCTGGCATTAGCCCGAGAATATTATATTTTACCTCTAAACACTTTATTATGTTTCTTCCTGCAATAGGATACAAACCTATATCACCCCTACCATACTTAGGAAAATTAACATTAATTCTATAATCCATTATACAAAAGTGAAGCAAAACTTATCACCTCAAATTATGCCTCTTTGGCATAGGAATTATTTTAGACTGGTTATTTTAAAGAAAGAGGAATCACAGAAGAAATTCAGAAAACCAAGCAAAAGTTGTGTGTGTGTGTATGTACTGTGTGCTCAGTCATGTCCAACTCTTTGGGACCCTATGGACTATAGTCCAACAAGCTCCTCAGGATCTTCCAGGGATTTCCCAGGCAAGAACACTGAAGTTGGTTGTCATTTCCTTCTCCAGAAGTAGAAGTTACTTTTTGTGAAGGACATTTACATTTTTGGAGAAATCTCCATTTGTAAGGATGCCCCACCTGTAGTGACAGGGATACCTGGGGTGCTGCAGTCCATGGGGTCCCAAAGAGTTGACACAACTAAGCGACTGAACAATACAACAACTCCCCTGCTATATCAGAAAATGAAGGATGATCCAAAATCTATAGAAACTCTTATCAATAAAGAGGACAATGAGCTAAATCTATAAAATAAACATATCCTTGTTTACTGTGTGTTTTGCCTGGTGTGTCTGTGTGTGTGCGTGCAGTAAATGCTGTCCCACTCTTTTGCAACCCCATGGACTGTAGACCACCAGTCTCCTCTGTCCATGAAACTTTCCAGGCAAGAATATTGGAGTGGATTGCCACTTCCCTCCCAGGGGATCTTCCCAATCCAGGGATCCATCCTGCATCTCTTATATCTCCTGCATTGGCAGGAGGATTCTTTTCTACTGAGCCATCCGGGAAGCTCTCTCTGCCAGGTAACCTCCCATAATTGCACCCCACACTATACATTTTCTTTGTCTTTAGCTCAAGGTGGTATTTAATACAGTCATGGGTCATACAGGTGGCACGTTGTTTAGATGCTAAGTCGAGTCTGACTCTTGCCGACCCTATGGACTCAAGCCTGCCAACCTCCTCTGTCCATGGGATTTTCCAAGAAAGATTATTGGAGTGAGTTGCCACTGCCTTCTCCAGGGGATTTCCCCAACCAGGGATCAGACCCACATCTCCTGCATTAGCAGCCAGGTTCTTTTTACCACTGAGCCACCAGGGAAACCTATATAGGAGGTGCACCTGTTATTAAAATTCTGTTTTTATTCCTGTTAATTTCATTATAGTAGGAGTAAGGAAAGACATTTTTCTACCCCAAAGTGTCTTTTTGGCATAAAGATTATATTGAACTAAAGGCTATCAAAACCCAACAGATTCTGGAAAAGTTCTTTATCTCCTCCCCAACAGCCTAAATCTACATTTGAAAGGGAGCCTATACCAGGAAGAGAGCTATTAGCAGAGACAACTTTTTATCTATGAAACTTATTTGCGTAACAGGGCAAATTTTGTTTTCTAAGCACATCCTCAACCTTCCTGTGAACGGCCTTCCTTCACTTTGCATCTCCAGAACTCTAAGTCCTTTTCTTAGCCCATGATGTTACATAAACTTCAATTACCTAACTGCCTTTTGGATATCATATTTTATGGGACTCTAATGCAACTGAGGTGCCACTAGCAATAAAGAACTCGTCTGCCAAAGGAGGAGACATAAGAGATGTGGTTTCAATCCCTGGGTTGGGAAGATTCCCTGGAGGAGGGCATGAAACCTACTCCAGTATTCTTGCCTGGAGAATCCCATGGACAGAGGGTCACAAAGAGTCAGACACAGCTGAAGTGACTTAGCATGCACACACATAAGACTGAGCAACTGAGCATGCACATACACACAAAATTAAATTTGCCTTTCTCCTGTTAATCTGCCTTATGTCTATTTGATTATTAGACCAGCCAAAGAATTGAGAAGGATAGAAGGAAAGTTTTTCTACTCTGATAGGGTCTTAGCCAGGAATCTAGAAAGGTAAATGTAAAATGATTTTTCCTCCCATACAATACTTAATTTTTTCTTATTTATCTAAACTGTACTTTATACTGCTGGTTTTCCCGTGATTCAGTCTAATTCAACCATCAACCATTGTATTTTACTATAATAGCTCTTTAAGTCTTCCATGGTCTAGAAGTGTTGATCTACTGTCCTGCATTTTTAAGATATTGAATCCTTTGCAGAGTCAAAGCCAGTTGTTCTTCAGCATGTTTTACTTTCAGGATTCATCTGGCCGTGCTCACGTGTTTAAATTCAGATAACATATTTCTGGCAAGGACATCACACAGTGTAACGTCCTCTGCATTTCACTAATGTCAGGTCATAACAGTTTTCTTAATTTTTAGGAAGACATTTTTCTACCCCAAAGTGTCTTTTGGCATAAAGATTATATTGAACTAAAGGCTATCAAACCCAACAGATTCTGGAAAAGTTCTTTATCTCCTCCCAACAGCCTAAATCTACATTTGAAAGGGAGCCTATACCAGGAAGAGAGCTATTAGCAGAGACAACTTTTTATCTATGAAACTTATTTGCGTAACAGGGCAAATTTTGTTTTCTAAGCACATCCTCAACCTTCCTGTGAACGGCCTTCCTTCACTTTGCATCTCCAGAACTCTAAGTCCTTTTCTTAGCCCATGATGTTACATAAACTTCAATTACCTAACTGCCTTTTGGATATCATATTTTATGGGACTCTAATGCAACTGAGGTGCCACTAGCAATAAAGAACTCGTCTGCCAAAGGAGGAGACATAAGAGATGTGGTTTCAATCCCTGGGTTGGGAAGATTCCCTGGAGGAGGGCATGAAACCTACTCCAGTATTCTTGCCTGGAGAATCCCATGGACAGAGGGTCACAAAGAGTCAGACACAGCTGAAGTGACTTAGCATGCACACACATAAGACTGAGCAACTGAGCATGCACATACACACAAAATTAAATTTGCCTTTCTCCTGTTAATCTGCCTTATGTCTATTTGATTATTAGACCAGCCAAAGAATTGAGAAGGATAGAAGGAAAGTTTTTCTACTCTGATAGGGTCTTAGCCAGGAATCTAGAAAGGTAAATGTAAAATGATTTTTCCTCCCATACAATACTTAATTTTTTCTTATTTATCTAAACTGTACTTTATACTGCTGGTTTTCCCGTGATTCAGTCTAATTCAACCATCAACCATTGTATTTTACTATAATAGCTCTTTAAGTCTTCCATGGTCTAGAAGTGTTGATCTACTGTCCTGCATTTTTAAGATATTGAATCCTTTGCAGAGTCAAAGCCAGTTGTTCTTCAGCATGTTTTACTTTCAGGATTCATCTGGCCGTGCTCACGTGTTTAAATTCAGATAACATATTTCTGGCAAGGACATCACACAGTGTAACGTCCTCTGCATTTCACTAATGTCAGGTCATAACATTAGTGATGTATGAGATGGCCACTGATTTCTCTGTTATAAAAAAACATATTTTTCATTTGTAATTAATAAGTAATTTGAGGGATTATAAAGATCCTGTTCTCTGTATATTTTTTACCATATGGTTTCATCCACTGATCCTTAACTAAAACTATTATCACATCAGGAATTACAAAACAGTGAGCTTCTAATTATGAAATTATTTTTTTGCTGAGATCATCTAGTATGATCTTAAATCTTTTAATATTTAAGAGATCATCTCCTATCTTTTCTATCCCTCTCCTTTCTTTTCAAAATAATTATGAAAATTTCTTTGTGCTTATTCACAGATATTTTTATTGTTTAATGTATTATAGTTTACTACTGTCATTATCTTCTGTAATGCTCACACTATATCAACTTAAAGTCAACCATTGAATTCTTTTGATATGGTCTCATTTGTGTTTGAGAGCTTTCTTGCTTTCTGGTTTACCTTGTACTTTCTCTGATCGTCCCTACAATTGGCCATATCTCCCAAGAATCCTGGTTCCTTTCAGCAAGAAATGATTTTTACAACCCAAGCTCAGTATTATTTATGTTCTTTGCTATTGGCAGGTCAACATATCAAAACCCTATAATGATGTATAACTCTTTATTCCTAGTTATTTTTCAGAGTTAGAATATAATTGCTATAGTAAAATTCAGTTTCTCTAATGACTGAGAATTAAAAAGAGGGTTATATATTCTTTTTTTTTTTTTTGAGCATGTTAAAAGGCAACAATGGGGACTTCCCTGGTCATCTAGGGCTCCTAATGCTGAGGTCCTGGGTTCGATCCCTGGTCAGGGAACTAGATCCCATATGCTGCAACTAACACCAAAACCAGCCAAATAATAAGAAAAATTTTCAAAAAACTGAAAAAAAGGCAACAATGCCATTCTTAAATTTATACTTTGAATACAAAAATACTATGTTCTTCCAGGAACTTACCAAATACACGTAAGCTACTGATATATTGTTGCCTTTTAAACACATGTACTGAAATCCAGATTACAAATCTGTAGAAATAATGGACCAAATACACCATCCAAAAAATACTTGCATTATACAACGTGGACCAACTACTTGGACTTGGCTTTTAAAAAAGTATTTCTGACAAACATGTAAATCAAAAATGTAGAAAGCTTAGAATGAAAGGCAGCCTTTTACCCAGATTTCTAACTGTTTCATAAATTCTAACGTGGGTCATTAAATGCTCACAAGTGATTCATGTTTGAATTTATAGTTTAAAGCTTCCAGATTGGAATGGTGCTCTGAAGCTCTGACTTTCAAAATGACTGAATGTCCTCATGTGCTTCCTGTGTCCAAATTTAATTATAAATGTACAGCAGTAATATACTCACTATAAATGATTTAGGTCAAGAAGTCCTGTTAAACTGGAGAAAATTATTTAACTCCCACCCCAAACCACAAAGAAAGGAATGAAGGAATGCCAATGAAGTGTGTGTGTGTGTACTATATACAAAGTGTGTGTGTGTACATACATATGTATATGCACATATATCACTATATATATATGATATATACTGTATATCTCATATATATATATATATATATATATACTATACATACAATGTGCATGTATATGCACATAAATATAGATTAGGTAGGTAGATACATGTACATACATATCCCAAAAAAAGGCAATAACAATAATACCAAACGATGCTTGCATGGTGGCAACAGAGTAAAAGTGTTAAGAATGAAGACAAAAGTGGATAAGGTTTATTACAGTTTTGAATGACCATGATACTAGCTTAACTTTCACCAGACTTGCCTGTAACTTCCTTCTGAACAGACAGAAGGGAGCATGTTAAGGCAACATGGCTCTATCTAGGGCTCCTAATGCTGAGGTCCTGGGTTCGATCCCTGGTCAGGGAACTAGATCCCATATGCTGCAACTAACACCAAAACCAGCCAAATAATAAGAAAAATTTTCAAAAAACTGAAAAAAAGGCAACAATGCCATTCTTAAATTTATACTTTGAATACAAAAATACTATGTTCTTCCAGGAACTTACCAAATACACGTAAGCTACTGATATATTGTTGCCTTTTAAACACATGTACTGAAATCCAGATTACAAATCTGTAGAAATAATGGACCAAATACACCATCCAAAAAATACTTGCATTATACAACGTGGACCAACTACTTGGACTTGGCTTTTAAAAAAGTATTTCTGACAAACATGTAAATCAAAAATGTAGAAAGCTTAGAATGAAAGGCAGCCTTTTACCCAGATTTCTAACTGTTTCATAAATTCTAACGTGGGTCATTAAATGCTCACAAGTGATTCATGTTTGAATTTATAGTTTAAAGCTTCCAGATTGGAATGGTGCTCTGAAGCTCTGACTTTCAAAATGACTGAATGTCCTCATGTGCTTCCTGTGTCCAAATTTAATTATAAATGTACAGCAGTAATATACTCACTATAAATGATTTAGGTCAAGAAGTCCTGTTAAACTGGAGAAAATTATTTAACTCCCACCCCAAACCACAAAGAAAGGAATGAAGGAATGCCAATGAAGTGTGTGTGTGTGTACTATATACAAAGTGTGTGTGTGTACATACATATGTATATGCACATATATCACTATATATATATGATATATACTGTATATCTCATATATATATATATATATATATATACTATACATACAATGTGCATGTATATGCACATAAATATAGATTAGGTAGGTAGATACATGTACATACATATCCCAAAAAAAGGCAATAACAATAATACCAAACGATGCTTGCATGGTGGCAACAGAGTAAAAGTGTTAAGAATGAAGACAAAAGTGGATAAGGTTTATTACAGTTTTGAATGACCATGATACTAGCTTAACTTTCACCAGACTTGCCTGTAACTTCCTTCTGAACAGACAGAAGGGAGTTTAAGAGGAAGGAGTTCCCTACACAAAATGCTTTGTGTTCACATAAACCTGTATGATTCAGAACAAAACCAGTTCTGCTGGCGGACATTGTGGGTTCTGAGGGACATTTAAGCTTTCATTAAACTGGAAAGCAATCAAGTCTTCATGTCTACAAATTATACATGTAATAGTTCCACAAATTTGGCAAAGTTTGTGATGACACCTAGGATGTTTTTACCAAATCATACATAAAGATGGACATCATCCTCAAACTTGATGAAACAGACAAACGGTTTCACTTCTACTTCATAAATGACCATGTAGGTCCTTTTAGAGCCATCTTCTTTAGCATATGCCACTCGTTTGCTTACCAGGCTGTTCAAAACTTCCCCCAGTTCCCTTTTTGCTGGAGGTGAATCATTAGAATCAGGTGTAATGAGAACGTCGCCTTCCTTATAGTCATCTAAGAGCTGGTATGTGACAGGATCTTTTTCATACGTGATGTAAAACCATGTATGCATAGAGGGGTTCATGCTAAAACCATTCCCCTCCACTCGCCTTTAGAGCCATCCCCAGTCTCAAACATGTGCTCTACTGCTTTGCCAATCATAAGGCCACCTAAGTGTGCACCAGGGATTCAAGATGTTGCAGCTCTGTCAGAGAGGACTTCAAGTACAGAAGCTTTCTCATTTTAATTAAGTTCTAGTCCATAAACACACTCAAATCCATCTTATTTTGTAAGAGGCGAAGAAGAGTTTACAGACATCTGGTCCAGAGTGGTTCCTCTTTACACATGTTGAATCCTGAAGCCTATATATATGATATATACTGTATATCTCATATATATATATATATATATACTATACAAAATGTGCATGTATATGCACATAAATATAGATTAGGTAGGTAGATACATGTACATACATATCCCAAAAAAAGGCAATAACAATAATACCAAACGATGCTTGCATGGTGGCAACAGAGTAAAAGTGTTAAGAATGAAGACAAAAGTGGATAAGGTTTATTACAGTTTTGAATGACCATGATACTAGCTTAACTTTCACCAGACTTGCCTGTAACTTCCTTCTGAACAGACAGAAGGGAGTTTAAGAGGAAGGAGTTCCCTACACAAAATGCTTTGTGTTCACATAAACCTGTATGATTCAGAACAAAACCAGTTCTGCTGGCGGACATTGTGGGTTCTGAGGGACATTTAAGCTTTCATTAAACTGGAAAGCAATCAAGTCTTCATGTCTACAAATTATACATGTAATAGTTCCACAAATTTGGCAAAGTTTGTGATGACACCTAGGATGTTTTTACCAAATCATACATAAAGATGGACATCATCCTCAAACTTGATGAAACAGACAAACGGTTTCACTTCTACTTCATAAATGACCATGTAGGTCCTTTTAGAGCCATCTTCTTTAGCATATGCCACTCGTTTGCTTACCAGGCTGTTCAAAACTTCCCCCAGTTCCCTTTTTGCTGGAGGTGAATCATTAGAATCAGGTGTAATGAGAACGTCGCCTTCCTTATAGTCATCTAAGAGCTGGTATGTGACAGGATCTTTTTCATACGTGATGTAAAACCATGTATGCATAGAGGGGTTCATGCTAAAACCATTCCCCTCCACTCGCCTTTAGAGCCATCCCCAGTCTCAAACATGTGCTCTACTGCTTTGCCAATCATAAGGCCACCTAAGTGTGCACCAGGGATTCAAGATGTTGCAGCTCTGTCAGAGAGGACTTCAAGTACAGAAGCTTTCTCATTTTAATTAAGTTCTAGTCCATAAACACACTCAAATCCATCTTATTTTGTAAGAGGCGAAGAAGAGTTTACAGACATCTGGTCCAGAGTGGTTCCTCTTTACACATGTTGAATCCTGAAGCCTATGCTGTTCCACCAGGGCTGCCAAACAGGTTTACTCGACCCCACACTGCTCCGATATTTTCTGTGGGATGCCTGTTTCTTGATCATGGTGCTGATCAGGGCCCTATGGGGCTTCTGGACACAGAGCTTCATTTCATGTCCTCCATTTCTTATGGAGGAGAGTTCTCCATAAGAGGACAAGAGTCCAACTTATGGACAAGAGTCCAACTTCCATGACCTTCTCTGAGTTCCAAAGGCTAGAAGACTTGTTAATCAAAGAAAGAACAGCAATGAAATCATATGAGGCAAGATTAAAGGACCAGAGAGGTTCATCATGATCAGGAAACTGGACCACCTAAGATGCTGCACACACCCTAATCTTGTCAGGAACCCCAACCTTTATTTTCCTGGGCTCCAAAATCACTAAAGACATTGACTGCAGTCATGAAATGAAAAGAAATCTGGTTCTTGGAAGAAAATCTATGACAAACCTAGACAACGTATTCAAAAACAGAGACATCACTTTGCTGACAAAGGTTCAGGTAGTCAGTGGTATGATTTTTCCAGAAGTCAGGTATAGATGTGAGAGCTGGACCATAAAGAAGGCTGAGTGCTGAAGAATTGATGTCTTCAAACTGTGGTGTTGAAGAAGACTCTTGAGAGTCCCTTGGACTGAAAGGAGATCAAACCATTCAATCCTAAAGGAAATCAACCCTGAATATTCATGGAAAGGTCTGATGCTGAAGCTGAAGCTTCAATACTTTGGCCACCTGATAGGCAAAGACAGCTCACTGAAAAAGAGTCTGATGCTGGGGAAAACAGAAGGCAAAAGGAAAAGGGGACAACAGAGGACAAGATGTTGCATGGCATCACTGAGTTAATGGACATGAGTTTGAGCCAGCGCCGGGAGATGGTGAAGGACAGGGAAGCCTAGAGTGTTCTAGTCCACAGGATTGCAGAATCAGACATGAATGAGCCACTGAACTGAACTTCCTTGAGTCTTATCACATACTCCTGCCTGAATATATAACCTTTCCTTACTCACCAAGGAGGGAGGCCACTAGCCTACTGCATTTCTTTTTTGCCTGGCAAAGTAGCTAAGCCACTATTTCCTTCTCCTCCATAATCCTGTGTCAGTATTTCTTCTTGGCCTTGGTGCAGAAAGAACCAAAATTTCGGCAACAATCATGCTTGCAGATACACCAGTATGGCCTGTATCAGCTCTGGATGGCTGGCCAAGTGTCTTCCTCAATGGGGTCTTCATTCATCTGTGTTTAAGTGAGAAGCAGAGCTGCTGAATTATGGTAAAACTTCAACATTCTCCTATTTGAATCTTTTCACAGAATTTCAATGTTCTTACTAATCTGTCATCCCAAGCTTTGGTTTGTTGGTGTTCTCACTCTCTCTCCAGAGTTTCAATGAAATCCTAAGTATTCTGTCAGCCACTTAGGCCATGGTTCACAGTCCTAGGGCCCTGCAGTCCCACACCAAGCTTTCCACCCTGCCCCACAAAGCAAGATGGCACTCCCCGACCCTCGCTTCTCTCCATGGCCACTGCCAGCTATACTTGGCCCCATGGCACACACACTCTGCACCCACCGACTACACTAGACGTGCTGTGTGGCTAAGGTTATATATTCTGATTATGCATTATTTTCTTTCTGTAGGACCTCTAATCTCCTCCATTCACTTTATTCTTTATCTTCATTTTCAAAAATCTAGGGGATGCCCAGTCCTTCTAAGTTGTTGCTTTTCTCCTAGAAGCAATGCCTTTCCATGACTGTACTTACCTCTGGTCCCACACTTTTAGGTCCCTTCCTCTGAATTCTCAGTACCCAGTGTCTTCTGATTCCTTTCATCTGTTACTTGTTCTTGGTATTTTTCCACTTAGGGTAAGAGCGCATTTTTCTAGGAGAAATTTATCTGTTCTGACACCACTATTATCCTGCTGCCTGCTCATAATTTTCAGCAATCTCACCTGAATCTCCCCTTCAGCCCGGGCTGTAAAATCAGTTTTGCTGGTTTCAGATAATCCCCTATTAGACGCAAACCCAAACTGTAGTATTCTCTGATTTATATGCCTTTGGCATAATTTTGTCATGGCTTTATGTTCTTTCCTTGTTGATCTCTATGGGTTCTAGAGCATGTGTGTAAAGATTACGATTTAAGAAGCTCTTATTGTCCTATAGAAACCCATAGGTCTGAAACAAATCACTAGATTTGATGGAATTATTTTTGTGTTTCATTTAAATAAACTTGTCTTCCCTTGTGAGTTATCCTTATTCATAAAGGGGAAGCACTTAAAAACACATATAATATTAATACAATTTTATTATAAGATTCACAATAACTTTAGGCTTAATTCCAGCAGGTCTTATGCCTCTGAACCAAGTTACCTGTCACTTTTGAGGTTTACTTGCACTGCTCTGAAAGTTTTAAAAACGGAAACTAATAAAAAGTTAAAGACCTTTTCCTTAACTTCTTTGGCCTAGTACTCCTGAATTAACTAAGAAAATAATCTCTTGCTTATATGCCTACTGACTAATGATGTGTTAGACATCAAAAATTAATTTTAATCTGTTTCTCAATTCTTTTCCTACTTGGTCTGGTGTTCAGCTGGTTAGGCTGTCTGTAATCAGATGCTTGCATTCTTTTAAACTAAGAAACAGTAAGTCTAGTGAGAGTACAAAAAGGAAACAAATGACACTGGGCCATTTAAAATTCCTAAAAATACACTGACAGTATCCCCTTAAATGAGTATGTGTTTTCCATTATGTCAGCTAGATGATTACCAACTGCCTTCTCCTCCAACTGTTATACAAGTTATAGTGACATTGCAGTGCTTATTCACAGAATCAAGATTACTTTAATCCTGCTGTAGACCACAGATACATCATTCCTTGGGTGGGGGCAGGGGGGAAGAGGTGCTCTAACTAGATCACTGTAAAATAAACAATGGGAACTTAAAGTTATAATATGCTCAGTACCTACCTCTCCAAAGCTTACACCTTTATGGAAAAGCAACACAGACAATACCAAAAACATAGAAGCGTAAATATCAACAGCTGTTTGATATAAAAATGGGCTATTATGAGACACATAAATGTAACAGTGCTCATGATTCAGATGTGGGATTATACATCTCTTTGAAGAAGGGGCAATTTCAGCAGTTTCTAGCAACAGGAGGTAGGCAGAGGAAGGTATCTGGGGAAAATAGGCAAGTGGGAATGCAGATTGTACAGCATGCATCCAACCTCAATCCTCCTTACTTTCTATCCCCTACTTGAGTGGCAAGAAGGAAAACAAGGACTATCTAACAGTGTAGGCTTCCTTAATGTTCTAACCATTGGGATAGAAAAGAAAGAATCCCTGATAAACTAAAATTTTACCAAAACTTCCAATTCTAAAAGTAAATAAGACATTCATTCTAACCAATTAATAAACTAGCCCCCTCCCTTCAGAGGTGTTATGTAAGGAATTAGGAAAGGGTGAGAAAGTGGACTTAAGTTACTTCTCATAGAAGCAACATACCTGGTTTCAAGCAGGTATTTTATCAACAACACTGTCTTTTCAACAAGGCATTGCTCACATCCCTGATCCCTCTGTAATATATCTATAGTCACATCTATTTCTCCTACCTACCCCACCACAGGAAATATTCTTCCTCATGACTGTGAAAATCCTTCCATCTATGTGCTGGACTCCATATGCTTTCATTTCTTCAAGCATCATAACTGATCTGATTTATGTATCACCTTCCTTTCTATTAGTTCTTCCCTCTTCTGAATTTAAAAAAACATGTGTTCATTTAAGCTACTCAAATCTTCAAAAGCAACTCTCCATCTATTCTGCATCTCCTTCACCCTGCCAGAAATCTTACTATTCTTTTTATACCCTTCATACCTTAGTTTATTTGGAAATATCACCTAAATTCTCCACCTTTACATCTTAATTCCCATGCACTTCCCAGCACAATAGAATTTATCTCCTCTAGTCACTTCACTGGAAACAATTACTGAAATAACCAAAAACTTTCAAATTGGCATTGCACTGTGAGGAAAAGGGATCCTGTAGGGGTGCTGTGTGACAGCCTGGAGGAGTGGGATGGGGGGGATATACATATGACTAATCTGGGATCATACGTATCTATAAACAACAGAACTCTGTAAAAGTAAAAAGCAAAATAAAATTTTTTTTTAAAATCCAATGGAAAATTTTTGGAAACCATCTCACATTATTTCTGAAGCCTACTATATTGATGGCCACTCTCCATTTCTCTGAAATTTCTTCTTCCCTTCATTTTTATGACTCTTCTCCTGATGTCCCTTGCTTGTTTTCCTGCTGCAATGTCTACTTTATGTTTTCCAGAGCTTCCTTCTCAAAGTTGTTTAAATATACATAAAATATTGTTAAAAATATTGTTCTGTGAGCACTCTCAATATTTTCCTATAAAAGAGGTTCTGATTCTTCTTTACTAGTGCTTTTGCTGATATCCATTCTCTGAAAGACTTCCCTAGTGGCTCAGACTGCAAAGAGTCTGCCTGCAATGTGGGAGATCCGGGTTCAATTCCTGGGTCAGAAAGATCCACTGGAGAAGGAAATGGCAACCCAGTATACTCCAATATTCTTGCCTGGAAAATTCTACGGACAGAGGAGCCCTGTGGGCTACAGTCTATGGGGTCGCAAAGAGTCAGACACAACTAAGCGACTAACACTTCACTTCATTCTCTGAAAGGGTTTGAACATTCATGGCCTACTTCTTTGAGTTGTATGGGACATAAAATTAGAGGAAGTGGAAGTGAAAGAGTAAACATTAAGAGACATATTTTTGCTTAAGAACGGATATTTTGTCAGTTTTCTAAAAAGAACTATAGAGAGGAGTGGGTTCTAATGAAAAATTTGGAACAAACAGCTGAAACATTTTATGGGTGAAAAGAAAGTATAAGAGAAAGTGGCATTTGAATAAGAGTTTCTCTAAACTCCATATATCTTTGCTAATGTTCTATAAACACAAGTAAAGAACACCAATTATTTTGAAGTTCATTTAGTGTATGTTTTGTTTCTTATACTAAAATGCCATTCTCAGACTAGAATATGTTTCATATATTCAAGTGAGCTGTCTTCAGATTAAAATAGAATGATGAGATGGGTATCTTATTTTGTGAAAATTCATTGAGCTATGCATTTATGATTCATATATTTTTCTTCAAAAAATTACCAATTTTTCTCACGCTGACTCTCTTACAAATCTAAATGTCCTATTTAGATTTAGTTTCTCCAGAGGAACATTTTCAACCACTTACCAGATACCTCCATTACTATGCACCAGAGGCAACTAAAGACAAGGTGTTCAAATGATAACCTATTATTACTTTTTCCTATTTCTGTAAATAGAACTATAATAGAAGCCATTTTCAGAACAGACTGCAATGTCTACTTTATGTTTTCCAGAGCTTCCTTCTCAAAGTTGTTTAAATATACATAAAATATTGTTAAAAATATTGTTCTGTGAGCACTCTCAATATTTTCCTATAAAAGAGGTTCTGATTCTTCTTTACTAGTGCTTTTGCTGATATCCATTCTCTGAAAGACTTCCCTAGTGGCTCAGACTGCAAAGAGTCTGCCTGCAATGTGGGAGATCCGGGTTCAATTCCTGGGTCAGAAAGATCCACTGGAGAAGGAAATGGCAACCCAGTATACTCCAATATTCTTGCCTGGAAAATTCTACGGACAGAGGAGCCCTGTGGGCTACAGTCTATGGGGTCGCAAAGAGTCAGACACAACTAAGCGACTAACACTTCACTTCATTCTCTGAAAGGGTTTGAACATTCATGGCCTACTTCTTTGAGTTGTATGGGACATAAAATTAGAGGAAGTGGAAGTGAAAGAGTAAACATTAAGAGACATATTTTTGCTTAAGAACGGATATTTTGTCAGTTTTCTAAAAAGAACTATAGAGAGGAGTGGGTTCTAATGAAAAATTTGGAACAAACAGCTGAAACATTTTATGGGTGAAAAGAAAGTATAAGAGAAAGTGGCATTTGAATAAGAGTTTCTCTAAACTCCATATATCTTTGCTAATGTTCTATAAACACAAGTAAAGAACACCAATTATTTTGAAGTTCATTTAGTGTATGTTTTGTTTCTTATACTAAAATGCCATTCTCAGACTAGAATATGTTTCATATATTCAAGTGAGCTGTCTTCAGATTAAAATAGAATGATGAGATGGGTATCTTATTTTGTGAAAATTCATTGAGCTATGCATTTATGATTCATATATTTTTCTTCAAAAAATTACCAATTTTTCTCACGCTGACTCTCTTACAAATCTAAATGTCCTATTTAGATTTAGTTTCTCCAGAGGAACATTTTCAACCACTTACCAGATACCTCCATTACTATGCACCAGAGGCAACTAAAGACAAGGTGTTCAAATGATAACCTATTATTACTTTTTTTTTCCTATTTCTGTAAATAGAACTATAATAGAAGCCATTTTTCAGAACAGATTTTCCTTTTCCATAAAAAGAGGTCCTGAGTCAGGGCCAAACTATATCCAAGCCTGCTACCTCACAGGCACAGGTACCAACTTAGCTGGTTCATGCAACATTTCTAACCCACATACTGGTTTCACTGAGGTATTTAAGCATCCCACTATCTATTCATCTCAGTTATTCCACAGGTATCCTGCTAAAATAAAAATCTAAACATATCCATGTCCCTTCAGTCTCTTCAGCAGAGCCTAAGAGCCAACATTCAGATAGCATTTGTTACATGATAAAGGCTACTGTAAAATATTTGTAGCTATTAACCAATATAACCCCTAGATAATTTTATAAGGAAATTAGTATTCTTATTTCAACTATACAGATATAAATCTGAGGCACAAAAAGATTAAATAACAGGTAACAATATGCAGAACTTTGATTCGAACCAAGGCTATAAGATTTCTTAAACACATTACCTAACTTTATTGTGGCAACCACAATATATATGCAAATCAAATAATCACATTGTACACTTTAAATTTACACAATGTTTTTCTGTCAATTATACCTCAATAAAACTGGGGAGATAAAAAAAAAAAGGCTCTGCCTTAACCAGCTGTCAGGATCCAGTACTTTCTGTTCTTTCCGACTTTCATTGACTTTGCTTAAATTACCTGGAAATATTGTATGTTTTATGTCTCTGAGACCTTTCACATTCTTTTCCATTCACATGGGAAACTCTCTCCATGGTCATGTCCACACCAAACTTATGTATCTGATTAACTCCTCTTTCAATAATAAAAATACATTACCTTCTCTAAAACAGTCCCCTGATGCTTCTATCCTATAAAACATCAAAGATATCTCTACCACTGCATTTGTTATATGATCTTACAGCTTTTTCTTCTTCTTTCTTGCTTATTTTCTATCTTCATTTATAAACCGATTATGAGGCTAATCACTGTTTAACAGTAGTAACTTAAACGTTACATGGTACAAAATGAGCACACAAACTATTTATGTACTAAATTAACGAATACAAATCCAGAGAAATAATATTTATGCTAGTGATTGACTGTAAACTAAGAACACTGTTTTGAAGATAATTTTTTCCCATGGACATTATATGAACTAACATAGTTAGCACATTTTTAAAGGGTCTGGCAGAAAGATTACTGAACTCCAAAAACTATGGTAAAATAATAGTAATATTTATAATAACTTTGAAATAGAGCTTGAGAATTCCAAAATCTACTTTTCTTTCCGACAAAATCTCTGTAAAATGAATTTACAGAAAGAAAATAACAAACAGGAAAATTAGGAGCAGGTAGGTTTGACATGGAAAAGAAAAGTCAAGCTAATCCAATAAACCCCTAGTTTTAATATGGCTACTGTAAAATATTTGTAGCTATTAACCAATATAACCCCTAGATAATTTTATAAGGAAATTAGTATTCTTATTTCAACTATACAGATATAAATCTGAGGCACAAAAAGATTAAATAACAGGTAACAATATGCAGAACTTTGATTCGAACCAAGGCTATAAGATTTCTTAAACACATTACCTAACTTTATTGTGGCAACCACAATATATATGCAAATCAAATAATCACATTGTACACTTTAAATTTACACAATGTTTTTCTGTCAATTATACCTCAATAAAACTGGGGAGATAAAAAAAAAAAGGCTCTGCCTTAACCAGCTGTCAGGATCCAGTACTTTCTGTTCTTTCCGACTTTCATTGACTTTGCTTAAATTACCTGGAAATATTGTATGTTTTATGTCTCTGAGACCTTTCACATTCTTTTCCATTCACATGGGAAACTCTCTCCATGGTCATGTCCACACCAAACTTATGTATCTGATTAACTCCTCTTTCAATAATAAAAATACATTACCTTCTCTAAAACAGTCCCCTGATGCTTCTATCCTATAAAACATCAAAGATATCTCTACCACTGCATTTGTTATATGATCTTACAGCTTTTTCTTCTTCTTTCTTGCTTATTTTCTATCTTCATTTATAAACCGATTATGAGGCTAATCACTGTTTAACAGTAGTAACTTAAACGTTACATGGTACAAAATGAGCACACAAACTATTTATGTACTAAATTAACGAATACAAATCCAGAGAAATAATATTTATGCTAGTGATTGACTGTAAACTAAGAACACTGTTTTGAAGATAATTTTTTCCCATGGACATTATATGAACTAACATAGTTAGCACATTTTTAAAGGGTCTGGCAGAAAGATTACTGAACTCCAAAAACTATGGTAAAAATAATAGTAATATTTATAATAACTTTGAAATAGAGCTTGAGAATTCCAAAATCTACTTTTCTTTCCGACAAAATCTCTGTAAAATGAATTTACAGAAAGAAAATAACAAACAGGAAAATTAGGAGCAGGTAGGTTTGACATGGAAAAGAAAAGTCAAGGACATTTGCAAAAGGGATAACTCAAAGTGTGAACAATACAATGAGGATAAAGTTTTGAATAATGGTGTAAGATACAAGAAGAAGAAGAAAGCTCACTGGAAATTTAATATTCAATCCAGAATCTGTATCTTAATTCCCTTGCATTTAGTGAACAAAATAGATATTTGACTAACTGATCAATCACTGTTGTGTGTGAATGCTCAGTCATGTCCAACTCTGCAACCCTGTGGACTGTAGCTTGCCAGGTTCCTTTGTCTATGGGATTTTCTGGGCAAGAATACTAGAGTGGGTTGCTATTTCGTGTTCTAGGGGATCTTCTGATCTAGGGATCAAACCCATGTCTCCTGTGTCTCCTGCACTGCAGGCAGATTCTTTACCACCTGAGCCATCAGGGAAGCCCTTGGTTGCTCATGATTAAATACTAAAATCTTTAGCAGATAACCTGAAGCCTGGTTCTTAGGACAGTGAGAGCTAAGAAAAATATGGTCTTCTTACAGTCTTTTAAATAAGGCTAAGGAAGGAATAACACAGATGCCTCTGTCTCGCTCTCCTTTCCTACCCTCCCCTCTTTGTGTGTCCATCTGTATGAGTGCTTGGCTGTATCTAGAGATTTCTGTAAAAACCATTTGTTGCAAAGCAAAAGATCAAGAATGGAATCTTGAAATGCTTAACACCTATATTCTCATGCCTGAATGTGCACATTTACCTTTTAATAAGCAGGCACTTAAGTACAGGTCAATTTGCTCTAGATAGAATATTCAGCACTGAGGAAGGAGGGAAGCTTTCTCTGGAATGTGGGGAAGATGTTGCCGATTTGGTAATTTTTATTCTGGCACCTTTTAAATTAGTTGGATATTCCATGATCACTGTGACACAATCTAGCCAATTTTGGACTTCATTACACTTCTCTTTTCAGCATCCAAAGCATCTACAGCAGTTTCCCAGGGCTTTCCAAGGTAAGGGACATCAGTCACTTTGAAAGGCAGTTCCAGGGACACTCAAAGCATCAAGAAAAGAAAAGTCAGTTGGTTATAGAGGCTACTGCTGTCCAGATTTTTCTTCCTTTCTTCAATACTTAAAAAAAAAAATATTTTGAGGTATAATTAGTATAATATTATATTAATTTCAAGTGTATAAAATAATGATTCAATATTTGTTTATGCTGTGAAATGACTACCCCAAAAAATCTACTTAACATCTACCACCTTTTAATAAGCAGGCACTTAAGTACAGGTTAAGAGAGTTACACAATGTTTTTCTTGTGATGAGGACTTTTAAGCTGCTAATTTTATTTTAATTGAACTAAAGACTATTTGAACAACTACAAAGTTTATCCTATTAAAGACCTCAGCTTGAGGAATAACAGAAATGGACCAGTGAAAAGGAAAAAGAGCAACAGTATCTATCCAGGAAATTTTGTCAAATAAATCTGGGAAATAGGAGGTGACAGAGAAAACAAGCGAAATTTCTCTCAGATGCTAGGAGTTCAAAGAGAAACAAATCCACTGAGATTTTATCAGTTCCAGTTCTTCATAAATAATAATAATACATACATACATGCAAATAAAAACAACAGAATTTATTAGTATTGTGTCAGTTATGATAAAGATGCTTAGAAATTATTTTAGAATATAAACTATTAATTGCTTAAAATGAAATCTGAGCTTTACCCAAGCCACACATCTTGTTGTTGCCTTGTATCTATGGATAACATACATAGTATGTGTTGTAAGAAATTTCAACTGATTTATAAAGCCATAGTTCTAATCATTTTAAAATCTCAATTAGATGTCACTAATAAAAATTTACCAATTTTAGAAAGGTAATTTGGGAATGTAAGTGCAAAATTTTTTGTCACTTACATAAGACAGTAAATTAGAAAAAAATATGACTCTGTCCTAAAGATGTATTCTATCTTATTTGATGAACTTTTTTCAAGCATAAATTTAGGTTGAAATAAGAAAAATGATCTTAGAATAAGATTAGAAAGAGCCTAAGGATTTCCCCACTTTTTCTTTTTTTATTTTTCTGTGTGTGTGTATGTGTGTGTGTGTGTGTGTACTTATACACCCTGTTAAAATTCTTTGTCAATATATCTTAGTAGATGGGGAAAAAAAAAAACAACAACAACAACAACCAATATGAAACATTTTTAAAACCCATCAAGAATATAACAAATTTGAAACGAATCATGCCTTACCACAGAAAAAAAAACGTACAGATTAGAAAACAAGTCTACAAGATTGTGCAAGTATGACATTCAAATTCTCCATTATCCATGCGCTCCAGTGCACTGGCTCGGTAGTTGGACACACAGATCCAGACACCCTGTGGTACGTGGGATCTTCCTGTGCCAGGGATCGAACTGGTGCCCCTTGCACTACAAGGCAGTGTCTTTATCCACTGGACCACCAGGGAAGCCCTGTCCATTATCTTTTGTATTGAAGAAGAAAATGGATTTTATGCTGTCTCATGGAAAATCTAAGGGCTATTTAACATCAAGTCCAAATCTCATCTGTTTTCAATTTCACATTTCCAAAAAGCTCTGGAAAAAGATATCTAAATGATTGTGAATGTTCGGGACATTTCTCAAACCACTTTTCATACTACTAAATTATCAAATCAATGCAAATCAATGCATATTAATGTTACCCACTCCTTGGAAATTTTATTTTTTCATAAGTATTTATTTTAATCAAAATAAAATAAATATGATCTGTTAAAACTCCTATGAGGAAAATATTTTATTTTCCCAATAAGTCAGTGGAGCCTTTGCAAATAGAAGCAATATTGTGGCCTAATATGACCAATGATCAGAGAATTCACAGTTTGACTAGTCCACAAGTCTCCATCTACTTAGCAGTAAATGTGGTCTACACTGGAGATCACCTGGTATTGCTGCATTCACAGTAAAGGCTGAAAGGCTAGCTTTGTTCCTTTTGTTAGATTCTGTAATTAGAAGATGAAATACAGTGCTTTAATGGTTCAGTCAAAGAATGAAAAGAGATCAAATTTAAATCACCCCATGATCAATTTTGAATGTTTTATATTTAGAATTGTTTAAGGGACACAAAAGCTGCATAGTAGTTTCACACAAAAACACTTATTCGCTTGGATTCACCAAAAATTTTGATACCCTATTCTATGAAAGGAATTAAGCTTAGTATTGTGGAAATAAACTAATAAAAAGATAAGAAATCTTGCCTACATAGAGCTCATGGATAGCGTATTAGAAAAGCATATATAAAATGACTCTAAGGCAAAGTTTAATGGGATAAGGGCTATGGAATAATTTCAAATTGCTAATATAGGCAGATGATTGAAATACTTCTTTTGCCTCCTGAGACTACAAAAGGATTCATGAAAAAGGTGATACTTGAGGGAACCTTCAAAGACTGAAAACTCTTTGACAGAGGTAAAGAGTTATGTAAAAAAACTCATTTTAAAGACATAATCACTAAAAGGTACAGATGCTTTCAGGACATAGTGAGTCACAGTCTATGCCTAGATTATCATGGAAAAAAATGAAAAACAATGTTTGTAAGGCAGTTGACACATCAAATTTAAAAAATGGTAAGTAATTGTATATAGAGCAATGAAAAGCAAAATAATTCAAGGAAGAAATGTATATGATCACAATTCACCTCAAGATTATTCTCACACTACTGCTTATGGAATGATAATATGAAAAGCAGATCCATTCCACAGTAAAAGAATCATAACTGGTGAAAATTATTTTTTTCAAAAAAACATTTAGGGGCTTCCCTGGTGGTTCAGTGGGTAAGGACACCACCTTGCAGTGCAAGGGGCGCCGGCTCGATCCCTGGCCTGGGAAGATCCCACATGCCGCAGAGCAGCTGGACCGATATGTCCAATTACCTAGCCGGAGCTCTGGAGCGCGTGCGCCCAGAGCTGGTGCTCTGCCACGACAGAGGCCACCGCGATGAGAGGCCCACACGGACTGAAGAACAAAGATGGATGAAAATAGATAAATGAAAGACCAATAGAAGTGGCCAGCCCATCCCCCCACCTCCCCAGCCCGCCCCCCACCCCCCAAAAAAAGAAAAACATTTAAAGCTTCTACTCATAGAGCAGAGCCTTGTAACAAAAGAAGTATAAAACTTATTCTCTGAATGTAACGCTACATTGCTGAAAGAAATTAAAAACCTAAATAAATGAAAAGACATCATGGATCAGAGGACTTCATACTGTTAAGGTAGCAATATTCCCCAAATTTATCTTCACCTTAACATAATGCCCATCAAAATTCCAGTCACTTTTTTTTGGTAGAATTTGACACATTGATCCTAAAATTCATATGGACATTCAAGGAACCCAGAATAGCAAAAACAATCTTGAAAAGGATAAAAGCAGGAGGACTCACACTTTCATACCTCAAAATTTAAAACAAAACTATAATGAGCAAGTTTGGTACTGCCATAAGGCTAAACATATAGATCAGTGGAATATAATGGAGAATCCAGAATTAAATCTTCATATTTACAGTTAATTGATTTTCAACAGCACTGCTAAGATAAATCAGTGGGGGAAAGAAGAATCTTTTCAACAAATGGCGCTGGAATGACTGAATATTCATATAGAAAAGAATGAAGCTTGACCTATCTTTCATATCATAGAAAAAATTTCACTCAAAATAGAAATATAAGAGCTAAACTCTTATAAGAAAATATAGGGACAAATCTTTGTGATATTGGATTAGGCAATAGCTTTTTAAATATGATACAAAAATCACAGCAGAAACAACAAAAGAAGAAAAACGAGTAAATTAGACTTCACAAAAATCTTTTAGAAAAGACTTTTATGCTTCAAAGAACACCATTAAGAAAATGGAAAGACAACCCACAGAATGGGAGAAAATACTTACAAAACATGTAAAATAAGGGGCCTATAATCTAGAATATATAAAAATTCTTATAGTATAATAGACAAATAATCCAATTATAAATGGGCAAAAATATCTGAATAAATATTTCTCCAAAGGAGATATACAACACATGCTCATGAAAAAAAAAAAAAATGCTTACTCTCATTAACCATCAAAGAAATGCAAATCGAAACAACACTGAGATACCACTTCACACAGACTTACATGACTATATCAAAAAGACATAACAATATGTGTTGGTGAGGATGTGAAGAAATTAGAATCCTTACACACTGTTACTGGAATGTAAAATGGTGCAGCTGCTTTGAAATAATCTCACAGTTCCTCTAAAAGTTAAACATGGAGTTACCATGTGACTGAGCAATTCCATTCCTGGGCATATACCCAAGAGATGTGAAAATTTATGTCACATAAAAAAGTATATGCAGGACTTCCCTGGTGGTCCAGTGGGTAAGGACACTGCTTTGCCGTGCAAGGGGCGCCAGTTCGATCCCTGACCTGGGAAGATCCCACAAGTCGCAGAGCAGCTGGGTCGATGTGTCCAACTACTGAACCAGAGCTCTGGAGTGCATGTGTCCAGAGCCAGTGCTCTGCAGCGACAGGGGCTGCTGTGATGGTAGGCCCACACGGGCCAAAGAACAAAGATGGATGAAAATAGATAAATGAAGAACCAGTAAAAGTGGTTAAAAAAAAAAAAGAGTATATACAAATGTTTATAGTAGTCTTATTCACAGTATAGAAAATAAAATATTATGTATCTATGCAATAGAATATCATTTAACCATAAAAATATGAAGTACTGATATACGCTACAACATGGAAAAGCCTTGAAAACATCATGCTAAGTGAAATAAACCACATAGTCTATGTGATTATTTACATGAACTGTTCAGAACAGGCAAATCTACAAGCAAAAAAATTGATTTGTGGTTGCCAAAGGCTGAGGGACTTGGGGGTAATAGGGCCTGGCTACTAACAGGTGCAATATTTCTTTTGGGGATGATGACAATATTTTAAAATTAACTGTTGACTGTTGTGATAGCTGCGCAACTGAGTAAATATACTAAAGCCATTGAATTGTTCACTTTAAATGGGTTAATTGTATGGTATGTGAATTATAATCAAAATAAAGCTGTTATTTAAGAAGAGTATATCCTACATCAATGTAGAAAGTGGAGGGGTACAAGCTTGACATAAGAGAGGCCATGAAGATAATAGTACATTTTGTTTCTAATGAAATCTTATCAAGGAGAATGGAAAAAGACTAACATGTATCAAACTTACATTTCCGAAAAGATAAAAGATGCTTCTTTAAGAAATAAGAAACGAGTTTGAATCTTGATAATTTTCCCTATAAAGTAAATAAGTGTTACTTGCTCAGTCGTGTTTGACTCATTGCAACTCCATGGACTGTAGCCCTCCAGGCTCCTTTGTCCATGGAATGCTCCAGGCAAGAATACTGGAGTGGGTTGTGTTTCCCTTCTCCAGAGGATCTTCCTGACTCGGGGATCAAACCCAAGACTCCTGGATTGCAGGTAGCTTCTTTTTTTTCTGAGCCACCAGGGAAGGAAAGAATCTGTGCCCCTCGTGATGGCTGAAAGTTGAACTTTACCTGTTAACACTTTAATTTCTAAAATTCACAATGTTTTGGTCTGTGATTATCTCATTATGCTTCCAATGCTATAAAGGCAAGCTGAATTTCACACAACACAGCATCTTAGTTGTGCTTCCTTTTTCAAGTACAGAAATGAATCTAAAACTTCACAGTCGTGTCCTTTTCATTTGAGTATTCAAATAATAAAATATGAGCATTCTTCATATTTCAGCAAAAGCAAACTTTGCATGTCTCCATAGTGAAAATTAAGGGCAAAGTTACATGAAACTGAAGTTTAGAAAAGATGAACAGTATGATGTATTCCTGGAATGATTTATAAAGAAATATTAAGCAAGGCAGACTGAATTTGGAAAACTTAGAAAAGCAGATGACTAAGTGGAAGCATAATTATATACAAATATTTGATAGATGTCAAAGGAAAGAAAAGTGACACAAAGAAGCCAATAATATAGAGGAATAATTAACAATGCCATGTTGGTTTAAAAAAGGAAAATCAAAATGAAAACTAAAAGAGGAAGATAGAATAATCCGATATTAAAAAGGTTTGCTAGATATTAAAAATGTTCTTATTGTGTGTTGGAGTAAAGAATCAAAATTTTGGCAATAATTACCTTTAAGAAACAACATTAACATTCTCCCTAATACTTTAAGAAGAAAAAAAAATGGGGCAACTGAGCAAAGAAATGGGGTTCTACATCAATAATCACTCTTCAAAAATATGGCTTTTGGAGACATCTTTAAATAATCTCAGCAGATTCCTTCTCAATAGCCTTATCTCTTGATATGGACTTCTATGACCAGATTAGGATGGATAATTGGAAGTTGATTTTCATACAGTAATGTACTCTCTTTTATTTGAATAAAGGAAGTTCTGCAAACATTACTTGGAAAACATGATGCTGAATCATTACATTTCACGTGATTCATTATATTACACTTCACTTCATAATAATGAGTACATGTAATTTTAGTTGTACATCTTTCCTCATGTGGAAAAAGTATATGCCATATAACAAAATTGGGAGATAGTGAATTTTCAAAGATATTTAAATATCAGATGTTTTTCTAACTGGCCATTAACTGTATGCAACTTGTTAATAATCTTTTCTTCTTTAAATGAAAATGTCATATTGTCCTTGACATAAGTGGAGATATTCTGCTTGTGCTTCATATAGCAGGGGATAACAATAATACTGGATACAAGCAATGAACACTATACTAAACCAAGTACCAATGAATGATGATCAAATAAAGTTTTATTCCTTTGCTTCATACTTTAAGCTTCTGACACACCAATCAGTTTGTCCTGGTTGTGCTGACACATTTAATTCAACTTTACTGATTTGCAATCTTAAACTACCCCACTTAAAACTTACTTACAAACAGTGTGCTTCAAGGATTAAATATGAACAAAATCTCTGATATAATTCATGTGACAAAACTTATTTCATCTGGCAAAGAATGATCAAAATTTTATTATAGGAAATCATAGTGCTTGTATCTTTAATTCCAATAGTTTGAGGATACAGCAAACTGTCTGCCACAAAATGGAAACTTAACAAATGTGTGGTGAATAAATGAATCAATGAAAAACAGATTATAAGATACAAGTTGCATCAATGGTTGAAGAATTACATCTAGTATGCAATTTGTGCATTACAGTATTATTGGCTAAGGCAAAAGAAGAGCTATGCGGTGCCAAAACTATAAAACATTTAATGTTGTAGGCTAAGGAGGTTGGCATTTATTTCATGGATTTTAAAGTAGATAAATATCATGAGTATTAGGAGAATAAGAAAAACAGAACGGTATGACGTTGAGCAACAACCTTGTTTCAATAATATGTGATCTATAATTTCTAATGATGAAGATCAGTAAGAATGTAATAAGGTAAAGATCTTCCTCAACTTATGACAGGATTATGTCTTGACAAATTCATTGTAAGCTAACAATATCAAAAACTGAAAATGTGTTTAATAGACTTTACCTACCAAATAGCATAGCTTAGCCTAACGTATATCTTAAGCAAGCTTGGAACACCTACATTAGCCTATAGTTGGGCAAAACCATCTAACAAAAGGCCTATTTGTAATAAAGAGTTAAATATTTCATGTAGTTTATTGAATACTGCACTGAAAGTGCAAAACAGAATGGTTTATCGCCACAGCATGTTAGCCGGGTGCATAGAGAAGAGCAGGGGCAAAGAGATATTAAGAAATACATACACACACAAAGACAGAGAGAAAGGACCAGAACGGGGGGCTCAAGACCTCTTGGGTCAAGGCCCTGAACACATTCACCAGTTTGCTTTTATTGAGAGCTTAAGCATCCAGGTGTTTGCAGGGAGTGATATTAACATGGGCTAGGACCCACTAACAGCCCTGATCAATAATTACCCTCATGACTCTAAGAATAGAAAGGGTGTGCTGTAGCTTAGGGGGCATCTAGACCAGCAAGTAGTAGTCTGTTCTGTGTGAGCACTCAGCATTCTAATGTGTGCTGACCCTGTATTCCCATCTGTTGCTGATCAATATGACCCCAGTTAATGAGCGCATGTGAATTGAATCAACTTGTTTTTGTCTTAGTCTTTCATTTCCAAGATGTTTTTCTCTTGGCTCGGCCAAAGCTGCAAAAACCTTCACTGGTTTGTTTCCCCACAGTTTATGAGTACAGAATGGTTTTAAGTGTAGCAGTTGTTCACACTCATGATCATGTGGCCGACTCAGAGCTGTGGCTTACTCCTGCTGCTCAGAATCATAACCCGCTGTCACACCACATAACTCCATATCACACTACATATCACTAACCTGGAAAGAGATAAAAATTCAAAATTTGAAGTATGGTTTCTACTGAATGTGTTCTACTTCCACACCACAATGAAGGTGAACCATGGTAAGTCAGGACTATCTATATTTGATGGTCTTTGGTGACCTGTGAAAAGGTAATAATAGATGGACAAATTGGTGGAGACAAAACAAGAAAACATAAATCATATTTTCTGTTCTGGCCAAAACATGACAACAGGGATAAGAGTAACCCTCTGGAACACCTTTAAAAAAATTTTTTAAAGGTAGGGAAATAACACAACAGTTTGCAATACACTTGACATCATGGAGCAGCAACTGATTTCTGAGAGGCAGGGAATAAATGATGGGAGCCTAATTATTACTTCACATAACCTGAGTTTTGAGGTAACAGGTCAGGGAGTGGGATCTCAAGCAGAGACCAGCAGTCTCACTAAATTGAGGAGAAAGGGCTGAGAGAATCTAGAGAACATGGGTAGAGTTCTCAAGACCAAGTACCAGAGAGGAGAAGGATTCAGAGTGGTAACTCTAGAATCGTGCACCTCCACAGCTGATCACCTGATTTGTTGCTGTTGTTCAGTAACTAAGTCGTGTCTGACTCTTTGCAACTCCATGGACTGTAGCCTGCAATATTTCTGATCAGCCTCTGTGTGTGTGAACACATTACTAGAGGCCAGAAAAGGAACCAATTAAATGGATTATAGAAAAAAAGTGCTTAACACTCACAGAGTGAGTCTGAAACACACACTTTTGCTATCAGTCAGACTGTAAAACCAAGACTAACAAGGCAATGGACATTATACATAGAAAGGTTTTGCCTCAGTGGTGAATATTTCACCATTTGTAATTAATAATACAACAACATTATTTAGCGATGTAATGGGAGACTGTTATATTTCTTTCTACCAAACCTTAAAATGGACCTAAAAGGATCAAACCATTTCAAAGCAACTTAACAATATTCCAAAGAAAAGGTAAAAAAAAAAATGTAAAGATACAAAATTATCCAGCACCCAAAGAAGAAAAATTTACAAAGAGGCAGTAATCTCCCTTGTAATGAAGAAATGAAGCAATCAAAGCCAGCTCATAATCAACACAGATGTTAAAATCAGCAGAAATGACCAAAAAACAGTTCTTATAACTATACTCAAAATGTTCAAAAAGAGGGCTCACCTGGTGGTCCAGTGAGTAAAGACACTGCCTTGCAGTGCAGAGGGTGCTAGTTCGATCCCTGGCCTGGGAAGATCCCATGTGCCACTAGTGGCTGGACTGATGTGTCCAACTACCGAGCTGGAGCTCTGGAGCACATACGCCCAAGAGCCTGTGCTCTGCAGTGAGAGAGACCACTGCGATGGGAGGCCCACACAACTCAAAGAACAAAGATGGATGAAAATAGATAAATGAAAGACCAATAGAAGTGCCCCCCCCCCAAAAAAAAACAGCAAATCATATAATAAGCAAATTGTTCAAACACAATGATAAACAGAAAACATTGAAAGGATCCAGAGTGAAAAAAAACACATTATATATACAGTGAAAACATCTCTTTAAGAGAAGCCCTCATAGAATGATATTCAGCATATATTTTTAAAGAATGGAAGGAAGAAGAGTTCTAAAAAGGTACAAAGAACCCAAGAAACAAAAAAACTTTAATTCTGTTTATCTCACGTGATAGCCTTCAATTAAAGGTCAGTTATCTATTAAGATGAAAAAATGTATTTACAAAATAAGAGTAACTAGTAAAACTTCCTATTGCTTATTGGTAATGGCTACTTTCAGTGAAATAAACTTTCCTTGAAGAAATTATGTTTTTTTCATTGATGTAATTATCTATATTGGCATTAGCTGTCATATAGAAATAAAACAGCAGCAATGTTTCTTCATGGGGGATCACTTATTCATTTATTCATTTATTTAGCATCAATGAGACTTTTAAAAATAACCTGATCATAAATCTGTAGTTTTTAAGAGAGAGAAATCAGGAGAGCCTTATGTATTTGTGTCAGTGTAGCCTTCTAAAGTTTTAAAAGCCCATTAACAATATTCCAAAGAAAAGGTAAAAAAAATGTAAAGATACAAAATTATCCAGCACCCAAAGAAGAAAAATTTACAAAGAGGCAGTAATCTCCCTTGTAATGAAGAAATGAAGCAATCAAAGCCAGCTCATAATCAACACAGATGTTAAAATCAGCAGAAATGACCAAAAAACAGTTCTTATAACTATACTCAAAATGTTCAAAAAGAGGGCTCACCTGGTGGTCCAGTGAGTAAAGACACTGCCTTGCAGTGCAGAGGGTGCTAGTTCGATCCCTGGCCTGGGAAGATCCCATGTGCCACTAGTGGCTGGACTGATGTGTCCAACTACCGAGCTGGAGCTCTGGAGCACATACGCCCAAGAGCCTGTGCTCTGCAGTGAGAGAGACCACTGCGATGGGAGGCCCACACAACTCAAAGAACAAAGATGGATGAAAATAGATAAATGAAAGACCAATAGAAGTCCCCCCCCCCCAAAAAAAAACAGCAAATCATATAATAAGCAAATTGTTCAAACACAATGATAAACAGAAAACATTGAAAGGATCCAGAGTGAAAAAAAACACATTATATATACAGTGAAAACATCTCTTTAAGAGAAGCCCTCATAGAATGATATTCAGCATATATTTTTAAAGAATGGAAGGAAGAAGAGTTCTAAAAAGGTACAAAGAACCCAAGAAACAAAAAAACTTTAATTCTGTTTATCTCACGTGATAGCCTTCAATTAAAGGTCAGTTATCTATTAAGATAAAAAAATGTATTTACAAAATAAGAGTAACTAGTAAAACTTCCTATTGCTTATTGGTAATGGCTACTTTCAGTGAAATAAACTTTCCTTGAAGAAATTATGTTTTTTTCATTGATGTAATTATCTATATTGGCATTAGCTGTCATATAGAAATAAAACAGCAGCAATGTTTCTTCATGGGGGATCACTTATTCATTTATTCATTTATTTAGCATCAATGAGACTTTTAAAAATAACCTGATCATAAATCTGTAGTTTTTAAGAGAGAGAAATCAGGAGAGCCTTATGTATTTGTGTCAGTGTAGCCTTCTAAAGTTTTAAAAGCCCATTCACAATCTATGATTTCTTTTTTTCTTTTTGAGGTTTACAATATAGAGAAACCCAAAAGTATTATTGTCATTTTCATAACTTAAAAAAGTCATAAAACTTGAGCTAACTAAAGTGTGAAATCCAGGTCAATGTCTTCTAATTGTGAATATTATTTTCACACTGATATTCAGCAGTATAATGAAAAATGAAATATTCATCTTGAAACCTTGGACACCAACCACTGAAAGCAAGGCAATAACATATGTACCAGAGCCTCTAATAAAAGAAATATAAGATATACTTTGATTTACTAGAACAAGTTGTACTCTGCATTTCCATCTTGCCTGTTCTACCATCCATCACATGTAAAAAGAGGATGCCAATTATAGACAAATGAAGTCACACCAGTGTACGCAGTTGCTGACATCTCAAGTTTGGGAACTTTTCATTATAACAGTTCATCAAATGACAGCATGGTGTTTAAAAGAGTTTAGTTACAGACTGTCTTCAACAGGCAAGTGTTTTGGGAATTTGTCTCACTTAACTATTCTTTAGCATAATCCCCTTATGGATCATTTTCCTAGTTAATGATCAACATGAGCGATATGTCTTTTTTTTTTTTTTTTTAAGTTTTTGTTGTTGTTGTTGTTGTTGTGGGCCTCCCATCACAGTGGCCTCTCTTGCCACAGAGCACTGGCTCTGGGCGCATGTGCTCCAGAGCTCTAGCTTGGTAGCTGGACACATCGTTCCAGCCGCTCCGCGGCATGTGGGATCCTCCCAGGCCAGGGATAGAACTAGCGCCCTCTGCACTGCAAGGCAGTGTCTTTACCCACTGGACCACCAGGGAAGCCCCGCAATATGTCTTTTTAATGTGAATATGAAATTTGTGTTCTGCAAGATGATGACGGCAAAAGATAGCAACAAGCTTTTAATTTATTTACTTATTTTTCCTAGCCTTTTTTTAAAGTAAGGCCATCATACCAATAGTTTACACAATTTAGTATTTAGAGCAAGAACATTATTTATTCCTGGCTAAGGAAAAAAGTTCATAAAACTCTATTATCTAGTTCAAAAATGCAGAATTATGTGCCAAAGATTTACATGAAAAAGTTCTTGCAAATAGATAACCATGCATTAAATCAATTAAAATAAATACAAACCACAAAATTGACTACACTGAAAATATTTATAAGATTTCTGAGAATGTTTTGTCCATCCTGTTGGGTAAAAATGCATTTATTTCCCTGTAATTTGGCAACAAAAGAGTAAATATACATTACATTATCTTCATTACAAATGTAAAGGAAGCTTTTACAAAGCAATTTCTGTGGCCCACTGTCAATCTGATTATAATAAATTTTCTATAAGAAATAATCTTACACCCTGCTTTTTAAAACACTGAAGTCTTCGTACAACAGCCCTTGATTGAATACTGTTTTCAAAACAGTGATAAAGAGGAAACGTTAAATAAACTTAGTCAAGCCTTTCTGTAGTACTTCAATTCCCTTCATTTAATATCATTATAAACCATCTAGAAAAAAAAGACAACCAAACTTTAACGGAAGAAAGATGCGAAAAATTAGTTTTTAAGTCTTGGAGGAGGAAACGAAATGGGGCCTGGAGGAATAAATGATATTCCCATGCTCCTAGTTTCAGAAAGTATTCCTTACTATATTTATTTATTACAAAGATATTAGAAATTTCTAGAAATATACCACATTAAAGTAAACAAAATTTTATTATAAAAAATTATTTTCAGGGCTTCCCTGGTGGTCCTGTGGGTAAAGAGTCCACCTTGCACTGCAGGGGTGCTGGTTCGATCCCTGGCACAGGAAGATCCCACATGCCACGTAGCATCTGGACCAGTGTGTCCAATTATGAGCCAGTGCTCTGGAGCACATGTGCCCAGAGCCGGTGCTCTGTTACAGGAGAGGCCACTGCAATTGGAGGCCCACACAGGCCAAAGAATAAAGATGGATGAAAATAAATAAATGAAATACCAATAAAAGTGGCCAAAAATAAAAAAAAAAAAAAATTACCTTCAATGCCATATATTCTAAAATAGCATTGTTCCATTTCTTAAACTGCCCTGTACCTGAATATGCTAATTTATAAATATTTTTAGCAAAATAAATCTGAAAAATTCTCCTTATAAAACTGCTTCTTAGGGTTACCTAATGTCCATGAATTCATTAAATGCTATTTATAATAAAGGATTCAAGAAATAATTTTTTTTTTAAATGCAGTGTTTCCTAAGTCCATCTGAGGTCAAAAAAGATTTTGTTTTTCAAGTAGTACCTATTAAATTCTCATAGATTAAATTGAACATCCTTTAGAAGAAAATCAGATAAGGGAATATTTTCTGTATTTATACTTTAAACTAAGTGAATTATTATTAACATTAATAATTTGAAATTAACACAATGTTATATTTATATATTATACATAATTAATAAAAATGCTATTTGTAAAATTTATATATTCAGTAGATGAACTAAATAATGCAATGAATCAGTAAAAGGGAAATAAAATTGAGGAAATTTACAAAATGTTGAACAAAAGATAAATAAGCTGAGTTGGGTGTTGTCAGGTAAAGTGAGCATTGCCAAGGCCATGACAGTTGGCCTCCCACTGGCCCAGCCCAGGAGTGGATAACAAGAGCACAGCGGGACTGGCTCCCAAGCTTCTGGGCCAGTTGCCCCAGCCTCTCAAGGATGGCTGAGCAAGGGCTACCCCAGTAAGCAGGACCCAAGGAAATAATTGGTAAGAAGACCTGTGTAGCTATGGTAGTTCTGACATGAAACCAAAATCAATAAGTCACGCCAAAAAATGGTCAGAAGAGACAGAAAATCTGTACAGATTTCAACAAGCAGGATATCGAAATGAAACTGAATACAAACAAGTGAAGCAAGTTTCTATGGTAGATCGTTGGCCAGAGACAGGATATGTGAAGAAACTTCAGAGGAGGGACAATACTTTCTATTACTATAACAGAATGAGTGTGATGACAAGTCCACAAAGAGAAAATCTACACATACTAGCCTTGCTTCTCAGTATTACTTGTCATGATCTTTTTAAAAATCCACTGTTTCATGTGATATCACTTAATTCTCAATGGAATGTTTCAAGACACTGAAGCCATAAAAGTTGGTCTCTGGTGACCATTCCCTTCTGTTCTAAAAATCTAACTGCAGTCTCATTCCACTGGTAATGAATAAACAGATAAATAAAGTGATTGAATATATAATTAACATAATTAAGAAATGTGGTGATCAAGTCCAATACAAAGCTAGCAAAAGTTCTAAAATCAGATAACATAAGAAACAGAGAAGGAATCATCAAAGAGACATTAATAAAATAATATCACTGAGCTGAAGAAATATCTTAGTCTTCAGATCGAAAGAGGTCCACAGAGTAGAGTTCAACATATTGCAAAAAAGATCCATACTGAAACATGCTGATGAAATTTCAGAGCCCTGAGTATAAGGTGATGTCAGAACAGAAAAACAAGGGACCTACTAAGGAAGAAAAATCAGATGTATATCTAAATCTTCACTAAAACTGTTGGATACTAGATATCAATAGAATAATGCCTGATAAAAGAGTCAAGAATTCAAAATGGAGAAAAGATAGTCTCTTCAGTAAGTGGTGCTACATGTACAAATTAGAACATTCTCTAACACCACATATGAAAATAAACTCAATATGGCTTAAAGACCTCAATGTAAGTCTGGACACTATAAAACTCCTAGAGGAAAACAGACAGAATACTTTGACATGAATTGAAGTAATATTCTTTGATAAATTACTTTCTAGAGATTTTTTTCATACTAATACATGATATGAAAATTTTTAGCATTTTTTCTTTTACAGAATTGGTCATCTGACAGGGTATAAATTGTTGATATAAAATAATGGTTTATCAGGCATTATTCTATTGACATTTAGTATCCAGCAGGTTTTGGGGTACAGGTCTTTTGCCTCCTTAGGTAGATTTATTCCTAGATATTTTACTATTCCTCATGAGATAGTAAATTAGATAGTTTCTTTCGTTTCTCTTTCTGATATTTCACTGTCAGCAATATAAAAATACAACAGATTTCTATACATTAGCCTTGTACCTTGCAACTTTAACAAATTCACTGATGAGCTCTAGTGGTTTTCTAGTGCTGCCTTTAGGATTTTCTGTGTATAGTATCATATCACCTGCAAACAGCAAAAGTTTTACTTTTTCCTTTCCAATTTGGATTCCTTTTATTTAATTTTTTTCTTCTCCGATTGTCATGGCTAGGAATTCCAAAACTATATTGAATGCAAGTGGCAAGAATGAACATCCTTATCTTGTTCCTGATCTTAGAGGGAATGCTTTCAGGTTTTCACCTTTGAGTATGATGTTAGCTGTGGTCTTGTCATATATGACCCTTATTATGTTGAGGTGGGTCTCCTCTAGACCCACTTTCTGAAGAGTTTTTAATCATAAATGGATGCTGAATTTTATCAAAAGCTTTTTATGCACCTATTGAGATGATCATATGACTTTTATTTTTTAATTTGTTATTAATAATATGGCATATCACATTGATTTTGAACATTGAAAAAACCTTGCATCCCTAATATAAATCCAACTTGCTCATAGAATATCATCTTTTTAATGTATTGCTGAATTCAATTTTGCTAGTATTTTGTTGAGACTTCCTGCATCTATGCTCATCAGTAATATCAGATCTGAAATTTTATTTTTCCTGTGGTATCTCTGTCTGGTTTTGCTAACAGAGTGCTGGTGACCTCAAAGAATAAATTTCCAAGTATTTCTGCCTCTGCAATTTTTCAGATTAGCTTCAGAAGGATAGGTATTAACTCTTCTCTAAATGTTAGGTAGAATTCATCTGTGAAGCCACCTGGTCCTGGACTTTTGTTTGTTGGGAGTTTTCAATCACTGATTCAACTTCAGTACTTGTAATCAGTCTTGGGACACTGAACCTTTCTAAGAATTTGAACATTTTTCTCCAGATTATCCATTTTATTGGCATATACTTGCTCATAGTACTCTCCTACTTTCTGTGGTATCTGTTGTCACTTATCTTTCATTTTTAGTTTTGATTTAGCCCCCTTTTCCCTTTTATCTTAATGAGTCTAGCTAAAAACTTATCAATTTTGTTTATCTTTTCAAAGAAGTAGATTTCAGTATAATTGAACTTTTCTTTTTGGTCTCTACTCACTTCTACTGTATTTTTTGGATTTCTCTCCTAAAGAAAATATAAGCAAAAATAAACAGATGGGACCTAATAAAATCTAAAAGCTTTTGCAAAGCAAAAGAAACCATCAACAAAATTAAAAGACAACCTAATGAATGGGAGAAAATATTTGCAAATGATATGATCAATATGGGATTAATATCCAACATATATAAACAGCTCAACATCAAAAGGCAAACAACTCAATTTAAAAATGGGAAGAACTGAGAAGATATTTTTCCAAAGAAGAAATGGAGTTGGCCAAAAGGTACATGAAAAGATGCTCAACATCACTAATCATTATGGAAATGCAAATAAAAACCACAATGAGATAACACTTCACACCTGTCCAAATGGTTATCATCAAAAAGCTGACAAATAACAAATACTGGGGAGGATGTAGAGAAAAGTGAACCCTTGTATTCTGTTTTGGGAATGTAAATCTGTGCAGCCGCTGTGAAAAACAGTATGGAGGCTTCTCAAAACATTCAAGACAGAACTACCATATGACCCAGCAATTCCACTCCTGGGTACATATTCAAAAAACAACAACAACCAAAAACACTAATTCATCAGTAATATCAGATCTGAAATTTTATTTTTCCTGTGGTATCTCTGTCTGGTTTTGCTAACAGAGTGCTGGTGACCTCAAAGAATAAATTTCCAAGTATTTCTGCCTCTGCAATTTTTCAGATTAGCTTCAGAAGGATAGGTATTAACTCTTCTCTAAATGTTAGGTAGAATTCATCTGTGAAGCCACCTGGTCCTGGACTTTTGTTTGTTGGGAGTTTTCAATCACTGATTCAACTTCAGTACTTGTAATCAGTCTTGGGACACTGAACCTTTCTAAGAATTTGAACATTTTTCTCCAGATTATCCATTTTATTGGCATATACTTGCTCATAGTACTCTCCTACTTTCTGTGGTATCTGTTGTCACTTATCTTTCATTTTTAGTTTTGATTTAGCCCCTTTCCCTTTTTTCTTAATGAGTCTAGCTAAAAACTTATCAATTTTGTTTATCTTTTCAAAGAAGTAGATTTCAGTATAATTGAACTTTTCTTTTTGGTCTCTACTCACTTCTACTGTATTTTTTGGATTTCTCTCCTAAAGAAAATATAAGCAAAAATAAACAGATGGGACCTAATAAAATCTAAAAGCTTTTGCAAAGCAAAAGAAACCATCAACAAAATTAAAAGACAACCTAATGAATGGGAGAAAATATTTGCAAATGATATGATCAATATGGGATTAATATCCAACATATATAAACAGCTCAACATCAAAAGGCAAACAACTCAATTTAAAAATGGGAAGAACTGAGAAGATATTTTTCCAAAGAAGAAATGGAGTTGGCCAAAAGGTACATGAAAAGATGCTCAACATCACTAATCATTATGGAAATGCAAATAAAAACCACAATGAGATAACACTTCACACCTGTCCAAATGGTTATCATCAAAAAGCTGACAAATAACAAATACTGGGGAGGATGTAGAGAAAAGTGAACCCTTGTATTCTGTTTTGGGAATGTAAATCTGTGCAGCCGCTGTGAAAAACAGTATGGAGGCTTCTCAAAACATTCAAGACAGAACTACCATATGACCCAGCAATTCCACTCCTGGGTACATATTCAAAAAACAACAACAACCAAAAACACTAATTCAACAAGATGCAGGCATCCCAATGTTCGAGGCACTGTTATTTATAATTGTCAGGTATGGAAGCAACCTAAGTGTCCATCAGCAGATAAATGGAAAAAGAAGATATGAAATATATATCTATACACACACACACAAAATAGTGACATTATTTTCACACGTGAAATTAAGGACATTTTACCACTTGCAGCAAAACAAATGGACTTAGAGATTATTAGGTTAAGTGAACTAAATCAGACAGAAAAAATAAATACTGTATGATATCACTTATATGTGTAATCTAAAACACAGCAAACTAGATAGTATAACACAAAAGAAACAGACTCACATATATAGAAAACAAATTAGTGGCTACCAGTTGAGAAGGATATAAGTGGAACCCCCTGAGTGGGAAGTATAAACACTTGGGTGTAAAGTAAGCTCAAGGATGCATGGTACAACATAGGGAATTTAGTCAGTATTATGTAATAACTGTAAATGGAAAGTAACCTTTAAAAATTGTGTATTTTTTAAAACTTGTAACCACCTTAACAAAGTATAATTTAATTTTTTAAATGAAAGAATATTAAACAGTGGTGACACTTTATGATCTATAAGAGGAAAATAAAGTTCCAAAGAAATAAAAGCAAATACATTCAATTTCGAAAACAGACATTTTCCTCTTTAAGCAGTAAATCATATAACAGATTTAACTGCCTCCGCTGGTCACCACCTCCTGCCAGGCCAGTCAAGGAGCCAGCCCGCCTCAGACCACCCTCCTAGCCCACTCCCAGAATGCTCTGATGCCCCCATGGCCTCCGTGTCGGCCACTGCCCGACCTGTGGCCCTAAATTCCACGCTGCCTTTGCCATGGCCTTTGTGCCCACACCGTCAGCCCTTACACCCACTCCATCACAGTTACGCCATAACTATCATCCCAACTGCGAGACCACTGTCAACAATCAGGTCAACCTGCAGCTTTACGCCTCCTATGTGTACCTCTCCATGGCCTTTTATATAGACCGTGACAACGTGGCCTTGAAGCACTTCTCCCGCTTCTTCCTGTGCGGCTCTCACAAACAGAAGGAGCAGCTCAAGGGCCTGATACAGCTGCAGGACCATCGCAGGGGCTGCTTCCGGCTCTGAGACCTCAGGAAGCCTGACCCCACCATTTGGGAGAGTGGCCCCCAGGCCATGCAATACACCCTGCACCTGGAGAAGAGCATGAAACAGAGCCTGCTGGACTTGCACCAGCTGGCCATCTACAAGAATGAAGCCCACCTGTGCCACTTCTTAGAGACCTGCCACCTGGACCAGCAGGTCAAGTTCATCAAGGAGCTGGGGAACCATGTCAGCATTCTAAGCAGGATAAGGGTGCCAAAAGGATCATTCATCATTTTCTACTGTTTCTACATCCATCACATCTTTTTCCTCTGCTTTCCACATGACCTCCTTTACTTGTCTGATTGTAGCAACAAGCAGAACTAATCATGAATAAATTCAGATTTGAGACAAAGGAGATGCCCAGTGGCCAGATCTGACCTTAGATCTCTGCAGCTCATGGCCTTCAGGGTATTCTTATCTATCCAGAGAAAGAGCTTATTACATCCCAGCTGTGTATGGGCTAGGATGAGCATTTGAGAGAGCAAGTTAAATGGGCATGATCTAGCTCTGACAGGCATCTTTACGTGTCGATTATGTAGCATTTATCAAAATTCTCCTTTGCTGTCTAGTCAAAACTAAGGGCTCTGCTTTAAAAAACCTTGTGTCTTAATGATCAAAAATAAAGTAGCCAGAGTAGATATTTACAGGAGACACTGGGCATAGATATGTGCATTTTATTGCAAGGAAAGTAAACAGAATATGATGCTCCTCTTTGTTGTAATACAAAAACATTGGTATTGCTGAGGTTAAATGTGGACAGTGGAGAGAAATTCATGATAATAAGTGATAGAAACTACTGCATAAACATCTCCCTTATATAGAAGCCCCCTTTTTAGTTCTCATTTTCTGTGCAAATCAGAAAACTTGCATTAAACATATGTAATGTTTGAACAATTGTGCTCTCTTTGGGGGTGAGGTTCAAAATAAAGTATAATCCCTCTTCAAAAATCTAAGAATTCTTCACCATTAGGGACAGTAGACATATGTGCTTTAAAAACAAAAAAAAAACAGCAAACAGTCCTAATAAAATATTAAATTCTACATGCTATCAAACAGACAACAGGGACACAATGGGGATGGACAAAAATCAGAGAAGACACAAATAGCTTAAAAATTATGAATTCAGGGACTTCCTTGGTGGTCCAGTGGTTAAAACTCTGTGTTCCCAATACAGTGGGGCCTGGGTTCAAGCCCTGGTCAGGGAACTAGATCCCACATGCCGCAACCAAGACCCAGAGCAGCCAAATAAATATATTAAAAAAAAAAAAATTATGAATTCAGTTAAATTGTAAGGGAAGTTTTAGTGTCAGATTTAAAACACTGTTTATACAGAATTTTTGTTTATATTTACTCTTAATTTTTTCTTTAAAGAATTATGAGATAATACTCAAGATTTTCAAATGCTATTTAATCTCCCATCAAAAATCTTCCCTCATAAAATAATGAAAAAAAAAAAAAGAGGAAAAAAAGGATTTTTGCATAGATTGATGCACTGTCTTTTTCTAGGTGACAAAATTATAAAGGCACTGATTTATTGATGATTTCTGGAAAAACCCCGAATTTAAGGATTAGACAGCGGAAGAGAATCCATAAGATAAGCCAGAGATGGAGTGATTTTTAATGGTCATAGGAGAGACAGGAATATAGAGGCCCGGGTATTAATTTTCTACTGGTTTTTGGAAATTTCTTTGCTGTTGTAAAAGCACTTAACAGTAGATAAACTCTTTTGACAAAACTTGAAGCATTCAAATGCTGTGTAACAAACTGCAACAACTTCAGCAGCTTCAAACAACATTCATTTATCCCATCACAGTTATGTTGGTCAGAAGTCCAGTCCTGCACATGGTCTCACAGCCAAACATAAAAGTATCAGCCAGGCTGGCCTAATTATCTGAAGACTCCGGGGAAAAATCTGTGTACAGACTTATTCAAGTTGTTGGCAGAATTCAGTTCTCTGTAACTATAGGACTGAGGTCCATATTCTGTAAATCAGAAAACTTGCATTAAACATATGTAATGTTTGAACAATTGTGCTCTCTTTGGGGGTGAGGTTCAAAATAAAGTATAATCCCTCTTCAAAAATCTAAGAATTCTTCACCATTAGGGACAGTAGACATATGTGCTTTAAAAACAAAAAAAAAACAGCAAACAGTCCTAATAAAATATTAAATTCTACATGCTATCAAACAGACAACAGGGACACAATGGGGATGGACAAAAATCAGAGAAGACACAAATAGCTTAAAAATTATGAATTCAGGGACTTCCTTGGTGGTCCAGTGGTTAAAACTCTGTGTTCCCAATACAGTGGGGCCTGGGTTCAAGCCCTGGTCAGGGAACTAGATCCCACATGCCGCAACCAAGACCCAGAGCAGCCAAATAAATATATTAAAAAAAAAAAATTATGAATTCAGTTAAATTGTAAGGGAAGTTTTAGTGTCAGATTTAAAACACTGTTTATACAGAATTTTTGTTTATATTTACTCTTAATTTTTTCTTTAAAGAATTATGAGATAATACTCAAGATTTTCAAATGCTATTTAATCTCCCATCAAAAATCTTCCCTCATAAAATAATGAAAAAAAAAAAAAGAGGAAAAAAAGGATTTTTGCATAGATTGATGCACTGTCTTTTTCTAGGTGACAAAATTATAAAGGCACTGATTTATTGATGATTTCTGGAAAAACCCCGAATTTAAGGATTAGACAGCGGAAGAGAATCCATAAGATAAGCCAGAGATGGAGTGATTTTTAATGGTCATAGGAGAGACAGGAATATAGAGGCCCGGGTATTAATTTTCTACTGGTTTTTGGAAATTTCTTTGCTGTTGTAAAAGCACTTAACAGTAGATAAACTCTTTTGACAAAACTTGAAGCATTCAAATGCTGTGTAACAAACTGCAACAACTTCAGCAGCTTCAAACAACATTCATTTATCCCATCACAGTTATGTTGGTCAGAAGTCCAGTCCTGCACATGGTCTCACAGCCAAACATAAAAGTATCAGCCAGGCTGGCCTAATTATCTGAAGACTCCGGGGAAAAATCTGTGTACAGACTTATTCAAGTTGTTGGCAGAATTCAGTTCTCTGTAACTATAGGACTGAGGTCCATATTTTCTTGCTCACCATTGGCCAGAAGCCAACTCAAGGGTGCCTACATTCCTTCACACATGCTCCCCAAACCTCCACTTCATCTCAAGCTTTGGTGAGTTGATTCCTTCTCACACTTTGAATCTCTCTGACTTCCTTTTCTTCAACCAGATGAAGAAAATTCTATTTAAAAGGACTTAGTTGATTGAATAGGCCCACCTGAATAATTTCCATATTTTAAGATCAACTGATTCGAGACTTTTATTACATATGTAAAATCCTTCACAATAATTCCTAGATTGTTGTTTGATTCAGTAGTCAAAGGGGAGGAATCTAGGGGCGGAGGAATCTTTAGAATTTGACCTACCATATCCAGTAACCACAGAAAACAGATTTTAAGCACAGACTGAGGTAGGGGATTAAGAAATACAAACTATTAGGTATAAAATAAATTGCATGGTTGGATCTTAGGTGTGCAGGAACTGCTTGGCCAGGGCGAGGCGGAGTGGGGCGGGAGCGGTGGGCAGAGCATGGTGGGTGGGCGGGGCCATGAGCGGGGCGCGGTGGGCCGGGCTCGAGGTGGGGCGCCAGGCGATGGGCGGGGCGAGCCGCGGGAGCAGGCCTTTGGGCTGGGCGGCGGGCGTACTGGGGTGGTGTCAACGGCCGTGCTGTCACAGAGGCCCGGGGGCGACCGCACTGCGAGCAGCCCCCTGTCTGGCGGTGGCAGGCAAGGAAAGTCAAAAACTAACCTTTGACCTGGTACTGAAAGTGAAATGTCATGCCTCTGAAAATGAAGATCAAATAGCAGCAAAATAGCAACAAAAACTCTCACATGTGTAGCTTAAAAAAGGGCAGATACTTAACACAGTAAGACACTGTCAAAACTGGGATGATAAAAGTTAAAGTTAAGGTTTTCGCATTGGTTAGTAGGTCTTTGAATTATTAACTTTAAGCTGTGTTAAATATTTAGGACAAAATGTCAACTATAACCAGCAAAAGAAAATTGCTACAATTTTCTTTCAAAACTAATAGAAGGAAAAATACGCGAAAGAAAACAAACATGGATCAATCAATCCCCACATAAACCAAAAAACCAAGAAAGGAGAAAAATAGCAGCCCAGAGAAAGTGAAACTAATATAAAAGGAAAAGAAAATTTATAGAAACTAATCCAGGCAGTATTTGTATCTATTATCCCTGCTGTCATATATAAAATCTATATGGCTAGAAGCCCACACACCACACATGCTTGGAGCAGTGTTTACTGGGGAAAAAAAAAACCATAGAAATGGGAGCAATAACAAGTGTGCAAGTTCTCTGTTGCCCATTGAATTCCAAGGCAATGAATAATATTTCAGGCCTTCTGGAAGAAAGTCGTCACACATGAGCTGTGCAGTTTTTAAGCATCATTAATCCATGGGAAGCATTAGTCCCTCCATGGTTAGATCAGCAACCAGCCCACAATAGCAATGTGACAAGGCAGAAATTTGACTCCAGTCCTGCCTTGCAATCTCAGCATTCATGGTAGATGCATAGCATTATCTGTCCTTTCCACTTCAAGTCATGTGACTACAGTCATACAACATATCAATACAGCAGCAAGATTTGACATCTTCCCTTCATATGATCAGGAGCTGAGGTGCAAACCTTATTATGTACCAGAAATGATTTTCTTAGTTAGTAGGCCATAACTCATTTCTACAGAGCTTTATAGGACTATATGAACTCAACTTTTGTTTCAGTGGACCAACCTGCAGAAGGCCAGTCTGGGGCAAGTTAACCTTTACCTCTCAATATATGAGCTAAGCTTATTAATTAGGATGTATATTTTCATGCTAAACAAGAATATCAAAATTTAGCTATATGCCTTTTATATTACATGCACCTAAAACCCAAAGCTAAGTAAAAATTAAAATAATTAATAAATATATCCAGACAAACACTAATGAAATTTCAATTCAGCCATATATACTAATATCAGAAAAATAAACCTAAGCAGGATGGATTTAGCATATACTAAATATATATTTATACACATAAAAGTATCAATTCTGTAAGAAGATATTAGAATGCTAATTCCTGTACATGGTAAAATACTCTTAGGTATGTAAGTAAAAGTGGCCAGAACTACAAGTAGAAGTAGACAAACTCAACAACATAGAAGATTTCAACATATCTTTCTTTTTCTGGCAAATCAATCAGACAAAATAATAAGATATACAAAATTTGAATTGCAAAATGTGAACGTATTTTACATAGTGGCCCTAAGCAGAACTCTGCAGCAGCAAATGGAGAATAACTAGGTGTATATTATACATTTAGAATAATGGACACCTAATCTATAAAGGAAGTCTTGAAAAATACAGAAGCAGTATGATACAGACTATTTTTAAATAACTCATTGATCAAAAGAGAAATAAAAGAGATTTTTTTAAAAAATCAGAACTAACCAATAATAAAGTGCTATATATGAAAAAAATGGCATACACTGTAGGTCATAAAAAATTGTAAAAATATGCGATATCTAAAGGCTAAAATAAAATTGTAGAAGTATTAAAATATGGGTGAGGGGCTTCCTTGGTGGTCCAGTGGGTGAAAAATAAAAAAGGCCAAAATTGAAATATACATATATGGGTGAATTCCTTTACTATCTAGAAAAGGGTAAAAAAATATATGCCTTACTGTGATTCAAAATTTAGAAGCCATAGGGAAACTCTTGATAAATTTAATTAACATAAAAAATGTTGTTGAGGGCTTCCCCGGTGGTCCAGTGGGTAGAGAGTCCACCCTGAAGTGCAAGGGGCACCAGTTTGATCCCTGGCACGAGAAGATCCCACATGCCGCAGAGTGGCTGGACAGGTGTGTCCAATTGTGAGTTGGCCCTCTGGAGTGCATGTGCCCAGAGCTGGTGCTCTGCGACAAGAGAGGTTGCTGCAATGGGAGGCCCACACAGGCCAAGGAACAAAGATGGATGAAAATAAATAAATGAAAGACCAATAGAGACCAAATTAAAAAAAAAAAAAGTTGTTGTTGAGCTGCTAAGTCATGTCCAATTCTTTGTGACCCCATGGACTGTAGCCTGCCAGGCTCCTTCATGGAATTCTCCAGGCAAGGATACTAGAGTGTACTGCCATTTCCTTCTCCAGGGGATCTTTCCAACCCAGGGATCAAACTCATGTCTCCTGCATTGCAGGCAGATTCTTTACCACTAAGCCACCAGAAAAGTCCATTAAAACTGTGCATGTTATAAATAAAGAAAAAGAGAGAATTCCCTAGTGGTTCAGTGATTAAGATTTCATGCTTCCGAGGGCATGGCATCTATCAATCCCTGGTGGAGGAACTAACATCTCGAAACCTGTGTGGCACAGCCAAAAAATAAAATAAAAACAAAGAAGGAAGGAAGGAAAGAAGGGAGGGAGGGATAAGAACAAATGAAATAGTTGGATGAAATATTTGATTTTAATAAAGAATCTCTAAAAAACAAAAAGTCCTAACACTTTAAAAAATATATAGGCAAATGCTATAGGAATCAATTCACAGAAAAAGAACCAACAATGGCCCTTAATTATATGAAGTGAACAGATGTATAACAAGAGAAATACAAACTGAAGCTACACTGAGGCACAATTTCTAACCTTGGCAAAACAGAACATTTTGACAAAATACTCCATTGTTAAGGTTGTGAGAAACAGTCACTTTCATACATTGCTAATATAAATGTTAAACCATACTGGCTCTAAGAATTTGATATTAGCAAAACATTAACTCACAAAGTTACACATGCATTTTCTCTCTGACCCAGAAATCCCATTTCTAGGCATCTAGTCCCAAGATACACTCACAGAAATATGCAATGTTTATTTCTCTACTAATTGCGAAAGCAAAACAGCTGTAAGAAAGAAAAACAATGGAAGAAATACCTTACACCTTTGCGGGTATCTTTTGGTTAAGAAAGGTGTGGGAATTTATAGGTACACTCATTCACATAAACAATACACGTTTGCTAATATTTTCCAAAAGACAATAGGATGATAAACCAAAAATTAATTAAAATAAATAGTAAATTTGGGGAAAAAGACAAAAGAGAGGCAGTGGGAAGAATAAAGATTAAAAAGTAGGCATTTTCTAATGTGCCTTGTTTTATAGTTTTGACCTTTGCACCTTCTTCATTTTCATATATGTGAAAGATAAAATTAAATTAAATAGAAAAAAGTGAAGCAATTCCTAAAATAAAAAAAATCGAAACTATTATTACTTTATATCAAACTTATGGTCTAATGGCAAAGATATTTGTTTCAAAACATTTTAAAATGGAATGTTGACTTTATATACTTAACTGGCACCAAAAAGAAAAATCACAGAATTTTAGTTGCACTATTGGGATCAATCTAAAACTCGTATTAACATATAGACATACAGAAAGGATTAAACCATATATGTAATTATACTTCTATCACTAGGAACCAAGATTGTAGCAAGACTACTAGAGCGGGTTGCCACGCCCTTCTCCGGGGATCTTTCCAACCCAGGGATCAAGCCCATGTTTCTCAGATGCGACGAACCCGTGTTTCCAATAATGCCACCTTGTGAAAGTTGTTCAGTCACGTCTGACTCTCTGTGACCCCATGGACAGTAACCTCCCTGGCTGCTCTGTCCATGGGGATTCTCCCATGAGTTGCCATGCCCTCCTCCAGGGGCTCTTGCCCACTCAGGGAAGGAACCCAGGCCTCGCGCATTGCAGGCAGATTCTTTATCTATCGTCTGAGCCACCAAGGAAGCCCATAAAAGACAAAAAAGATACAAATCAAACATGTGAAACAAAATCCTGTAATCTCCATTTAAAATTATTATTATTATTAAGTTAGAATGTATTAATTTACTTACTTTTGTAAAAACATTCTTTTCTGTCAACTGAATATTTCCATTTTCTGTTCAAAAGCTTGTGGAGGAAGAGCGTGAGGCCACTCAGTTACTCGCTCCAGCTGGGAAACCCTGAATAGGCACAGAGGACACCTGCCTGCCCTCAGACTAGTCTGCAACCTTCACTTTAGTAACAAACTCAGAAACTCGACTGGTCCATTCACCCTGAAGTTCCTCCTCTCGAGACCTGCTCTTTCTTTTCAACTTCCACTGTGGAAGTATAGATTGGGCGCGACCCGAGGCGATTTCTTGCGAGAAATGTGCTGCGCATGCGCAGAACTTCCGGGTGAGAAGCCTCTGCGTCAGCCCCACTGAGAGGGTTGCTTTTTCCACTGTGTGGGGCGGCAGTGTCCGCACAGCCTTCAGGAGAATCTGTGTTACAGAAAACAATAGTAGACAAATTAACTTAAGACGCCTCTGGGAGAGGCTGGCTGTCAGTCCTGGGATCCGCAAGTCAGTCCGCAAAAGGTTGAGGCTTCTGGAACACTGCCTGGATCTGGTCAGTGAAGCTTCCAGAACTAAAGTCGTCAGGAATAGAGGTGGCCTGAGTAGCCTCTACAGCTTTCAGCACAGCCCGCTGGCCAGTATTCCGGAAGGAGCTGATGCCGATATCAGATAGATTTCCAGCGGCAACCGCGGCGTGAACTGCTGACAGAAACTTCCCCCAGGGTCTTTTTCATCCTTACAATGCAGACAGACTGTTGCGTTTTGGAAGTCCAGGTTGGTGCCACTTAAGAACGTTCCCGTGGCAAGGAATTTCGGAATAGTCTCCTTCATTTGCACTGCCGTATGGCAAGGGCTTCCAACATTGTGAAAGTTCGCCTTTCTGACAGAAATTGAAGATGACGCCCGTGTGGATTCCTCTCTGCAAAGGATGGAAAGGTAGAATTTATTTGTCTCCTTGTAAAATAAAGTACATGTGTTTTAGCTCTCCATTGAAATGTCCTAGAAACTGTGACGATCCAGTAGGAAAAAAAAAAAATGAAAACCTACCACCCAGATATAGTTTCCAAATATTATTTTCCACTTACAAGATTTAACAGGGTTCCTTAAAACATATTTGTGATCAAAAATACCGAAGGTGAGCTTGATCATCTAGTCACTTCTGGAATCCTGTGCCTAGACTTCCTCACAGACCATGAAAGGACACAGGAAGCGACTTGAAGGCACTTCTATTAGCCCAAGATAAGACCATTTGAGCTTCAAATAGAATGAATACTAAACTATAGCAAATCTAATGGACTGGTCAAAAAATTCGTTTTGGTTTGTCCAAACAGTGGCATGGAGAAAACCCAAATGAACTTTTTAGCCAACCCAATATTAAAACTGATGACTGCATTTATATCCTAATTATACTTAATCCCTATTTTTCATCTGTTGAGATCTTGCTTAGGCAACCAGCTTATCATTCAAGGAAATTCCTACATAAAGTAAAATAATCAATAGGAATTTCACAGCACTACATATACAGTATTCACACTTAATCAATTGAATATCTAAATTTAACTAACAGTTACATGAAATTTTAACAAAGAGGGAAAAAATGAGAATTTCAAAACCAATATAAACAGAACAATATATGAACAATAGAGTAAACCAAATATAGAAGTAGATAATAAATGTAAGATCATCAATTTATGAAATTCAAAACAAATACAAAATAAGGGGCATCAGCAAGACAGAGGTTGATTATTTTATAAAGATAACAAACAGATGCTGGCAAAATTTAGAACAGTTTGTTTTCATTGCTCAGTTGTGTCCCACTCTTTGCAACTCCATGGACTGCAGCATGCCAGGCTTCCTCTTCCTCCACCATCTCCTGGAGTTTGCTCAAACTCATGTCCATTGACTCAGTGATTCCATCCAACCACCTTTTCCTCTGTTGTCCCCTTCTTCTTTTATTTTTCCCAGCATCAGGGTCTTTTCCAGTGAATCACCTCTTCATATCAGGTGGCAAAGGACTGGAGCTTCAGCTTCAGCATCATTCCTGCCTATGAATATTCAGGGTTGATTTCCTTTAGGATTGACTGGGTTGATCTCCTTGCAGTCCAAGGGACTCTCAAGAGTCTTCTCCAGCACCACAGTTCGAAGGCATCAGTTCTTCCACACCTTGCCTCCTTCATGGTCCAACTCTGACATCCATCCATACACAATTACTGGGAAAACCATAGTTGTGATAACTTTGTCAGCAAAGTGATGTCTCTGCTTTTTGATTCGAGGTCTAGGTTTGTCATAGCTTTTCTTTCAAGGAACAAGTGTCTTAATTGCATGACTGCAGTCACCATCCACAGTGATTTTGCAGCATAAGCAAATACAGTCTGTCACTGTTTCCATTGTTTACGCATCTACTTGCCATGAAGTGATGGGACTGGATGTCATGATCTTCATTTTTTCAATGTTGAGTTTTAAGCCAGCTTTTTCACTCTCCTCTTTCACCTTCATCAAAAGACTCCTTAGTTCCTCTTTGCTTTCTGCCATTAGGACGCTGGTATCTGCATACCTGTGTTACTGATATTTCTCCTGGCAATCTTGATTCCAGTGCATGTTTCATCCAGCCTGGCATTTTGCATGATGTACTCTGCATAAGAACAACAGTACATATAAACAATATGAGGGAAGAAAGGGGGTAAAAGGACATAAGTAGAGATAAAACTCAGATTATGTAGAGAGAACAATAAAAAATTTATATTGATAAACTTGAATATTTAGACAAAATAGTCAGTTTCCTAAAAACTGAGTTATAGTAATTGACTCAAAAACATTGTCTTGTAACGAATAAATTGAATGAGGGTTTTAAAACGTAGAATTATAACAAGCACCAGGCCTTGGCTTTCAGGAAAAGGCTACAAATTGCAAAGAGAAGATAAATATAATCTTAAAAACAATTTCCAGAGTAGAGAGGGGAAAAAATAGATGACTCCACAATTTATTGTAATGATAGAAATATAACCTCAACAGCAAAACCTGACCATAACAGATTGACAAAAAGAAATTCAGAGACAAAAGCACTTACTAACATAAAGATCCCAGACAAAATATTAGCAAAGTTAACCCAGCAGTGTCAAAGAAATGTAATACATCATGACCTTTTCAGCTTTCAGTTTAGAACTTTTCAAGATTAAGCTATGTTTCCCAAACAGTACTCTTAACTGTCATGTTGAGAAGAGACTGACATGCAAGAAGAGGCAGAAGGTGGTGGAACGGTTAGGAGCAGTGTTGCCAGATAAAATTTTGATTGGCTAAATCTGGCAACTCTAGCTAGGACGTTATTACAATAATTGAAATGAGATGTGTTGTTAACTTATACCAGGATGGTAGCAAGGCAGATGGTGAGCAGCTGTCAGATTCTGGAAAATTTTTAATGTTAAATTCAGTAGTCTATTTTGATGCTTTGGATATGGATTATTTTCCATCTTTCTATCATCACTTGCCCAGCACTGTTCTAGGTCGTTATTCTCCCTTACTGCAGTTCTGAAACAGCTTCCTAATTGCTCTGTTGCCTCTAGCCGTGTCCTCTACAGCTCCAATTTCCAGTTTAAGTAATATTCTGTAAAATCAAAATCTGATTATTCACTACCTAAGTCCCTTCAGTGACTTGGATAATGAATTGACTCCTACAAATCAATGACTTTCACTCCGAAGGCCATGACTTCCACTACACAACCTCCGCCTTCCATCTGGCTAAGTCCTATTCACTCCCTACTTCTCAACCTAAATGTGACATTCTCAGGAAGAATTAAGACAAGTTTTGTCCCATTGCCATTGATTCCTATAAAATTATGGATTCTCCTAACTTCAGGAAAAATGTTATCATTCATAAAGCTACATTATAACCACTTATTTAACTGGATGTTTTCTCAACTGTTTTGTAACTTTGGGGAGGAGGAAATTATATGTATTTTATTTATTATCATATCACTAGAACTTGAAGAATGTTTGACATAGAGTTCAAAGTCAGTAAATATTTCAAAGAGAAGATAAATATAATCTTAAAAACAATTTCCAGAGTAGAGAGGGGAAAAAATAGATGACTCCACAATTTATTGTAATGATAGAAATATAACCTCAACAGCAAAACCTGACCATAACAGATTGACAAAAAGAAATTCAGAGACAAAAGCACTTACTAACATAAAGATCCCAGACAAAATATTAGCAAAGTTAACCCAGCAGTGTCAAAGAAATGTAATACATCATGACCTTTTCAGCTTTCAGTTTAGAACTTTTCAAGATTAAGCTATGTTTCCCAAACAGTACTCTTAACTGTCATGTTGAGAAGAGACTGACATGCAAGAAGAGGCAGAAGGTGGTGGAACGGTTAGGAGCAGTGTTGCCAGATAAAATTTTGATTGGCTAAATCTGGCAACTCTAGCTAGGACGTTATTACAATAATTGAAATGAGATGTGTTGTTAACTTATACCAGGATGGTAGCAAGGCAGATGGTGAGCAGCTGTCAGATTCTGGAAAATTTTTAATGTTAAATTCAGTAGTCTATTTTGATGCTTTGGATATGGATTATTTTCCATCTTTCTATCATCACTTGCCCAGCACTGTTCTAGGTCGTTATTCTCCCTTACTGCAGTTCTGAAACAGCTTCCTAATTGCTCTGTTGCCTCTAGCCGTGTCCTCTACAGCTCCAATTTCCAGTTTAAGTAATATTCTGTAAAATCAAAATCTGATTATTCACTACCTAAGTCCCTTCAGTGACTTGGATAATGAATTGACTCCTACAAATCAATGACTTTCACTCCGAAGGCCATGACTTCCACTACACAACCTCCGCCTTCCATCTGGCTAAGTCCTATTCACTCCCTACTTCTCAACCTAAATGTGACATTCTCAGGAAGAATTAAGACAAGTTTTGTCCCATTGCCATTGATTCCTATAAAATTATGGATTCTCCTAACTTCAGGAAAAATGTTATCATTCATAAAGCTACATTATAACCACTTATTTAACTGGATGTTTTCTCAACTGTTTTGTAACTTTGGGGAGGAGGAAATTATATGTATTTTATTTATTATCATATCACTAGAACTTGAAGAATGTTTGACATAGAGTTCAAAGTCAGTAAATATTTCAAATGAGTGATTAATGTTAGCTAATTAAGTATTTTCACTTCATATTTGCCCAAGGATTATTAAGATATTTAAAATAACAATTGGGATGCTTCATAATAGCACACTAAATGGTGTTCATTATTATATTTGCTAAAAATAGCTCCATAGAACAAGTTTTTCTTTTATTTAAAGCATAAATTTATATATGTGTTGTTGTTGCTGAGTCATGTCTGATTCTTTACAATCTCTTGAACTGTAGCCCACGAGACGCCTCTGTCCATGGGATTTCCCAGGCAAGATCCATGTCTCCTGCATTAACAGGCAAATTCTTTATCACTGAGCCACCAGGGGAGCACAAATTTATATGTATATATATATATCTCATATATTTATAACAGAATTAAAACAGTATACATTTTGATATTTTATTTTAAGAATAACTACTTCAATCTTCTATTAACTAGAATTTCATTTGTACAGTGCTAAAATTAAGTGAACTTTTCTTTCTAGATTTGATTTCACTACCTATCAATATGATGACTGAAAAGAACAGATACAGTAGAGTACATTTCTTTCTCTTACTGTAACCAATAGGGAAAGATAATGAAGTGACCCTACAGTGAAAGTCAATGAGATATACAAATTAACTTTAAAAAGGAGGAAACATATTTAAAACTTTGGGGAAGGATTAGTAATCTAAATATGTCATTGATAAAATAAACTTCACATCAGAAAATAAAGAATTAATAACAAACTGGAAATATTGAGAATTCATGGCCCTTTTAAAAGTAGTTTCTTTTCTAGTTTTAGCTAGAATTTGACGCAGCATTATTTGCATAGTATCTACCAGACTTATTCCTGTGGAAAAACCTAGTATGCAGCCCCCAATGCCCAAAATTTATTTTTTAATACCTTTTCTTTTCCTTTATAAAAATGAAATAGCACTTCTTGGCTAATAGCTGATCCTGTGGCCTGGAACATACTATGGCTGCCCAGAAGTGAGGAAGATTTTGAAGATCACTTGGCTACTACAAGGACAAATGAGCTCAGTTAAGAAAGGATTCCCATAGTCTAAGTTTTGACACTATATATAAAACAGAAGAAATACTACTGTAATTATTTAGAATAAGTCGAGTCTGTGAACAAAGGCATAGCTATTTAGTTATGACATAAAAGAAAGGTTTAGTATGAAGTTTAAAAACAAGAAAATTATAATGCAAGTAAAAGCTGAACTCAATAATTTTTTTTAATTCTTTATTTTAAAGGTTTTACAGAGTTTTGTTGTTCACAGACATGTATGTTCCCAGATCAGTCATATGCATATCCCTGGTCCCCACCCCCAGATCCCCCATCCCACCCCTCCGGACCATCGCCCCATGGCATTGTAAGCACTCTTTTTCCCTTAGCACAATGACAACAGCTATCTTTTCCACACATGACAGTATAGGTTTCCATGTTACTCCCTCCATGCCTCCCTCCCTATGTCTTCCCCCAGATGTCCCTATGTCTATGCTCTGTCTGTTTTTCCATGAGTTCCCTGCGTGTGTTATCAAGACCATCCTACTAGATTCCATATATGTGTGTTAGTATACTGTATAAATTTTATTTTATTTGTTGGTTAATTTTAATGATAAAGTAATGCACTGTATATAACATCTATTTTCTGTTAACTAATTATCTTTTATGAAGAATGAAGTTGTACTTTTCTCAATATTTGTTATGTATAGGAAAATTAAGACCTTACAGAAACAAAAAGATTGTAACTGGTAGTTTCCCACTATATATGGGAAGAAAGAAATTTCAAATGGTTTTTGCAAGATGAAGAATGAAACAAATATCATATTCTTCATTAATGAAAACATAAAATCTCTGAATGAGGACACTAAATATAACTAGATGATAAGTCTTACTTATCTCCAATATTCATAACAAATCAGATCAATATACAATATTTAATAGGCAGCAAGCTATAGAGCATTGAACAAGTGAGAGTGAAATAACAAATTACTCTCAAAACTGATAGAAAAAATACCAAAAGTTAAGAAAAAGCTTAAGTTTGGTATTTTATGGCTGCCCAGAAGTGAGGAAGATTTTGAAGATCACTTGGCTACTACAAGGACAAATGAGCTCAGTTAAGAAAGGATTCCCATAGTCTAAGTTTTGACACTATATATAAAACAGAAGAAATACTACTGTAATTATTTAGAATAAGTCGAGTCTGTGAACAAAGGCATAGCTATTTAGTTATGACATAAAAGAAAGGTTTAGTATGAAGTTTAAAAACAAGAAAATTATAATGCAAGTAAAAGCTGAACTCAATAATTTTTTTTAATTCTTTATTTTAAAGGTTTTACAGAGTTTTGTTGTTCACAGACATGTATGTTCCCAGATCAGTCATATGCATATCCCTGGTCCCCACCCCCAGATCCCCCCATCCCACCCCTCCGGACCATCGCCCCATGGCATTGTAAGCACTCTTTTTCCCTTAGCACAATGACAACAGCTATCTTTTCCACACATGACAGTATAGGTTTCCATGTTACTCCCTCCATGCCTCCCCCTCCCTATGTCTTCCCCACAATGTCCCTATGTCTATGCTCTGTCTGTTTTTCCATGAGTTCCCTGCGTGTGTTATCAAGACCATCCTACTAGATTCCATATATGTGTGTTAGTATACTGTATAAATTTTATTTTATTTGTTGGTTAATTTTAATGATAAAGTAATGCACTGTATATAACATCTATTTTCTGTTAACTAATTATCTTTTATGAAGAATGAAGTTGTACTTTTCTCAATATTTGTTATGTATAGGAAAATTAAGACCTTACAGAAACAAAAAGATTGTAACTGGTAGTTTCCCACTATATATGGGAAGAAAGAAATTTCAAATGGTTTTTGCAAGATGAAGAATGAAACAAATATCATATTCTTCATTAATGAAAACATAAAATCTCTGAATGAGGACACTAAATATAACTAGATGATAAGTCTTACTTATCTCCAATATTCATAACAAATCAGATCAATATACAATATTTAATAGGCAGCAAGCTATAGAGCATTGAACAAGTGAGAGTGAAATAACAAATTACTCTCATAAAGCTGACTAGCATATAGAATACCAAAAGTTAAGAAAAAAGCTTAAGTTTGGTATTTTGAATGAGTGAGTGAAAGTTGCTTAGTTTTGTCCAACTCTTTGCGACCCCCATGGACCATAACCTGCCAGGCTTCTCTGTCTGCAGGATTCTCCAGGCAAGAATATTGGAGTGGGTAGCCATTCCCTTCTCCAGGGGATCTTCTGAACCCAGGAATCAAACTCAGGCCTCCTACAATGCAAGCAGATTCTTTACTGTCTAAGCCACCAGGGAAGCCCATGTTAACATTGCTTAAACTTTATTATTAAAATAAAACTATTAGGACTTACAATTTGAATTACTTTAAAAGGCATAACTCTATCCCATACCTCATGCAAGAGGTAATTAGTTGATATCCAAAACCTACAACATTGACTGGTTTTCTTCACATTTAGGTTGTTTCTTACTTAAATACCAAGATGACCATAGCTGTGAACTACCAAAATCCACTTGGTGAAACAGGATTACTGTTTTATTAGAACAACTTTCTAAAGTAAAAAAGTGCCATTGAAAGCATATAAAAATATTTGAATATAACTTGCAAAATTTCATTCACAAAGTCTTTAATAATATACACGATAAAAAGTAGTGAGAGTGATTTTTCCATATATCTTTATAGTCAGTACAACTGGTTGTCTCCCCAATGTCTAGTCTCTCATTCGTTAATAACACAAAGCATGTTTCATTCTAGATTTCAATGTTCCGAGCTCAAAACTAAATTTCCCAGTGCCCCTGTACCCAGAAGTGAACAAGATGAAGTATAAATCAGGTAAGTCTCCTGGGTATCCTCTGTCCTTAATTAGACGTGATGTTAGGGATATAGCAGCAATCTTGGAACCAGAGAACCAGATAAGCAAAATTACTTGCTAAGGATGATGATAATTTTGAGAGGGAATCCTTTGTGATTCCCTCTGTGGGTCTTATCTCCCAATTATAAACTCTAGAAATGTGTTAAGTACAAGTATCACCTTCAAGCACCATACAAAATTTGGCCCACCTTTTTATCCTAAATGCCTACCATACTGTCTTTCTATAATAATGGTACTACAGAGATCTATCACTAAATATTTGATGAATAAGTTAATAAATATAATAATTCATGTTTCTACTGGCTAGAATATATCTTTCAGTATTTATTATGAATGAATATGGGTGGTTGACATTCTCTGCCCTACATACTACCTAGGTAGGTTGACAAACCATCTGGCATATAAATATTTTTTTAATTCCTGTCTCTCTCAAAGTATTGTAGATTTTACTCTGTTCTCGTCTGGATTTATTATTGCAAATGTTTCAAAGGTCATTTTTTTATCCCCTGGATTAAAATTTCATTTTCTGCTTCTTTGATTATAGAATTGTGAATTTTTTATGACATGTCTTACAAATTCACTGGGATGAGATATTTTTTCTTGGTAAACAATTCGTCTTATAAGTCAAAGATTTCTTCAATTGTGTAATATTTTACAAAATTAAATCTTTTATTGCTTTTCTTTCATTATCTTTTGGTTTTGATTTCCTCCTTAGGAATATTAGCTTTCTCATTCTATATCCCCCATGTCTTATCGTATGGTTTTTAGTTGTCATACTCTTTATCTCTTATTCTGTATTCAGAGAAAATGTCCTTGGTTTGTCTTCCATATGATGGATTCAGTTTCTCACACCATCACTACACATCACTGTTTCTAAGACTGAATTTCAATCTACAATATTAAATCTTTTGCCATGTTTTCTTGGCTCACTGTACTCTCTATTCATTTCTTTCTGACTTTAAAATCAACTCAAATTTTGATGATGGTTTCTTGTATTTTCATCATAGATAAGAGAGTATTGGCTTCTTAATGTTAATTTCACTTCATGTAGTACATCTTTCTCCAAAAGAGAGGGGTTTTATTTCAGTATTGTTGTTGTTTTTGCAACTTGTAATATGCATGAAATAGAGGATATAAAACTTCAGTGTTGTGTCAGAATCAAGTCTAAATCAGTGAATTCTCATTTCTGATAATAGCTTTGCTATTGAATTATTTTGTTAATTTTCAAAACAAAGAGATAGGGGCTTCCTTGGTGGTCCAGTGGGTAAGGACACTGCCTTGCAGTGCAAGGGGCACCAGTCCGATCCTTTTATCCTAAATGCCTACCATACTGTCTTTCTATTTCAAATCACTAAATATTTGATGAATAAGTTAATAAATATAATAATTCATGTTTCTACTGGCTAGAATATATCTTTCAGTATTTATTATGAATGAATATGGGTGGTTGACATTCTCTGCCCTACATACTACCTAGGTAGGTTGACAAACCATCTGGCATATAAATATTTTTTTAATTCCTGTCTCTCTCAAAGTATTGTAGATTTTACTCTGTTCTCGTCTGGATTTATTATTGCAAATGTTTCAAAGGTCATTTTTACCCCCTGGATTAAAATTTCATTTTCTGCTTCTTTGATTATAGAATTGTGAATTTTTTATGACATGTCTTACAAATTCACTGGGATGAGATATTTTTTCTTGGTAAACAATTCGTCTTATAAGTCAAAGATTTCTTCAATTGTGTAATATTTTACAAAATTAAATCTTTTATTGCTTTTCTTTCATTATCTTTTGGTTTTGATTTCCTCCTTAGGAATATTAGCTTTCTCATTCTATATCCCCCATGTCTTATCGTATGGTTTTTAGTTGTCATACTCTTTATCTCTTATTCTGTATTCAGAGAAAATGTCCTTGGTTTGTCTTCCATATGATGGATTCAGTTTCTCACACCATCACTACACATCACTGTTTCTAAGACTGAATTTCAATCTACAATATTAAATCTTTTGCCATGTTTTCTTGGCTCACTGTACTCTCTATTCATTTCTTTCTGACTTTAAAATCAACTCAAATTTTGATGATGGTTTCTTGTATTTTCATCATAGATAAGAGAGTATTGGCTTCTTAATGTTAATTTCACTTCATGTAGTACATCTTTCTCCAAAAGAGAGGGGTTTTATTTCAGTATTGTTGTTGTTTTTGCAACTTGTAATATGCATGAAATAGAGGATATAAAACTTCAGTGTTGTGTCAGAATCAAGTCTAAATCAGTGAATTCTCATTTCTGATAATAGCTTTGCTATTGAATTATTTTGTTAATTTTCAAAACAAAGAGATAGGGGCTTCCTTGGTGGTCCAGTGGGTAAGGACACTGCCTTGCAGTGCAAGGGGCACCAGTTCGATCCCTAGCCTGGGAAGATCTCATGTGCCGTGGAGTGGCTAGACGGATGTTTCCAACTACCGAGCCAGAGCTCTGGAGCGCATGAGCCCAGAGCCGGTGCTCTGCAACAAGAGAGGCCACTGCAATGGGAGGCCCACACAGGCCAAAGGACAAAGATGAGCGAATGAAAGATCAATAGAAGTGGCCAAAAAGAAAAAAAGCCAAAGAGATAACTAACTAGCCCATTCTATAACTGGTACAAAATAGTTATTATTGTTTCTATTTTGTATCTGTTTTATGTAAGTTTTCTGATCTAAAGGAAGGATGTCTTGGTTTCACTACATGGTTATATGTCCATGAGGAAGAGATTTTTCTGGATAGTGTTAGAAACTTTTTTCTTTCACTACCAGAGATGGTTTTAAAAAAAATAACTATTATATATTCTGCAAAGGATATCATTCTCACAGCTCTCTCAACTCAGAACAACTGATTATAGAATGAGAGGCATGGATTGGGCAGATTGGGAAGGACAGATGATAAGGTCCCCTCTTTTTTTCAGTGGGAAAGTGAAGTGATTTAATAAATACATGATTTAAAGATCCTATGGTCCCTTCTTCCCACCACCATATCTCTGATGTCCACACCAATATCCTGGTCATGACTTTACTTACACTTCAGTAAATAGAAATACTTTTTAAGCTTTGCAGACTGAAATTCATAGTTTCTAATGCTGTTAAAAGTATGAAACTTCAAAAAGAGAAGACCAAATACAGTATACTAACATATATATATATATATACACACACACACATATATATATATATATATATATATGGAATCTAGTAAGATGGTACCGATAAATGCACATGCAGAACGGCAGTGGAGAAACAGACCTAGAGAACAGACCTATGGTCATTGAGGGGAGGGAAGATTAGACGAGAGGTATGGAAAGAGCAATAAAGAAGCCTACATTATCATATGTAATAGAGATTACCACTGTGATTAAGCTGTAAGACTAAGAGAACTTACATGGGGACTAAGCATCAACCTGGGGTGGGGGTGCGGTGAGAAGGGGAAAAAGCGAGGGAGGGCTCAGGGGAGAAGGGTCAGGGATATACCTGTGACTGGGGATTATGTATACCTGTAAACAAGAAATTCTGTAAAAATGTATAACAATAACTTCGCTGTACACCTGAAGCTAATGCAACATTGTGAAACAAATATACCCCAATAAAAATAAAAATTTTAAAAAAAGTATGAAACTTTTGGGAAGATTTAACGTGTATTACAATGGTCAAGACCAATTAGAAGTTGTAATGTTACCTGCCATCATAACTTGAAAATCCTACATAATATCTACAATGTTCTTAAGGAGAAAATTATTACAGGTTCCAAAGACTAACTGATAAAGATTCTTCTCATACACAAATAAATGGAAGGTTTAGACCACCTATCAGTATTTTAAATTTTTATACTTTTGATTAAATTTTAAGCTCCAATAATATATTATGTTTATAGTTACAGTTCAAAATATCAATTAGAATGTTACAATATATTATAGATGAAAAAATATATATAAAGGCAATGTCAGATCTTTTGTTTCCTTTATTCAGCTCTACGCAAAATAGTTTAGTTAGCATTTCTGGAGAAATAGATATGTTTGATCAATATGAATTGTCGGTAGTGAAGTAGTACTACCTAGTAACTTATTTTCCCACCACCATATCTCTGATGTCCACACCAATATCCTGGTCATGACTTTACTTACACTTCAGTAAATAGAAATACTTTTAAGCTTTGCAGACTGAAATTCATAGTTTCTAATGCTGTTAAAAGTATGAAACTTCAAAAAGAGAAGACCAAATACAGTATACTAACATATATATATATATATACACACACACACATATATATATATATATATATATATGGAATCTAGTAAGATGGTACCGATAAATGCACATGCAGAACGGCAGTGGAGAAACAGACCTAGAGAACAGACCTATGGTCATTGAGGGGAGGGAAGATTAGACGAGAGGTATGGAAAGAGCAATAAAGAAGCCTACATTATCATATGTAATAGAGATTACCACTGTGATTAAGCTGTAAGACTAAGAGAACTTACATGGGGACTAAGCATCAACCTGGGGTGGGGGTGCGGTGAGAAGGGGAAAAAGCGAGGGAGGGCTCAGGGGAGAAGGGTCAGGGATATACCTGTGACTGGGGATTATGTATACCTGTAAACAAGAAATTCTGTAAAAATGTATAACAATAACTTCGCTGTACACCTGAAGCTAATGCAACATTGTGAAACAAATATACCCCAATAAAAATAAAAATTTTAAAAAAAGTATGAAACTTTTGGGAAGATTTAACGTGTATTACAATGGTCAAGACCAATTAGAAGTTGTAATGTTACCTGCCATCATAACTTGAAAATCCTACATAATATCTACAATGTTCTTAAGGAGAAAATTATTACAGGTTCCAAAGACTAACTGATAAAGATTCTTCTCATACACAAATAAATGGAAGGTTTAGACCACCTATCAGTATTTTAAATTTTTATACTTTTGATTAAATTTTAAGCTCCAATAATATATTATGTTTATAGTTACAGTTCAAAATATCAATTAGAATGTTACAATATATTATAGATGAAAAAATATATATAAAGGCAATGTCAGATCTTTTGTTTCCTTTATTCAGCTCTACGCAAAATAGTTTAGTTAGCATTTCTGGAGAAATAGATATGTTTGATCAATATGAATTGTCGGTAGTGAAGTAGTACTACCTAGTAACTTATTTTCACACTTGCTATTTCTTATTCAAATTCACTACATAGAAAGCAAACCTTCCCAGAAGTTAGAATTCAATTTTTGCATGTGTTTAATTATTCTTTGGCACTAACACCCTTTGTTTGTAGCATTCTCAATAGAAGAAATTGTTGTCATTCTGTTTCTAACATAGTCACAGCACATGTCCTAAAACAAAACTTCTATTGCTAAAATAATTAATGTAAGTGTATGTAACGATTCTGTGGGGATTATTTAATGATTCACAATTTATAGTTGATCACTGATTCAAAGTAGATAAAGTATTTCTCTATCAAATGTATTTTTTTTGAAGGGTTTTGGTAGAATAGGTACAAGGATATTTTAACAACCATTTCAGAGTTTTTCAAAATTCTTTTATGGTTAAATATAGATTATGTTTATTTTTCATGTGTACTTTATATGATTAATAACAGAATTTAGGAGGACATAAAATATATCATAAAAGTACTAAAGTGGACAGAAAAACCTTTAAAAATTACTGAATTTGGGCTTCCCTGGTGGTCCAGTGGGTTAAGAGTCCACCTTGCAGTGCAAGGGGCACCGGTTCAATCCCTGGGCCGGGAAGATCCCATGTGCCCCGAAGTGGCTGGACCAGTGTGTCCAATCAGGAGCCAGTGCTCTGGAGGATATGTGCCCAGAACTGGTGCTCTGCAACGAGAGAGGCCACTGCAATGAGAGGCCCATGCACGCCAAAGAATAAAGACAGATGAGAATAAATGAATAGAAAACCAATGAAAGAGGCCAAGATAAAAAAACAAGAAGAAGAAAAATTACTGAATTTATAAGAAGTAATGGAATAGTGACCTGGGGTAACAGTTTCTGTCATTTACTAAACATTAAATTTTGCTAAAGCAAAGTAAAAGCAAAAAGTTTATATGAATCTCATTATTCAGCAGGTCTCCATATGCAATTGGGGACAAATTCAAGTGAGAGTTGTTCTGACCTATTTTAAATTTTTCTTATATTATCATAGTGTTAAATGGTCTTAGAAAAGGCCCATTCATGCATTCACTTCATTTAATTCATTTAACACATATGTATTGAACATTTACTATGTACCAGGCACATATATTAACTGGCAGGTTATAGCAGGAAAAAATACAGACAAAAATCTCTGATGTCATGAAAGTTAAACTTCAGTTAGAAAAAGAGAGAATTAACAAATAAAAAGGTAAGAAATATAATATGTTATGTGTTGATAATTGCTAAGAAGGAAAGTAAAAGGACTGTAGGTTGGAATGGGGCAAGTGTGATTATTCAAATTAAGATAGCAGATGACCTTATTCTCACCCACATAAGATGACAAAACACTTTCTTACGTCCATTTACACTTGCCTGCAGACAAGATCAGCATGTTTCTTATGAACAGCTTTGAATTAGTTCATGCCTTAGCAAATAATTGATGAGGACTCCAGAGTTCCGTGTTACAGAGGAATGTGTAAGTGCAAGTGTATTTGATGATATACTCTGGCCAGAGAATAACTTCAGTATTGCTCTTGTAGCGAAAAAAAATTCTGATTTTTGTATAGCACCATTTCCCAGGTCAGCTGTTAAATGTACATTGATATAACTAAACAAGTTGCCACACTGGCATCATTAGTATTTGCCATATGAACTTTAGGAAATACCTGTCAACAACAATTTTGATTTTGGCAGACTTACTATTATTCTGCCATTTCTGAAAATAATTGGAAGAAAGGATCAGCTATTTCTAGAGACAGTTCCTGGTTCATGACATTAAAACCATTTAATCTGTGTTCAGATTGCTGGTCATCTTCTTTCCCATCACAGAAGGATACATTAACTAATCCAAAGTCTGCACCAGAAAACTTAAATGTAAGTCAAACTAAAAAGAGACTAAAATCTAGCCTTACTTTTCTATTTTATGATATTGAAGCCTTATGAACCTGTATGAGTTCTTACATTTATATTATAACTCAGGCTTTTGTAAACATGAATACCTTCTGTGGGTCAAATTATTACTTTTGAAAAGTTTTCCATGACTTATAGAAATAAAAAATAAGCGTATCTCAAAGATTTTATTAACTCGTTAGTTAATATGGAAACTGTAGGATGGTAAAATGTCTATGACAGCATTTGATGAAACAGAGTTTCATATAGTCTATCAAGAAAACCATCTAGGGCTTCCCCTGGTGGTCCAGTGGGTAAGGACACCGCCTTGCAGTGCAGGGAGCGCCGGTTCGAGCCCTGGCCTGGGAAGATCCCACGTGCCGTGGAGCGGCTGGACTCATGTGTTCAATCACCGAGCCGGAGCTCTGGAGCGCATGCGCCCAGAGCAAGCGCTCTGCGACAACAGACGCCACTGCGATGGGAGGCCCGCCGGAGCCAAAGAACAAAGACGAATGAACATAGAGAAACAAAAGACCAATAGAAGTGGCCCGCCTGCTCCCCTCCCTCCCCAACCCAACCCCCGCCCAAAATAAATAAATAAATAAATCTTAAAAAAAAAAAAAAAGAAAACCATCTAAAAATTTTAGAATAGGATTGTTACATTATATATAAAACTCATTGTTGTGCTATGCAGCAATTAAAACATAAGCACCAGGGTTATCTTTTCTGTCAGATAGAAGCTTACATGAATAAGTAACTTTATATTGTCTGAGTTCTGATCAAATAGTAAATAGCAAAGTCAAACATAGATACATCCCCCTAGAGAATTACATAATCCTGGGATGAGGTAATTCAACAGTGTCTCAATATAACATTGAAAAGACATGTCAACCACCTTTCCACCATTTTTCCAGTTTTAATAATTTTCTTAACAATTTCCATGTCTTAGTTCAAGCTGGTATGACAAATGTAGTAGACTGGCTGGCTTAAGCTACAGACAGTTATTTCTCACAGCTCTGGAGGATGTGAAATCCAAGATCAGAGTACCAAGCATGGTCAAGTTCTGCTGAGAAACCCTTCATGGCTTACAGATGGCCATCTTCTTACTGTGTCTTTATATGACACAAAGAGAAAGATCATCTCTCTCGTGTCTTCTCTTACAAAAGCACAAATCCCATTCATGAGGGTTATACATCCATGACCTAATTATATTCCAAAGGCCCTATCTCCAAATGCCATCACATTGGGGATCAGGATTTCAACTTTTGAATTTGGGGAGGAACGCAAACTTTTAGTTCATAGTATTCTGTGTTTTGGTCAGAAGTAATTTCCAAATACTGATCAGAAAAGAAGTCTGACTTCATTGTAGTTTAGACTGATTATTTTCACAAAGGCAGCAAGTGGTGTTAAATAACCATATAAGGTACTTAGATCATATAGTATTTAACAGATACTGAGGCAAAACTGTTAGCTTCTCTAAAATTGAAGTATAGTTGCTATACAATATAAGTTAAAAGTATACAGAAGTATGATTCAGAATTTTTAAAGGTTATATTCCACTTATAGTTATTATAAAATATTTGTTATATTCCCTGTATCATACAATATATTCTTGTAGCTTATTTTATACTGAATAGTTTATACCTCTTAATCTCCTACCCCTACATTGCCCTTCCTCCTCCCCTCTCCCCAGTGGTTACCACTAGCTTGTTCTCTATACCTGTGAATCTGCTTAAAACAGTTAGCCTTTACTTGTGAATTTTATTAAAGACTCCAAGATTGGACCATTTAAAAGACTCTGTAAAGTCTAGACTAGGAAGTCAAGGTTAAGGACATTTCTCCACTATATTTTACTGTAGGGGCTTCCCTGGTGGTCTAGTGGGTAAGGACTCTGCCTTGCAGTGCAAGGAGCACTGGCTTGATCCCTGGCCTGGGAAGATCCCACATGCTGTGGAATGGCTAGACCAATGTGTCTAACTACTGAGCTGGACTTTGGAGCACATGTGCCCAGAGCCCGTGCTCTGCGACAAGAGAGGCCACTGAGATGGGAGGCCCACACAGGCCAAAGGAACAAAGATAAATAAATGAAACATCAATAGAAGTGGCCATAATAATAATAATAATAATAATAATAATAATATATTTTACTGTAGTACCCAGAGAATTCTTTTTTCAAGGAACCCCACCCCAAATGTGCTACAGTTCTTGACCTGCCAGAAAGTGATTTTATTTGTCATTTATGTGGCTGGAACCCTGTAAACCAAGTACCACACCAGTTTTTTATGATGGTTTTGTATGTGTTTGTACCTTCGTTCTTTATCAGTGGACTTGCTGTATCCAACTAAAAGTGATTTCATTCTCAAATACAACACTACAGTATGTCTTTGGTCGAACAATCAACTTTTCTAACTGGAGGTAAAACAGAGACAGATTTTTATTGAAATAATGAAAGAAAGTATTGGCCTTCAATCGATTGTGACATATTTCTCCAGTAAAGATGTGTTTATTCAGGACCAGCAGAGAACTGCACTTTGCGGTCCACAACCAAGTCCCCTGCATGGCAAGAAAGAGAATGCTTTATAGAGAGGAAAAGGAAATTGGTTGTATTCAGGAAAGCTGAATTCAAAAGGTTATATTCCACTTATAGTTATTATAAAATATTTGTTATATTCCCTGTATCATACAATATATTCTTGTAGCTTATTTTATACTGAATAGTTTATACCTCTTAATCTCCTACCCCTACATTGCCCTTCCTCCTCCCCTCTCCCCAGTGGTTACCACTAGCTTGTTCTCTATACCTGTGAATCTGCTTAAAACAGTTAGCCTTTACTTGTGAATTTTATTAAAGACTCCAAGATTGGACCATTTAAAAGACTCTGTAAAGTCTAGACTAGGAAGTCAAGGTTAAGGACATTTCTCCACTATATTTTACTGTAGGGGCTTCCCTGGTGGTCTAGTGGGTAAGGACTCTGCCTTGCAGTGCAAGGAGCACTGGCTTGATCCCTGGCCTGGGAAGATCCCACATGCTGTGGAATGGCTAGACCAATGTGTCTAACTACTGAGCTGGACTTTGGAGCACATGTGCCCAGAGCCCGTGCTCTGCGACAAGAGAGGCCACTGAGATGGGAGGCCCACACAGGCCAAAGGAACAAAGATAAATAAATGAAACATCAATAGAAGTGGCCATAATAATAATAATAATAATAATAATAATAATATATTTTACTGTAGTACCCAGAGAATTCTTTTTTCAAGGAACCCCACCCCAAATGTGCTACAGTTCTTGACCTGCCAGAAAGTGATTTTATTTGTCATTTATGTGGCTGGAACCCTGTAAACCAAGTACCACACCAGTTTTTTATGATGGTTTTGTATGTGTTTGTACCTTCGTTCTTTATCAGTGGACTTGCTGTATCCAACTAAAAGTGATTTCATTCTCAAATACAACACTACAGTATGTCTTTGGTCGAACAATCAACTTTTCTAACTGGAGGTAAAACAGAGACAGATTTTTATTGAAATAATGAAAGAAAGTATTGGCCTTCAATCGATTGTGACATATTTCTCCAGTAAAGATGTGTTTATTCAGGACCAGCAGAGAACTGCATTTTGGGGTCTACAACCAAGTCCCCCTGCATGGCAAGGGAAAGAGAATGCTTTATAGAGAGGAAAAGGAAATTGGTGGAGGGCTGTAGTAAACAAAGAGTCCAGGACTTTTCATAGGCTGAATCCTTGCCAGGAAAGAAGAGGACTCTTCTTCTTGTTGGGCTCTGCTGTTCCTACAGGGTGTGAGAGCTTCTCCTTCTGATCTCCTGACTCTATTAATTAAGCTATCTGTTTTAAAATGTCTCACACTTCGCTCTTCTGATCAAGGTCTTTTTCTGAAAACACTGCTGATAAAGAATCAGGTTTTCTAGTTTCAGTGGGTTTTGTCCCTCAATTTCAGGAAAAATCTTTCCTGGCTGTAGTGTCTCACTTTTGAGGGAAAGTGTGCAGATTGGAAACCTATTAAGGTCACATTTGAGTAATGCAAAGTGAGAGGGAGAACTTTCAGGCACTTTTTATGTAAAGTCCACATGTTGCCAAGATCATGAGCATTGGAGATCATCTGAAGTGTTACATCATCATCAAAGGTTTGGTGACAAACTTCCAACAGGCCTGGTCCAGATATCTTGAGAAAACTGTTTCATCTGCTATCATCTACTTCAGTTCTGGGAAATCTTTACTTTCAGGTCACCAGATGATATATGGGTTCAGATAGACATGGTCAAGAACATTAAATGTGCCACATGAATCCAAGGGTCTGTTCTTTGGAGTTTTGTGGTCCAAGGGTTTGTTAGCAGTACTTGATAGGGGCCTTTCAATTGAGGTTACAGGGAATTTTTTTGGAAGTGTCTTTTCCAATAGACAAAACCTCCAGGTTTCAAAGTATTAGTGCTTAAGGTCTTCGTCTCCTGAGGGTGCACTGTGAAAAGATTATTCTACCAAAACATGGCTATTTTTAATAGAAGCAATTAAGTCATGGAAATATTGGAATATCTCTCCTTTTATCAGTTGTGAGTCAAAAGCAGGAGGCAAGTGCATTGGGTTTCCTGTGACTCTCTCAAAGGGTAAAAGTTTGAGTTTCAAAAGGGATGGGTCTGAGAAAGGATTAATGGCAATGCTTTTTGGCCAGGAATCTGGAGGGTGCCTACAAATTTTGTAGTAGAGTCTTATTCAGGACCAGCAGAGAACTGCATTTTGGGGTCTACAACCAAGTCCTATGCAAGGCTTTATAGAGAGGAAAAGGAAATTGGTGGAGGGCTGTAGTAAACAAAGAGTCCAGGACTTTTCATAGGCTGAATCCTTGCCAGGAAAGAAGAGGACTCTTCTTCTTGTTGGGCTCTGCTGTTCCTACAGGGTGTGAGAGCTTCTCCTTCTGATCTCCTGACTCTATTAATTAAGCTATCTGTTTTAAAATGTCTCACACTTCGCTCTTCTGATCAAGGTCTTTTTCTGAAAACACTGCTGATAAAGAATCAGGTTTTCTAGTTTCAGTGGGTTTTGTCCCTCAATTTCAGGAAAAATCTTTCCTGGCTGTAGTGTCTCACTTTTGAGGGAAAGTGTGCAGATTGGAAACCTATTAAGGTCACATTTGAGTAATGCAAAGTGAGAGGGAGAACTTTCAGGCACTTTTTATGTAAAGTCCACATGTTGCCAAGATCATGAGCATTGGAGATCATCTGAAGTGTTACATCATCATCAAAGGTTTGGTGACAAACTTCCAACAGGCCTGGTCCAGATATCTTGAGAAAACTGTTTCATCTGCTATCATCTACTTCAGTTCTGGGAAATCTTTACTTTCAGGTCACCAGATGATATATGGGTTCAGATAGACATGGTCAAGAACATTAAATGTGCCACATGAATCCAAGGGTCTGTTCTTTGGAGTTTTGTGGTCCAAGGGTTTGTTAGCAGTACTTGATAGGGGCCTTTCAATTGAGGTTACAGGGAATTTTTTTGGAAGTGTCTTTTCCAATAGACAAAACCTCCAGGTTTCAAAGTATTAGTGCTTAAGGTCTTCGTCTCCTGAGGGTGCACTGTGAAAAGATTATTCTACCAAAACATGGCTATTTTTAATAGAAGCAATTAAGTCATGGAAATATTGGAATATCTCTCCTTTTATCAGTTGTGAGTCAAAAGCAGGAGGCAAGTGCATTGGGTTTCCTGTGACTCTCTCAAAGGGTAAAAGTTTGAGTTTCAAAAGGGATGGGTCTGAGAAAGGATTAATGGCAATGCTTTTTGGCCAGGAATCTGGAGGGTGCCTACAAATTTTGCAGTTGAGTCTTAATGTGGTTAATGCGTTCCATTAATCAGAGAATTGAGAGGAGTAAACACAGTAAAAGTTTTATGATGGTGGTTTAGTGGCTAAGTTGTGTCTGACTCTCATGACCCCATGGACTGAAGACCACCAGGCTCCTCTGTCCATAGGATTTTCCAGGCAAGAATACTGGAGTGGGTCGCCATTTCCTACTCCAGAGAATCTTCCCAACCCAGGGATTGAACCTAGGCCTCTTGCACTGCAGGCAGATTCTTTACTGGCTGAGCTACCACTGGGCAAACAGCACAGACTTGTTGAAGCACCTGGCCAGTAAAATGACTTCCTTGAATTTCAAGAAAAGTTCTTCCAGTAGGGGTAATTCTTCCCAAAAGGACGTTAGCAGCAGAGAAGGGAGTAGCTTATCTGCAAGGGAAAGCTTCAGTCTGATCCTAACGATATATGTCATTTTTCATTTTATTTCCACTAGAAGAAAGGAAGCTACGTTATTTCCACAATATTCCCAAATCATGAACTACTCCAAAAGCATATCTTACTATGAGTATAAATATTGGCCATTTCTTATAAAGATATGTTCTGACAGTTTATGTTTCCATGAATATAAATATATGAGCATATCTTACCATGAGTATAAATATCAGCTAAAGTACAAGAACCTGTAGGAACATATAATTCAGACTTTTGGGCCAAAATGTTGCAGAAATCAAACCGTCGACAAACCAGTTGCCACGTTTGGAGGGCTGAGGAACTCAGGTTTATTAAGCCAGCAGTCCCAGATGAGCTAACACTTTGAAAATCTGGGGTCCGGAGCTTAAAGTGAGCTCTTCTTTTATAGGGTCAGTGTATGCAGTTTCAGTTGGCAGTTTTTTGGTCACTTTGAATATGGGCCATTACAGAGTCCAGGAGTTGCTATGGGTTACAGGCAGTTACAGTTACAGAGCACGGGGAATTGCTATGGGTTACCCACAGGGAATTTCCAAACAGTAACTTGCAGAAGCAAGTACAGAGCATTCCCTACATTTTACACTGATCATTCCATATATTCCATACTTATTCCACACTTACCTTCCATACATTACATACTCTCTATACATTCCATACCTATTCCATAGTTACCTTCCTTTGCTGGGTTGATTGAACTTCTTTGACCCTTCAGATGTCCCTAAGCAATGTGAGTATTCATTCTTCCAGTGTCCGGTCTCTTTGCAGTAGGCACACTGGTCGCGACCTAGTGGTCTCTTCTTGGCTTCCCCTTTCTGCAAGGGAGCAGTCTGTCTCACCAGACTTGTGTTCCCCATGTGGCGGCCTGTTATTTTTTTTAAATCTATCATAGATGTCAGCAAACTTTGACTGATAGGTCCAGTCATGAACCCATGGTACACAAAGTTTATAAGCTAATAATAATTTTTGCATAATGTCTTTAAAAATTAAAATAGAAATAACATTTTGTGACATGTGAAACCTATATGAAACTCCAGGGCTCATGAATAAAGTTTTTTTTAACATGGCCACACTTAATCATTTATATACTTATTTATGACTGCTTTCCCACTACAGTGATAGAGTAGTTGTGACAGATCTTACAGTCCTTATAATCTGCTAAGCCTAAAAAATGTATCATCTCACCCTTTACAGAAAAAAAAAAAAAAATTGCTTATTCCTGTTATAGAGGTCAAGAAAGTCAACACAGAGCAGTGAAACTTTTTCTGGTTAAGATACTGAATTTCTGTTTTCTGAGCAGATTATACAGAGTAACCTCTTTACTACTCCTTGTTAAAACTAAAATCTTCAAGATCAATTTTCATTTTAACAAAGAGAAAACCAAGTAAGATTCACGAGCTCCTTTCTTACAAATCATCTTGAGAGTAAGCCCATCAACAGTGAGCAAAATTTGTCAAAATGTTAATACATTTCAATGCTTCTTTTTACTCTATTATCTGCAGTTATTATAGGCCAAGACTAAATTTCTTTCTTAGAAAAATCTGTACCTTTCTATGTCTATCCAGGTTGAGTCTTTTACTAATCATTCATATTTTGAAACAGACACTTAATTTTACAAACTACCCTCACTTTTAAAATAAAACACATCCCATTCATTACACTTGTACATGAAGTTGTGCTTTTCTGCTGTTGTTAATTTAGTACAGTCTCAGTTACCCACAGTAACTATATCCTTTAACCAACCTAACTAACTTCTTTTCCACAAAGAAAGCATGTATCATGTAAAACAAGTAGCAGATGAGCAAAAGCTCCTGAATCTATGTAAGATCCTTGGAAATTATGGTCAGACATATATACTACTTTGTACATAATTACCTTGTGTGTGTGCATGCTCAGTAATTAAGTCATGTCTGAGTCTACAACCCTGTGGACTCCAACCCCCCAGACTCCTCTGTCTATGGCATTTTCCAGGCAAGAATACTGGAGTGGATTGCCATTTCCTCCTCTAGGGAATCTTCCCAGCCCAGGCATCGAACCCATGTCTCCTATGCCTCTTGCATTGGCAGGCAGATTCTTTACCACCAATCCCCCTTGGAATTCCATGTTATGAACACATAGTTTAAAATTTTTCACAGGCCTAATCAGTATATAGAATAGACTTTATCTGATCAACAAGTCAATATAACAGGTTTATGAAGCTCAGAATCATTAATCTATTCATGAAAAATAAACCTAAATATAATAAAAATGAAATTCATTGATTGTATTGCATTTAACACATAAAAATTAAAGAAAAGGTATATGTGTTCTGAAACCAGTCTAAGTTGTAACAAGATTCACCTTGAATATGTGAACTTTGGTCTCTTTATAAATATGTATAAAATTTCTGTAAGAAAAGTTTTTCTTTTCTTTCTTAATAGGCTAGCATATGTAAAGTTTTCTTTGTTTTTTCTTTTTATGTAAATGTTTAGAACTTCTAAAGGTAAATATTTATAAATCTCTATATGGACACTGAAGGTAGACTCAAAGGCAGCATCTATACTCTTTTATTCTGGAATTCCTGGGAGATTCCATTGGTTTACATTTTCATTCCACTGATGCGTCCTTAGCTGTTCTGAGAGGTTAATTCTGCCTTACTTCTGGTATACCATTTCTTAAAAACAAAATTCATAGTAAGTATAGCTGAGATGGAGAGGCACAATGGACTTCTCTACCAGAAAAGATTGCAGACTGAAGAGAAGATAGTGCTCACACATAGTTTCTTAAACTCACTTAGGAAGATTGTGAAAAGGAAATGATTCTTGATCAGTTCAAGACTAATCCAGAATCAAGACTTTAATCAAGTCCTTCCTTTCTTGTAAAATAGTGAAAGACAGAGAATGCTAGATTACTTCTCAATGATTGGATTCGGTATTGCGTCATCATCCGGCGCCCCCGCCTGGATGTGTGAGAAGCGACGGCAAGCGTCTTATGGCACACCTCAAGTGAGGCACCCACTGCTACTGCTGCCACCTCTGTCACTGCTGCCGGCACAGTGCTGTAGCTGAGGAGGAACACCAACTCAGCTATCTCAATAGACAAACAAAGGGCAAAGTATTATATGAAACAAATCTTTAATCAAGTATAACACTTTGGTGCTTGGCAGCTAGACTCCTTGTGCCCTCACTGTGCAGACAGCAACTGTAGACTCTAGATAAAGAATTTGTGAAGTTTGGGCTCACAACCTGGATGAAGAGGTACAGAAAATATGTCAAGTTGTCCAAAAATATAATTACATTGTTATGGACACTGAGTTTCTAGGTGTAGTGGCAAGACCCATTGGAGAATTCAAGAATGTTGCTGACTATCAGTACTAACTGTTGCAGTGTAATGTAGATTTGTTAAAGACAATCCAGCTAGGACTCACATTTATGAATGAGTAAGGAGAATACCCACCAGGAACTTCAACTTGGCAGTTTAATTTTAAATTTAATTTGATGGAGGGCTTGTTTGCCCAAGACTCTATAAGGCTGCTCATAACAGCTGGTATCCAGTTTAAAAAACATGAGAAGGAAGGATTTGAGACCCAGTGCTTTGCAGAACTTCTTATCACATCAGGAGTGGTCCTCTGTGAAGAGGTCACATGGTTATCATTTCATGGTGGTTATGACTTTGGCTACTTAATCAAAATCCTGACCAACCCTAACTTGCCTGATGAAGAACTGAACTTCTTTGAGATCTTTTGATTATTTTGTCCTGTTATTTATGATGTGAAGTACCTCATGAAGGGCTGCAAAAGTCTCAAAGGTGGTTTACAGGAAGTCGCCAAACTGTTACAGCTGGAACGGATAGGACCATGGCATCAGGAGCAGGATGAGACTCATTGCTCACAGGAATGGCTGAGAGAAATACTCTTCGAAGATCATACTGATGATGCCAGATATTGTTGTCATTTGTATGGCCTTGGATGTGCTTCACCCTATGTACAGAATAGCACAGGGAATGCATATGAAGAGGAAGCCAACAAGCAGTCATGACATGAAATAACTCTTTTATTTTTATTTTGTGATACGCACATGTTTGTGTATAGCTTTTGTCTCTGGTTGAATCCCTTGAACAATGGGCATTACTTTTTTTCTTCATAACTCATTTTATCTTCTGTCTTTCAGCACTAGGTATGACCATTGCTATCTCAGATCTTAATAAAAAGGAAAAAGTATTTAGCTTAAATCCTGCCTTAAACATACTTATTAGTAGGTGTGTGTGAGTGGGAAAAGCAACATGGTATTGAATACTTTGATAAACTTCACCTACTTGAGCTTTGTTTGTTTTTTCCCTTTCCTAAATTAGCTAGTACAGACGGTAATTTATTTCCCTGTTTCATGTCTCCCTTCCATTCTTCAGGAGTTTTAGCTATTTGAGATTGTGGACAATCAACTTTGCAATTTAGAGAGTGATTCTGACTCAAATCCTCTGTTTTATCAGCAGTTTTTTTTTTTCTCTCTTTTAATATTTATTTATTTATTTATTTTGGGTGGGGGACAGGGTGGGGAGGGAGGGAAGCAGGCGGGCCACTTCTATTGGTCTTTCATTTTTCTATTTTCATCCGTTTTTGTTCTCTGGCTCCTGTGGGCCTCCCATCGCGGTGGCCTCTGTTGTCGCAGAGCGCCGGCTCTGGGCGCATGAGCCCCAGAGCTCTGGCTCGGTAGTTGGACACATCAGTCCAGCCGCTCCGCGGCATGTGGGATCTTCCCAGGCCAGGGATTGAACCGGCGCCCCTTGCACTGCTGGTTATCTTTAGGTTATTTTAATCAAAATGCTGACCAACCCTAACTTGCCTGATGAAGAACTGAACTTCTTTGAGATCTTTTGATTATTTTGTCCTGTTATTTATGATGTGAAGTACCTCATGAAGGGCTGCAAAAGTCTCAAAGGTGGTTTACAGGAAGTCGCCAAACTGTTACAGCTGGAACGGATAGGACCATGGCATCAGGAGCAGGATGAGACTCATTGCTCACAGGAATGGCTGAGAGAAATACTCTTCGAAGATCATACTGATGATGCCAGATATTGTTGTCATTTGTATGGCCTTGGATGTGCTTCACCCTATGTACAGAATAGCACAGGGAATGCATATGAAGAGGAAGCCAACAAGCAGTCATGACATGAAATAACTCTTTTATTTTTATTTTGTGATACGCACATGTTTGTGTATAGCTTTTGTCTCTGGTTGAATCCCTTGAACAATGGGCATTACTTTTTTTCTTCATAACTCATTTTATCTTCTGTCTTTCAGCACTAGGTATGACCATTGCTATCTCAGATCTTAATAAAAAGGAAAAAGTATTTAGCTTAAATCCTGCCTTAAACATACTTATTAGTAGGTGTGTGTGAGTGGGAAAAGCAACATGGTATTGAATACTTTGATAAACTTCACCTACTTGAGCTTTGTTTGTTTTTTCCCTTTCCTAAATTAGCTAGTACAGACGGTAATTTATTTCCCTGTTTCATGTCTCCCTTCCATTCTTCAGGAGTTTTAGCTATTTGAGATTGTGGACAATCAACTTTGCAATTTAGAGAGTGATTCTGACTCAAATCCTCTGTTTTATCAGCAGTTTTTTTTTTTTTTTTTTTAAGATTTATTTATTTATTTATTTAGGGTGGGGGACAGGTTGGGGAGGGAGAGGAGCAGACGGGCCATATCTATTGGTCTTTCATTTATCTATTTTCATCCGCCTTTGTTCTTTGGCTCCTGTGGGCCTCCCATCGCGGTGGCCTCTGTTGTCGCAGAGTGCCGGCTCTGGGCGCATGAGCCCCAGAGCTCTGGCTCGGTAATTAGACACATCAGTCCAGCCGCTTCACAGCACGTGTGATCTTCCCAGGCCAGGGATCGAACCGGTGCCCCTTGCACTGCAAGGTGGTGTCCTTACCCACTGGACCACCAGGGGAAGCCCTTATCAGCAGTTTTGATTTTCTTTGCTCTTAGTTGGAAAAATGACCATCTGCCGACTTTTATCATATTTACTTGTTTTTGACCCATGGAATATAGCACATGCATTGTGCAGATGGTTGACTCAGCAGGACTACAAAAAAGACAAAAACCAGCAGAGGGGCATCCCTGGTGGTCCAATGGGTAAGGACACCGCCTTGCAGTGCAAGGGGCGCCGGTTCAATTCCTGGCCTGGGAAGATCCGATGTGCCACGGAGTGGCTGGACCGATGTGTCCAGCTACTAAGCCAGAACTCTGGAGTGCATGCGCCCAAAGGCGGTGCTCTGCAACGAGAGAGGCCACTGCAGTGGGAGGTCCACATGGGCCAAAGAACAAAGATAAATAAATGAAAGACCAATAGATGTGGCAAAAAAAAAAAAAAAAAAAAAAAACCAAGAGAGAAACTTAGTAACTGCTATTTCTGTGCTAGTAGTTAATCTTCCAAGCACATCTGGTCTCTGTGTCAGTTTCTAATTGGCATGTGTGTAGGCTGCTTTGTGACTGAAATATTTTTCAAACCAGCTTTACACCCTTCAGGAAAAATCCTTTGTGATTGGAGGTTTAATGTCTTCCAGGAAACTGGTACCCAAGATGTTGAGACTGAAGTTAATTTATGATAGCCCATTCCCCCTATATGCTTTTATTCCATCACTGTTTACCCTTATTCTTAAAAAATTCATAGCCATACTTAGGATGCACTGATTCATTGATTTCACAAATCAATTTCATTCAAATTCAAAGATTTCCAGCTCTTTAAGTATATTTTATGCCAAACTAGAAGAGAAAAAAATTGAGTTTTCATAGTTGCTACAGAGATAAACAATGGAGAGATTTGGTATAAAACAACAGAATAATATATATGTGTGTGTATATATATATACACATACATATACACACATATACACATATATAAAAGCTATATAAAATATAGCTAATAAAACTACCTGAGTAGTGTACTGCTTGTTTATTTTTTTGTGTGTATACCTTTGCAATCTATTTTATATATATTGACAAAAGAGACCGTGAAGTATTTATCCATGCAGAATATGTGACCCGACCAAAGCATGTGTAGGAAGGCATTTTAGTAATCATTAACTCTGCCCTGAAATGACATACTACAAGTTATGATGTGTGTTATCTTGACTTCAATCAGTAAATAATATTAGCATATCTCTAAATGTAGTCACATTGGTTTGTTTCTCTTCTACATTTTTTATTCATGATCTTTCAATGCTATAACTGGATGATCCTGTTTAAACATTTGTGAAACAGAAGGATTATTTGGGTTTTTTTGTTTGTTTGTTTTTAACAAAGCTGTTTATTAATGCATATGTGAAATCTAGAAAAACGGTACAGGTGAACCAATTTGCAAGGCAGGGATAGACACAGAGATGGAGAGAATGGACATGTGGACACAGGGGAAAGAGAAGGGGGGACGAACTGGGAGATTAGAATTGGCATATATACTCTACTCCACTCTTATTCTCTCTTCACAAGTGAAACCCCTGAAGTTGATCCCCTTTATCCATTCACTGATGCAAATGATTTTATAAACAGATCTGTATTTGAAGAGTTTGCCTTATGAACTCAGGCTGTTTGCATAGAAGAATACATTGGAGTTTGAGGTAAAATATTAGCCAACAATAATAAGCAAACATTGAACTACTTTTTGCCCATCATGTGCATACCCAATGTCTTCCAGGAAACTGGTACCCAAGATGTTGAGACTGAAGTTAATTTATGATAGCCCATTCCCCCTATATGCTTTTATTCCATCACTGTTTACCCTTATTCTTAAAAAATTCATAGCCATACTTAGGATGCACTGATTCATTGATTTCACAAATCAATTTCATTCAAATTCAAAGATTTCCAGCTCTTTAAGTATATTTTATGCCAAACTAGAAGAGAAAAAAATTGAGTTTTCATAGTTGCTACAGAGATAAACAATGGAGAGATTTGGTATAAAACAACAGAATAATATATATGTGTGTGTATATATATATACACATACATATACACACATATACACATATATAAAAGCTATATAAAATATAGCTAATAAAACTACCTGAGTAGTGTACTGCTTGTTTATTTTTTTGTGTGTATACCTTTGCAATCTATTTTATATATATTGACAAAAGAGACCGTGAAGTATTTATCCATGCAGAATATGTGACCCGACCAAAGCATGTGTAGGAAGGCATTTTAGTAATCATTAACTCTGCCCTGAAATGACATACTACAAGTTATGATGTGTGTTATCTTGACTTCAATCAGTAAATAATATTAGCATATCTCTAAATGTAGTCACATTGGTTTGTTTCTCTTCTACATTTTTTATTCATGATCTTTCAATGCTATAACTGGATGATCCTGTTTAAACATTTGTGAAACAGAAGGATTATTTGGGTTTTTTTGTTTGTTTGTTTTTAACAAAGCTGTTTATTAATGCATATGTGAAATCTAGAAAAACGGTACAGGTGAACCAATTTGCAAGGCAGGGATAGACACAGAGATGGAGAGAATGGACATGTGGACACAGGGGAAAGAGAAGGGGGGACGAACTGGGAGATTAGAATTGGCATATATACTCTACTCCACTCTTATTCTCTCTTCACAAGTGAAACCCCTGAAGTTGATCCCCTTTATCCATTCACTGATGCAAATGATTTTATAAACAGATCTGTATTTGAAGAGTTTGCCTTATGAACTCAGGCTGTTTGCATAGAAGAATACATTGGAGTTTGAGGTAAAATATTAGCCAACAATAATAAGCAAACATTGAACTACTTTTTGCCCATCATGTGCATACCCAATTGTAACTTTGGTCATGGTCAATGGCAAGCTGAGGCTCCAGGGCACTCCGTAATCAGGCTACACTCTCTCCAAGACACAACTATCATGATGCCACCTCCTTAACTCTACCCACCACTCTACTCATTGTTAATTACAAATGGGCACTTGGCATGGGCACTTGCCATCTACCTCTACAAGGATTAAATCATGCTGCTGCAGTTACTAACCTTCAACACTCTCTGAAAGGAGTTCAGGGTGGAGAGAAGAAATGAGACACTGTGCTTCAGAAAAAAAAAACTGGAAGGACAGATCTTCAGATAGTTAGATAGCTTCAGGAACTGATTTTATGAGCCAGTTCTTATATCTCTGTGTATCTAGAAAACCATAACAACACTTCATGGTGAGATCTGCTCCTCATAACTAGCAGAAACCGTCTGCAAAACAACAACAAAAAAATGTGCTTTATTGCACGTATTCCCCCTTCACCATATATATACAGACCTTCCCCTCACTTCTGCAGAATCATTTTTCAGATCTGTCTGAAATGCTGTCTCCCAGGTTGTAGACCTCATTTTGACCTCTAACAAAACTTAACTCTCAACTTGATCTTTATGTTTCTGACACAGCAAATGTATGTTGACCTGTCCCATTCACTCTCAAGATTCAGCTAAAGTCCATCTCTTCCTTAGAAGCCATCATCAGAATCTTAATCAGTTTCTCTAGTCTGATCTCTTTCAAATGTCCAAAGCTATCTACACAAAGTAATTGTGTTCCCATGACTCTCCATAATCTGCAGAGAGAGTCTGGCTTCTGGAGGAGAGTCCATGTTGCCTTCCACATTCTAGCACCTGCACCCCAACCCAATCCAGCTCCACAACATTCCCTGTCTTGCATATGACTCTCTAACAACTCTTCTTAATTTAGTAAGTAACACAATTTGTTTGGTTTTGTTTTGAAAACTTATGTTTTGCATGTCATCTTCTCTGCCTGCAAAAACTTTCGCAGAATTGACTCTTACCTTTTAAGTAAGATGTGGTTTTAAGTTTAAATTTAGTGGAACACATGTCAGTCTCTCCAGCCTATTCCCCCAAGCCTAGGTTACTGTAGTCTCCATTTTAAGTATGCCATGGTATACTGACTGTATTTTACTTAAAAATATCATCTTCATACTTGAGAAACAGAAACAATCTCTCAGCCAGATTATTTGTTTTTAAAGCTTTTGTAAATAAAGACTTCAGAAATGTTTTCTTATAAAAAACAATGATTGGATTCAAGAATAGGGGAAAAGTCAGTTTATTAAACTTATCTCTAGACAGATTTTCCAAGTCATTGGATCTCTAAAGAAAAAATAGGAAATTATTTACCTTCTACTAAATTCAGGGTGGAGAGAAGAAATGAGACACTGTGCTTCAGAAAAAACGGGAAGGACAGATCTTCAGATAGTTAGATAGCTTCAGGAACTGATTTTATGAGCCAGTTCTTATATCTCTGTGTATCTAGAAAACCATAACAACACTTCATGGTGAGATCTGCTCCTCATAACTAGCAGAAACCGTCTGCAAAACAACAAAAAAATGTGCTTTATTGCACGTATTCCCCCTTCACCATATATATACAGACCTTCCCCTCACTTCTGCAGAATCATTTTTCAGATCTGTCTGAAATGCTGTCTCCCAGGTTGTAGACCTCATTTTGACCTCTAACAAAACTTAACTCTCAACTTGATCTTTATGTTTCTGACACAGCAAATGTATGTTGACCTGTCCCATTCACTCTCAAGATTCAGCTAAAGTCCATCTCTTCCTTAGAAGCCATCATCAGAATCTTAATCAGTTTCTCTAGTCTGATCTCTTTCAAATGTCCAAAGCTATCTACACAAAGTAATTGTGTTCCCATGACTCTCCATAATCTGCAGAGAGAGGTCTGGCTTCTGGAGGAGAGTCCATGTTGCCTTCCACATTCTAGCACCTGCACCCCAACCCAATCCAGCTCCACAACATTCCCTGTCTTGCATATGACTCTCTAACAACTCTTCTTAATTTAGTAAGTAACACAATTTGTTTGGTTTTGTTTTGAAAACTTATGTTTTGCATGTCATCTTCTCTGCCTGCAAAAACTTTCGCAGAATTGACTCTTACCTTTTAAGTAAGATGTGGTTTTAAGTTTAAATTTAGTGGAACACATGTCAGTCTCTCCAGCCTATTCCCCCAAGCCTAGGTTACTGTAGTCTCCATTTTAAGTATGCCATGGTATACTGACTGTATTTTACTTAAAAATATCATCTTCATACTTGAGAAACAGAAACAATCTCTCAGCCAGATTATTTGTTTTTTAAAACTTTTGTAAATAAAGACTTCAGAAATGTTTTCTTATAAAAAACAATGATTGGATTCAAGAATAGGGGAAAAGTCAGTTTATTAAACTTATCTCTAGACAGATTTTCCAAGTCATTTGTGATGCTGTTACTAAAAGGCAAGAAACTAAGAAATCTTTTATTTCGATTTCATAGCTAGTTTGTTTTAGGAAATTATTTACCTTCTCATCAATTTCATGATACTTATTGTTAAAAAATGTGTGATTATAAATTTAAGAATTATGAGACAGTATTTCATGTATACTCTGAACCAAAAATTCATGGTTGGTCTGAAAATAGAACTTAAAGTTGACTACTATTAATTCTACATAGAGCAACTGTTATATAAACAAACTTTTTTCTTATGAAAAATGTAGATACATACATATTCTATAGTTAATAGTCAATAAGTTGACTGGAAGGTGTACAATGTATCTCTTTTCCATAGTAAATAACTAAATCTAATAGGATAATAATGAAGTAAATGATAAAGCATATCAAATATATTCACTGAAATGTTTTCTCATATTTTTGCTTTACATAAAACTTCTGTTGATTTCATCTAATTTAGCCTATGTAATTTCATTACAACACTTTTACCATCATATTTGGAATAACATGAGGAATGTCATATATTACATTACTTTAAGTTCACCTAAAAAAAGAAGTATGAGCCAGAAATATTTACTGTTGAATAAGTGAATTTTTTTGCTCATTATTAGGATCTTGTTGCAAAAATCAATTTGATTTCTAGCATTACCAAATGGATTTTTTTAATTTACTTATTTATTTATTTTGGGCTCTGCTGGGTTTTCACTGCTGTCACAGGCTCTTCTCTGCCTGCAAAAACTTTCGAGAATTGACTCTTACCTTTTAAGTAAGATGTGGTTTTAAGTTTAAATTTAGTGGAACACATGTCAGTCTCTCCAGCCTATTCCCCCAAGCCTAGGTTACTGTAGTCTCCATTTTAAGTATGCCATGGTATACTGACTGTATTTTACTTAAAAATATCATCTTCATACTTGAGAAACAGAAACAATCTCTCAGCCAGATTATTTGTTTTTAAAGCTTTTGTAAATAAAGACTTCAGAAATGTTTTCTTATAAAAAACAATGATTGGATTCAAGAATAGGGGAAAAGTCAGTTTATTAAACTTATCTCTAGACAGATTTTCCAAGTCATTTGTGATGCTGTTACTAAAAGGCAAGAAACTAAGAAATCTTTTATTTCGATTTCATAGCTAGTTTGTTTTAGGAAATTATTTACCTTCTCATCAATTTCATGATACTTATTGTTAAAAAATGTGTGATTATAAATTTAAGAATTATGAGACAGTATTTCATGTATACTCTGAACCAAAAATTCATGGTTGGTCTGAAAATAGAACTTAAAGTTGACTACTATTAATTCTACATAGAGCAACTGTTATATAAACAAACTTTTTTCTTATGAAAAATGTAGATACATACATATTCTATAGTTAATAGTCAATAAGTTGACTGGAAGGTGTACAATGTATCTCTTTTCCATAGTAAATAACTAAATCTAATAGGATAATAATGAAGTAAATGATAAAGCATATCAAATATATTCACTGAAATGTTTTCTCATATTTTTGCTTTACATAAAACTTCTGTTGATTTCATCTAATTTAGCCTATGTAATTTCATTACAACACTTTTACCATCATATTTGGAATAACATGAGGAATGTCATATATTACATTACTTTAAGTTCACCTAAAAAAAGAAGTATGAGCCAGAAATATTTACTGTTGAATAAGTGAATTTTTTTGCTCATTATTAGGATCTTGTTGCAAAAATCAATTTGATTTCTAGCATTACCAAATGGATTTTTTTTTTAATTTACTTATTTATTTATTTTTGGCTATTCTGGGTTTTCACTGCTGTCACAGGCTCTTCTCTAGTTGCAGGGAGTCGGGGTCATTCTCCAGTTTGGGGTGAGCAGGCTTCCTGTGGTGGTGACTTGTCGTGGAACTCACGGTCTTCACTAGTTGCAGCACATGGGCTCAGTAGTTGAGGCTCACAGGTTTAGTTGCTTCACAGCATGTGGGATCCTCCTGGATCAAGGATTGAACCTGCATCTCCTGCACTGGCAGGCAAAATCTCCACCACTGAGATACCAGGGAAGCCCCCAAATGGTTTCTTTATGCAAGATCTGAATGAGTTGAACAATAAAAATAGTAAAAATTCTTTTGTTTTTCTAAAAAAAAATTAAAATGATAGTCATGTTCCTATCTCTGGGATAAATAACTCAATGAAAATTAGGAATTAAAATTTAATGAAATAAGCTAATGAAGAGCAACTTGTGCCTAATTATAAATCCAACAAAAGATGTGTGAAATATGTATGAGGTATATCTTGAACATTTACTACAGACCTAAGCAAATGAAGTTAATGGTTAAGAAGATTCAATGTCAAATATTCAAGTGTCCAAAATGCAATTAATATGAATACCCCAAAAGTGTCTTTCATGGATCCCAAGATCTTGACCCTGGGATAATTAAAAATAAAATGTATAGGAAATGGCAAAGGGAATAGCCAAGCCACTCCTGTAAAACAAACAAAAATATTGGACGGCACATATTCTGCCAATTAATACTAATTTAAAAGTGTTCAACTAACATACATGATAACGTCTTATTTTATAAATTTTGGAGAGGGTGCTGTCACAGGTGTTTATCATTATTATTATAACATATGTGTTACATATTTTTTTTTTCCTATGGTATATTATTTATCTATGCTGCACATTATCCTAAAACCTGGTTGGGCAGAAATTTAGGAGCAGCTTAGCAATATGACTCTGGCTTAGGGGTTCAGTCAGATGTCAGCCAAGATCTTAAAACTTTACTGAATGGAGAATTCCCTGGTTGTCCAGTAGTTAGAACTGGGCACTTTCACTGCCATGACCCAGATTCAGTCCCTAGTCTGTAAACTAAGATCCCCAAAGTAAGCCAAGCAGCCACACACAAAAAAAAAAAAAAAAAAGAAAGAAAGAAAGAAAGAAAAGAAAAGGACAAAAAATTACTGAATGAAGCTAGAGAATTTGTTTTCACTTTCATGGCTAGTGCTGGCTTCTACCAAGAGAGCTCAGTTCTTCTACAGTATACCTATCCATGGACTGCTTGAGTTTTCTCACCATGTGTTAGCAGTCTTCTCCCAGAAGTGATTCAGAAGAAAGCAAGGTAGAAAATGCAATGCATTTTATGACCTAGCTTTGGAAGTCACATACCATCATATACCTGTTAAATGTATGAGGAAAATATCCAAAATGTGGATAACTGGAGGTCATCTTGGATGTTGGTTTTCACAGTATGTTTGATGCATTACTTTTGAAGAAATAATAGAGAAAACATCTTTCTTGAAAAATATAAGGAAGACCAACTAATGTTGCATATATATTATATCCCCAATTATACTATGAACACCCTGAAAGAGTGCAACTTATACAATTACTGTAGAGCCATAACTTCACACACAAGAAAAAATGCCACAGGCTTATGTACTCTATTTACTGACTAACTTTAATAAAGTAAATTTATCTAAAGGTGTTGGTTAGCTTGATGAGATAGAAAAAGCAGGAAGCTGCCTATATGCCTATATCGTCCATTTGATTTAAAGTATGGTTGAAGTCCAACGTTACCCTCTTATGATCTATCCATTGGTTAAAGTGGTATATTGAAGTCCCCTCCTTCAAATCTTCTTCAACTTGCAATGGGGTTACATCTCAATAAACCTCTTCTAAGTTGAAAATGGTCATTGTGCTTGTGCTCAGTCATGTCTGACTCTTCGTGGCTCCATGGATTATAGCCTGCCAGACTTTTCTGTCCTTGGGACTTTCCTGGCAAGAATACTGGAATGTGTCACCACTCTAGGGGTCTTCCTGACCCAGGGATCGAATCCACATCTCTTGCAGCTCCTGCACTGGCCAACAGATTCTTTTTTTTTTTTTAATTAATTAATTAATTAATTAATTAATTTTTTTACATGTATGTTCCCAGATCCCAACAGATTCTTTAACACTGAGCGACCTAGGAAGCCCAATATCCTAATTCAAAATATGCATTTAGGGCTTCCCTGGTGGTCCAGTGAGTAAGGACACCGCCTTGCAGTGCAAGGGGCATCGGTTCGATCCCTGGCCTGAGAAGATGCCACATGCCACGGAGTGGCTGGACCAATGTGTCCAACTACCAAGCAGGAGCTCTGGAGTGCATGCACCCAGAGCCGGCACTCTGCGACAATAGAGGCCACTGCGATGGGAGGCCCACACAGGCCAAAGAACAAAGATGGATGAAAATAAATAAATGAAACACCAATAGAAGTGGCCCCCCCAAAAGAGGAATATAAAAATGCATTTAATATTCCTAGCCTACCAAACATCATAGCTTAGCCTAGCCTACCTTAAACATGTTCAGAATACTTCCATTAGCCTACATTTGGGAAAAATCATCTAACACAAAATGTGTATTTTATAATAAAATATTGAATATCTCATATAATTTATTGAATACTGTCCTAAAAGTGAAAAACAGAATGGTTGTATGGGTACAGAATGGTTTTAAGTGATATTTTTGGTTGTATGGGCTAAATGTACTCTATTTACTGACTAACTTTAATAAAGTAAATTTATCTAAAGGTGTTGGTTAGCTTGATGAGATAGAAAAAGCAGGAAGCTGCCTATATGCCTATATCGTCCATTTGATTTAAAGTATGGTTGAAGTCCAACGTTACCCTCTTATGATCTATCCATTGGTTAAAGTGGTATATTGAAGTCCCCTCCTTCAAATCTTCTTCAACTTGCAATGGGGTTACATCTCAATAAACCTCTTCTAAGTTGAAAATGGTCATTGTGCTTGTGCTCAGTCATGTCTGACTCTTCGTGGCTCCATGGATTATAGCCTGCCAGACTTTTCTGTCCTTGGGACTTTCCTGGCAAGAATACTGGAATGTGTCACCACTCTAGGGGTCTTCCTGACCCAGGGATCGAATCCACATCTCTTGCAGCTCCTGCACTGGCCAACAGATTCTTTTTTTTTTTTTAATTAATTAATTAATTAATTAATTAATTTTTTTACATGTATGTTCCCAGATCCCAACAGATTCTTTAACACTGAGCGACCTAGGAAGCCCAATATCCTAATTCAAAATATGCATTTAGGGCTTCCCCTGGTGGTCCAGTGAGTAAGGACACCGCCTTGCAGTGCAAGGGGCATCGGTTCGATCCCTGGCCTGAGAAGATGCCACATGCCACGGAGTGGCTGGACCAATGTGTCCAACTACCAAGCAGGAGCTCTGGAGTGCATGCACCCAGAGCCGGCACTCTGCGACAATAGAGGCCACTGCGATGGGAGGCCCACACAGGCCAAAGAACAAAGATGGATGAAAATAAATAAATGAAACACCAATAGAAGTGGCCCCCCCAAAAGAGGAATATAAAAATGCATTTAATATTCCTAGCCTACCAAACATCATAGCTTAGCCTAGCCTACCTTAAACATGTTCAGAATACTTCCATTAGCCTACATTTGGGAAAAATCATCTAACACAAAATGTGTATTTTATAATAAAATATTGAATATCTCATATAATTTATTGAATACTGTCCTAAAAGTGAAAAACAGAATGGTTGTATGGGTACAGAATGGTTTTAAGTGTATGAGTTTCTTGCCCTTGTTATCCTGTGGCTGACTAGGAGCTGCAGCTTCCTGCTGCTGCCCAACATCATGAGAGAGTATTTTATTTACCACATACTGTTAGTCAGGGAAAAGGGCAAGATTCAAAATCTTAAGTACTGTGGGAACTATCTGTAATTTTGTATTCTTGTCTGTTTCATCCTTCAGATCTGTTAGTTTTTGCTTAATATATTTTCATTTTCTGATGTTGGGTGCATATGTATTTACAATTGTTATATTTTCTTAATGAATTGACCCTTTGATCATTATATAATGATCTTATTTGTCTCCTGTTACCATTCATAGGAAATCCTCCATAGCAAGAGGCTGTCCAGAAGCTACTGGTAGTGTCCCTGCTGAGAAGGGGTGGGGGTGTGGGAACTCCTAGGAAAGAGAAGACTTTGAAAGGGTACTTAAATGTCAACATGACATCACTCAGTAGTGCAGCAAAAAGTTTCTGAGTTAGAGTTCTCCAATGGGCAACAGCAACTTGGGATCTTTTATCTGTAAGACTTATCTGATCTGTAGCTAGCGCATGTTGGGAGTGGTTTTGTTGGGTATGCAAAGCAAGCAGGCTCTAAAAGGTTGAAAATCTGCTTGTTTGAATTTCGATATTTGAGTATATCAAATCAACATGTTGCACACCTCAAACCTATACAGTGTTATATGTCCATTATATCTCAATAAAGAATAATCATTGGACTCTGGATATGTTTGTGTTCAGCTCTGGTGGCTTTAAATTTTGTAAAGAAATAAACAATACACAGAAGCCAAATTTTTTAGGCCAAAGAACAAAGATGGATGAAAATAAATAAATGAAACACCAATAGAAGTGGCCCCCCCAAAAGAGGAATATAAAAATGCATTTAATATTCCTAGCCTACCAAACATCATAGCTTAGCCTAGCCTACCTTAAACATGTTCAGAATACTTCCATTAGCCTACATTTGGGAAAAATCATCTAACACAAAATGTGTATTTTATAATAAAATATTGAATATCTCATATAATTTATTGAATACTGTCCTAAAAGTGAAAAACAGAATGGTTGTATGGGTACAGAATGGTTTTAAGTGTATGAGTTTCTTGCCCTTGTTATCCTGTGGCTGACTAGGAGCTGCAGCTTCCTGCTGCTGCCCAACATCATGAGAGAGTATTTTATTTACCACATACTGTTAGTCAGGGAAAAGGGCAAGATTCAAAATCTTAAGTACTGTGGGAACTATCTGTAATTTTGTATTCTTGTCTGTTTCATCCTTCAGATCTGTTAGTTTTTGCTTAATATATTTTCATTTTCTGATGTTGGGTGCATATGTATTTACAATTGTTATATTTTCTTAATGAATTGACCCTTTGATCATTATATAATGATCTTATTTGTCTCCTGTTACCATTCATAGGAAATCCTCCATAGCAAGAGGCTGTCCAGAAGCTACTGGTAGTGTCCCTGCTGAGAAGGGGTGGGGGTGTGGGAACTCCTAGGAAAGAGAAGACTTTGAAAGGGTACTTAAATGTCAACATGACATCACTCAGTAGTGCAGCAAAAAGTTTCTGAGTTAGAGTTCTCCAATGGGCAACAGCAACTTGGGATCTTTTATCTGTAAGACTTATCTGATCTGTAGCTAGCGCATGTTGGGAGTGGTTTTGTTGGGTATGCAAAGCAAGCAGGCTCTAAAAAGGTTGAAAATCTGCTTGTTTGAATTTCGATATTTGAGTATATCAAATCAACATGTTGCACACCTCAAACCTATACAGTGTTATATGTCCATTATATCTCAATAAAGAATAATCATTGGACTCTGGATATGTTTGTGTTCAGCTCTGGTGGCTTTTGAGTTAATGGACCTCAGCCTCAAGTAAAGAAATAAACAATACACAGAAGCCATCTTTGGCTCATTTATATAACATGAGTGTTCTCCATTACATTGGAAGACCCATGCCATAAGAGAGTTTAGTTACAGAGTATCAGTTAGTACACAAAGTAATAAAGGCCCTTTTCCACCCAGTATATTTACATTAAACTGGCTTGAATTTTTTCAGTTAATTATCTATAAACTGGTTTATTTACTGTATGAGTTGAAAAAGATTACAATATGCCCATAATGTTTAAATGATGAAGTAGTAATTTGGAAATAACAATTTCAGTTATATTTTTATATATCTTTTTTTAACCAAAGAGTAAGGAAGAGAGAAGGAATTCTATCTCTAAAAATTTAGAAATACTCATCTTATCAACATTTAAATTGTAGTCAGAACCTGGGAGATATACTTTAAAAGAATGAAGCTAAAAGCTAGGCTATATTAGAAATAGATATCACCAAAGGTTTAATAGTCAGAATAAGAAACTAATGAACTAGCCTATTTAATTAGAAGCACAAATGTATGTGGGTAGAAGATAAAGTCAAAACATCTCGAGGGCTTCCCCTGGTGGTCCAGTGGATAAGGACACCGCCTTGCAGTGCAAGGGGCGCCAGTTCGAGCCCTGGCCTGGGAAGATCCCACGTGCCGCGGAGCAGCTGGACTGATGTGTCCAATCACTGAGCTGGAGCTCTGGAGTGCATGCCGACCGCCTTGGCAGTGCGATGAGGCCCACGAGACTCTAGGAAAGAGAAGACTTTGAAAGGGTACTTAAATGTCAACATGACATCACTCAGTAGTGCAGCAAAAGTTTCTGAGTTAGAGTTCTCCAATGGGCAACAGCAACTTGGGATCTTTTATCTGTAAGACTTATCTGATCTGTAGCTAGCGCATGTTGGGAGTGGTTTTGTTGGGTATGCAAAGCAAGCAGGCTCTAAAAAGGTTGAAAATCTGCTTGTTTGAATTTCGATATTTGAGTATATCAAATCAACATGTTGCACACCTCAAACCTATACAGTGTTATATGTCCATTATATCTCAATAAAGAATAATCATTGGACTCTGGATATGTTTGTGTTCAGCTCTGGTGGCTTTTGAGTTAATGGACCTCAGCCTCAAGTAAAGAAATAAACAATACACAGAAGCCATCTTTGGCTCATTTATATAACATGAGTGTTCTCCATTACATTGGAAGACCCATGCCATAAGAGAGTTTAGTTACAGAGTATCAGTTAGTACACAAAGTAATAAAGGCCCTTTTCCACCCAGTATATTTACATTAAACTGGCTTGAATTTTTTCAGTTAATTATCTATAAACTGGTTTATTTACTGTATGAGTTGAAAAAGATTACAATATGCCCATAATGTTTAAATGATGAAGTAGTAATTTGGAAATAACAATTTCAGTTATATTTTTATATATCTTTTTTTAACCAAAGAGTAAGGAAGAGAGAAGGAATTCTATCTCTAAAAATTTAGAAATACTCATCTTATCAACATTTAAATTGTAGTCAGAACCTGGGAGATATACTTTAAAAGAATGAAGCTAAAAGCTAGGCTATATTAGAAATAGATATCACCAAAGGTTTAATAGTCAGAATAAGAAACTAATGAACTAGCCTATTTAATTAGAAGCACAAATGTATGTGGGTAGAAGATAAAGTCAAAACATCTCGAGGGCTTCCCCTGGTGGTCCAGTGGATAAGGACACCGCCTTGCAGTGCAAGGGGCGCCAGTTCGAGCCCTGGCCTGGGAAGATCCCACGTGCCGCGGAGCAGCTGGACTGATGTGTCCAATCACTGAGCTGGAGCTCTGGAGTGCATGCGCCCAGAGCCGCTGCTCTGCAACGACAGATGCCACCGCGATGGGAGGCCCACAGGAGCCAAAGAACGAAGACGAATGAAAATAGAGAAATGAAAGACCAATAACAGTTGCCTGCCCACTCCCCTCCCTCCCCAACCCGACCCCCGCCCAAAGTAAATAAATAAATAAATCTTAAAAAAAAAAAAAAAAAAAAAAAACATCTCGAGAGAAAGAGAGATGTTCCATCAAGTATTTACTTTAAACTGGTACTATGCAGAATTTGCATTGTGCTAATAGGAGCACTCAGTCCTCAGTGGCTTGTGTATACAGGCCAATCAGGAAACTAACAGGAGTAGACAGTGAAAACCACACAAAGATTAAGTAGCATAACAAAAGTCAATCAGTCAAAAATATCATAAATACAACAAAATGTCTCTTCTTCTGTCTATAGGATTCAGTGAATCTAGTGAGGCTTTGAAGCACAATGCAAAACTAAGCCAGTATGTGAAAGTTGAGGTGATGTGGGTTGCAATAACTGCTGTTCATTGGATTCAAATGGGCCCTTAGTGGTTAAACAATAGTTAATTCTGTTTTGAAAATGAGTCAATAGTTAGAAAAGTGTAGTTTCCATGCATAAGACAATCTAGCTCAGTGAGTATAGCAGGTTTGAAGAATTCTTACTGAAATAATTATGTGAGGGGAAATGAATACCAACGCCTTCCAAGCTAATTTTTTAAAAGCAGTTATTTTTGTAGTATTCAGGTGAAGATTACATTGTAAAGCTCTCCTTTTTAAAGATAAGATCTGGGAGAATCTCTAAGGAAGATGAAGTGTTAAGCTATAGATTCAATGCTTCCTTGTATGATTAGCTCACTTCTGTTGAGGATTTCTTGTACGTAATATGCCTTTAAGCAACATTTCAGTGCTTACTTTCCTGCTTATAGACTGAACTCAGCATCAGCCATTTGATTTCATTGAGATCCAGTTTGGTTTTTATTGAAACATATTATGTAAAAAGTTAATAATCCATCGAAGCTGCAATTTACTAAATGGTACCCTGGTGAATGGAAGAGTCAATATAGCTTTCCAAAGTATCTAATATACCACAAGGGAGTATTTTATGCCCCTGATGAAATGAATTGAATTGAGTAGGTATGTAGATACTGTTTGCTAATATATTCTAATCAATTTCTTGTAAAAGTTTCTTTAATAATAAAAACAAAGAATTAAAATTTACAGTGTTACAGTAAAAAGAGACATTTCTACCAATTTTTACATTTTTTTTAATAGTTACTTTTGGCCTCTTTTATTGGTTATTTATTTATTTATTTCCATCCATTTATTCTTTGGCCTGTGTGGGCCTCCCATCGCAGTGGCCTATCTCATTGCAGAGTGCCGTTTCTGGGTGCATGTGCTCCAGAGCACCGGCTCATAATTGGACACACTGGTCCAGCCGCTTTGCATCACATGGTATCTTCCGAGGTCAGGGATCAAACCACCTTGCACTTCAAGGCAGACTTTGCACCCACTGGACCACCAGAAGAAAAATATTTTGTCTTTGTCTCCATTTCCTGGCACAAAGCTCCCCAAACCCTTGGAATTTCTGAACTGATAAGAGTGATAGGAGTATCTTTTGCTCTAGTCAAGTGGTTGGCAGACCTCTAAATAGTTTCAGAGTGGAGCTGGTCCCAGAAAAATCAAGCACTGATTAAAAACTTGAAATTTTCATTCTTATGCTCCAAATTCCAGAGAGTGGAGAAGGCTGGGTGTTGAGTTAATCACCAATGTTTATGTAGTGAATCCTGCATAAAGTCCCTAAATAACAGACTTCTGGGAACTTAGGAAATGGTGAACACATCCATGTGCTAGGAAGTGGCACACTGCAACTCCAACTCCATGGGACAGAGGTTCCTGCACTCAGGACTCTTCCTGGCCTTGCTCTATGTACCTCTCATCTGACTGTTCATTTGTATACTTTATAACAAACTATAATAGTTTATGGGGCTTCCCTAGTGACTCAGTGGTGAAGAATCCACTGCCAGTGTAGGAGACACAGGTTCGATCCCTTGGTCAGGAAGATCCTCTGAAGGAGGCAATGGCAACCAACTCCAGTATTCTTGCGTGGAGAATCCCATGGATGGAGGAGCCTGGAGGGTTACAGTCCTTGGGATCACAAAAGAGTCAGTCACAACTTAGTGACTAAACAATAACAATAGTAAGTATAACTTTCTCTTCAGTTAATGTGAGTCATTTTAAAAACTGTCAAGCTTGAAGGGGAGGGTTGTAAAAAAAAAAAGAAGAAGTTTAGTAGCTATGTTAGACAAGTATGTGCATAACCTGGATACTTGTGACTGGCATCTGAAGTGAGAGCAGTCTTGTGGGACTGAGCCTTTATGCCTATGGAGTCTAATTCTAACACTAGGTGCTAAGTGTTGTATCTGACTCTTTGTGACCCTATGGACTGTAGCCCACCAGGTTCCTCTGTTCATGGATCCTCCAGGCAAGAATACCAGAGTGCCATTTCCTTCTCGAGTTTACACCAGATAGTCAGTGTCAGTTGAGTTGTCATCATCTACGTGCTGTATATCTACCTATACCCATAAATGTGTTAAAAGATTTTAAAGCACATAGACTTGTGACTTAAATCTCAAAAGTTAAGATTTGAGATTTAATATTCCTAAAACTCGTACTAAAATAATCAAATTGTTTTGTACTCAATTGCAGCTAATCAAGATGCTTTGTCATGGGATGAAACAATCAGAATATTAGCACTGGAAGTATCTTAGAAGGGTGTATAGAATAATATGACTGTTTCACAGATGAGGTACTGAAGCTGAAAAGGGATTAAGTGACTTGTTTGACTTCATATAGCTAGAATCATCAAAACTGGAACTAGATATGAATTAACTCTCAATCTAGAGTTATTTTTTCACTATTCTATATCACTTTCCATTAAGATGTACAATATATTTTAGAATAGTAGAGGTTTCATAGTTTCATTACTTAATAATCAGTTAAAATAAACAGAATATACTAATTGATACATGAAATTAATAAAACACCTTTCAGTCAAGATGATAGACCAAGTATATATTCTTTTCTCTTTTTCCTCCTAAAACCCAGTAAAATGACAGTAAAAGAACAGAAAAAAATTTAAAACACAGGTGGCAGGAAGATCCTCTGAAGGAGGCAATGGCAACCAACTCCAGTATTCTTGCGTGGAGAATCCCATGGATGGAGGAGCCTGGAGGGTTACAGTCCTTGGGATCACAAAAGAGTCAGTCACAACTTAGTGACTAAACAATAACAATAGTAAGTATAACTTTCTCTTCAGTTAATGTGAGTCATTTTAAAAACTGTCAAGCTTGAAGGGGAGGGTTGTAAAAAAAAGAAGAAGTTTAGTAGCTATGTTAGACAAGTATGTGCATAACCTGGATACTTGTGACTGGCATCTGAAGTGAGAGCAGTCTTGTGGGACTGAGCCTTTATGCCTATGGAGTCTAATTCTAACACTAGGTGCTAAGTGTTGTATCTGACTCTTTGTGACCCTATGGACTGTAGCCCACCAGGTTCCTCTGTTCATGGATCCTCCAGGCAAGAATACCAGAGTGCCATTTCCTTCTCGAGTTTACACCAGATAGTCAGTGTCAGTTGAGTTGTCATCATCTACGTGCTGTATATCTACCTATACCCATAAATGTGTTAAAAGATTTTAAAGCACATAGACTTGTGACTTAAATCTCAAAAGTTAAGATTTGAGATTTAATATTCCTAAAACTCGTACTAAAATAATCAAATTGTTTTGTACTCAATTGCAGCTAATCAAGATGCTTTGTCATGGGATGAAACAATCAGAATATTAGCACTGGAAGTATCTTAGAAGGGTGTATAGAATAATATGACTGTTTCACAGATGAGGTACTGAAGCTGAAAAGGGATTAAGTGACTTGTTTGACTTCATATAGCTAGAATCATCAAAACTGGAACTAGATATGAATTAACTCTCAATCTAGAGTTATTTTTTCACTATTCTATATCACTTTCCATTAAGATGTACAATATATTTTAGAATAGTAGAGGTTTCATAGTTTCATTACTTAATAATCAGTTAAAATAAACAGAATATACTAATTGATACATGAAATTAATAAAACACCTTTCAGTCAAGATGATAGACCAAGTATATATTCTTTTCTCTTTTTCCTCCTAAAACCCAGTAAAATGACAGTAAAAGAACAGAAAAAAATATTTTAAAAACCAAAGCAACAGAGAAAATGGAATAAAAGGGATTTCTATGAGTTTCCTTCAAGATAGAATGCCTTCTATCTTGGGCTAATTAAGCAAAGTAGAGGGAGCAAGTCTGTAATATTTCATGGAAGGTGGTATAGCACAAAAGAAATTTGATCTCCTAACCAAAACTTGAAATAACTTCAAAAAGTGAATTTTTTTTTTTATCTTCATAAAACAGTATGAACATTTGAAATGCCAAATAAATCAATTAGCAGAAAGGTGAAAAATTTCAGTCTACTTTTATTGCTTCCAGCCTTTGATAGAGAGTATGGAAAAATAAGTTAGGCAGATGTACAGATACAAAACCTCTTAGGCACCAAAAATAGTTAACTGAAATTGATATAAAGTATCGACTACCTCAGGAAAGGGGTCATTGCTCTCTCAGTCCAATTACTTTCAGAAAGACATAGAGTAGACATGGAAAAAATTGACTAAGAATAATACAACTGAGGAAAGTAATTTCTTTGCGGTGAGGTAGAAGCAACTATCTCATTGAGATAATTTAGATGTTTCTGTAAAAACTTACCTAATGTTCATTTCATATTTATTTAACTAAAACCGATATTAGTTCTTGCTGTGTTAAACAATACAGAAACCAGGCATACTCTCTAGGCCTATGCAAAGCTGTACTGATATCAAGGATAAATACCTTAGCTCTTGCACCAAGAAATAGCCACTCGTCAAAGGTAAAACTATGACTTAACTAAAAACCTTCATTTTTTAACAAGACTAAGCTTACTTATCAATAGTATTTCAAGCCCTTCCTTCACTGTGTCAATTGAAAGATATTATGTTATAAACTCTGTCCACTCAAGGTCAGTTCTCCACATTGCAAAGCCTGCCTTAAATCATCCATCCCAAGCCTTAAAACCCTTTAAAATATTATACTTTCCTAATTTCCCCAATTTTGAGACATTGCACACCATCTGACAAGATGTTCTCCTTCCCTTCAATAAATTTAATAAAGTATTCTTCTCTTTTCCTCCTAAAACCCAGTAAAATGACAGTAAAAGAACAGAAAAAAATATTTTAAAAACCAAAGCAACAGAGAAAATGGAATAAAAGGGATTTCTATGAGTTTCCTTCAAGATAGAATGCCTTCTATCTTGGGCTAATTAAGCAAAGTAGAGGGAGCAAGTCTGTAATATTTCATGGAAGGTGGTATAGCACAAAAGAAATTTGATCTCCTAACCAAAACTTGAAATAACTTCAAAAAGTGAATTTTTTTTTTTATCTTCATAAAACAGTATGAACATTTGAAATGCCAAATAAATCAATTAGCAGAAAGGTGAAAAATTTCAGTCTACTTTTATTGCTTCCAGCCTTTGATAGAGAGTATGGAAAAATAAGTTAGGCAGATGTACAGATACAAAACCTCTTAGGCACCAAAAATAGTTAACTGAAATTGATATAAAGTATCGACTACCTCAGGAAAGGGGTCATTGCTCTCTCAGTCCAATTACTTTCAGAAAGACATAGAGTAGACATGGAAAAAATTGACTAAGAATAATACAACTGAGGAAAGTAATTTCTTTGCGGTGAGGTAGAAGCAACTATCTCATTGAGATAATTTAGATGTTTCTGTAAAAACTTACCTAATGTTCATTTCATATTTATTTAACTAAAACCGATATTAGTTCTTGCTGTGTTAAACAATACAGAAACCAGGCATACTCTCTAGGCCTATGCAAAGCTGTACTGATATCAAGGATAAATACCTTAGCTCTTGCACCAAGAAATAGCCACTCGTCAAAGGTAAAACTATGACTTAACTAAAAACCTTCATTTTTTAACAAGACTAAGCTTACTTATCAATAGTATTTCAAGCCCTTCCTTCACTGTGTCAATTGAAAGATATTATGTTATAAACTCTGTCCACTCAAGGTCAGTTCTCCACATTGCAAAGCCTGCCTTAAATCATCCATCCCAAGCCTTAAAACCCTTTAAAATATTATACTTTCCTAATTTCCCCAATTTTGAGACATTGCACACCATCTGACAAGATGTTCTCCTTCCCTGCAGTAAATTTAATAAATTTAGACTTGTGTGATCAACTGGTATTTCCAGTGATTTTTTGATTGATCCTCAACCAAAATCTTCTAACATGTTACCAATCACTGAATAAACATTTCTTTTGTTACTGGCATATGCCAGGGATGCTAGTGGGATTTGAAAGTCTTGACCATAAATACGATCTCTCAGTCTAGTATGAGGTGCATCCTAGAATCAATCATTTCCAAACATGGAGATCTTATTAATCAAGTGTTACTCTTTTTTTCTCTCTCTCTCTCTCTCTGTCTTTTTTTAAGTGCTGCACATGACTCTGACTTGGAGGTATCATTTAAGACTTGGAAATAGGAAGTTTGGGAAATTTACTCAGCTTAAAGTTTATCAGTTTGCATTCAAAATCCATTTGCTTTTCTCCAAATCAAAACATAATGGTACTAATTCAGATGAGTAATGTGTATACTTTTAGACATTTTTGTAGTCATGGAGATTTCTTTCTGCTGATTCATCCAGTATAGTCTGGCTTACCATGCTAAGATGACTGTCTAAGTTTTAAATGTAGGCAAGACCATAGAACAGAACATACTCCAGTGGTGCATAACACATAATTTAATTTCATTACTATTAAGTTTCAACCAACTAGTCAAATATCCCTAGGGTAAGTTCACATTTGAGGCTTGAGTCCATGAATTTTCATTGTAGTTGCAAAAATAGTCTAGCCTCAAAGGGGTACTTCAGAACATAGTTGATATGATCAGAGTGATTTTTAAAAAAAGATATCCTTCTCCCCTATACCAATGATAATTTACCCCAACACTAGAGTCGATAACCAGACATCAATTTTAGGTTTGAAATTCTTCCTGTGGTTTATCCTAACCAGAGTAAATTAAATAGCTGCTTAAAATGTACAGCTAAGTGTTGCTCTAACTGGTGTGATAGTATAATAAAGACATTAATGCTAGTTTTAAAGCACTGAAGGTCCCTGAGACAAATTTTTTCCCTCTCTTTGCCAAAAAAAGAAAAATATCTGCCTAAAGGAGAGGAAGGCAGCAAAAGATGAGATGGTTGGGTAGCATCACTAACTCAATAAACATGAACTTGAGCAAACTCCAGGAAAATAGTGTAAGACAGGGAAGCCTAGCACCCTGCTGTCCATGGGGTCATAAAGAGTCCGACAATACTTAGTGACTGAACAACAAAAGATGTGACATAGAAGTTGGTGTAGGAAGGGAAGTTACTTGAATAAATCTTCTTTGGAAAGATTTTCAAACTTCCATGACATTCTCTGAAGATGTCTATGTAAGTATATTGGATGAGTTCAATGTTTGTGTAATTAAATTATAACTTGAGATGTCTTACATTTTAAAGTGTATTCATATTCATTACTAGTCATCTCAGAACACTTCATTGCAATTGTAAACTATTATTTTGACATTAGAAATGAGAATCACTAAGAGAAGTTAATTGTTTTAAATTTACATCATAGGACTGGTTTGAGTTGTAGCCATTTCTGAAACAAAGATATTCTAACTCCAAATCCAGTATGCTTTATTCATGTCAAGAAATGGGAGACTATTTCCTGAGTAGATATTTAATGTGGTGATGCCTAAGTGGCCAGGATTTACGTCAGAGGAAGTTGACAATAGAGTCATTTATTGACATGTTCTACTACCATACTAGTGCAGAAGACTTCTCTAATATTAATTTCTTGTAGGAGATTTCCAAATACTACCTAATTTAATCTTCATGAAAACCTTCATATGGATTTATGTTCATTAGCTTTTCTACCTTGGCTTCAGTCCTGGATTCTTGTGCTCATCCTGTGTTTCTTCCTGCCACTCTCCTGCTTGTGGGAAAACCCAGAGTGTCATTGGAAGTATCAGGAACCTTGAAAATTTTGAAAAAGCAGTGGAATATTCAAACACTAAAAATTATAATGATAATCGAGCAGAGGTGAAAGTAGATTAACCACAAATTTAGGATAATAAAGTGAACAATATATACTTGAGGAACCAAAACTCCCCTCATATACAAAGAGAATTACCATGACTATTATTAGAGAAATTTTTCAACTGATAGTATGACAGCCTTGTCAGACAAGGATAAGGAAGTCTTTGTTGTTGAACTCCAAGATAATTTATTCTACTATTTAAAAATTACAATACTTATGTCCATTATTTCAATGTTTCCTTCAAATGCAATAGTGAGTGCGTGTGTGATAAGTCACTTCATCCTACTCTTTGCAATGCTATGGACCAAAGCCTGCCAGGCTCTTCTGTCCATGGGATTTCCCAGGCAAGAATACTGGAGTGCATTGCCAGTTCCTCCTCTAGGAAATGCAGTAGTGATACCTTCCAAAAGGCCAATTTTAGATTTCTTGTCATGACTGCAGGTCCCGTAAGCATGCACACATTTACTTTAAATACAAATATTTCATATGCTCTCACATAATATCCAAAATACAAAGATTTGCATGCCCTTGCATTTCAGGATAGTATATTCAGCCGAAAGATTGCAATTATGGAAAGAGATGATGAACTAAGAGAAACTACCCTCATATATATTTTCCTTACAGATCCTGCTCAACTACTTATTCTAGACTTAGAGACTTAACCTGCTGTTAGAATTTAGGAAACAAAAGAGACTGGCGGAGAAAGAGGAAATGTGTCCATCAAGTCAGAATGATGTTGATAAGAGTTGAACACATCAAGAAATGTTGAATCTGATCAAAAAAACTGTATTTTAAAGACACACACAGAAGACACCAGTGGAAGCTGATGAGTAAAATATTTCTCTGTATAGCAAATTTAGTGTTTTCTATACTTGTTCTAATGTTTACTAGCCTTTTGCATGGAGAATACATACCCTGCAGAAGAAAATAGGTCTTATGCATGGATTAAGCTATGAAAGCCTATGGTGATACTGTTGCTAAATATGTACTGCATTTATAAAGAAATAAATTCAGGGTTATCAAATACATCTATGTGTAGACATATAAAGAGGATAGAGTAAGAAAGAGAGAAGCCAGGGAAGAAGGAAAGGAGAACGAAAAAACTGAAGGAAAAAACAGAAATATTTTAAAAGGCAGACAGGTTTAGAAAGTTTTTATAATATACCTAAGTCTCCCAACTGTTTGTCAGTGGTAGAGTTGAAATATGAATTCAGGACTGTTAGTTACTAAGCTATACTTCCTCTAGAATTTCTATCACCAGTATAATTTCCACAGCAAATTATTCCTTCTCTTGTACCCTCTCTGTCAAGTTATAATTTTCCTTAGGTGTCTGCAGTTCTATACTTTCTACAAAATTATTATAGTAAACAAATACTTATCTACATGTTAGATTAATAGATTTCAAATTTTTTTAACATGAGTTTATGTCCTTAAAGTTTGAATATCTTTTCTAAGAGATTTCTAAAATATCATACTTCTGACTTATTTTTGTTATTTATTTACATTCTTTTGTATCACTCATTATTACACAGACTTAAAATCATTGATAATCTACTAAATGCTTAGTGAGATCCAATTAGTAATTTAAATAATGCTTTACCACTTTGCAGAGATTAATTATCTCATCCATTACAGTGACATTAAAATGTGTTTTACATTGTAATTAGCATCAATAAAAAAAAAGGAGTAAGCTTTTTCAGCTATTGTGAGGAAAATGACATGAATTTTAATATCAATGAAGTGTATCTTATTTGTGGTATTTATTAAATGTCCCCAACATAACGTTCTTTGTGTTTATTCAATTTTGTCAACAATTCCCAGATGGATTTTAAATACAACACATTATTCAAAAAATGGTTGGGCTTCCCTGGTGGCCCAGCGGGTGAGAAGTCTACCTGGCAGTGCAAGGGACACCACTTTGATCCCTGGCCTGGGAAGATCCCATGTGCCACAGAGCGGCTGGACAGGTATGTCCAGTTGTGAGCCGGTGCTCTGTGACAAGAGATGGGAGGCTTGCGCAGACCAAGGAATAAATATGATGAAAACAAATAAATAAAAAAACTAATAAAAGAGGCCAAAATTAAAAAGAAAAAGAAGTTAAAAAATATGGTCATCTGCCCTTAGGAGACATGTACATTCATGTATTCACTCATCCATAAATTGATTGCTTAATTAGTCTACTTCTTTGTGCTATATCTCTTCTTGATACTGGATTCTTGGTACTAAGATCGTGTCCTTTGGACACTGGACAAATAAATATTCAAAGACTTATCAATAAGTGCCATAAAGTAAACACAAGAAATGCATGGGAATCTGGGTGTTATTTAATATTTTCAACTAACTGATAAATCAGATTAGTCAAATGAACAACAGATTTTGTTTTAGAGCAGCATCTCTGAGGTGAACTGCTAGACAGTTTTCTGATCATGGAAAGGTCTGAGGGGCGCAGAAGTAAAGTTGATAAATCTGGGCAGCAGAAGTACATTCAGGGAGGTTAAAATAGAGATTCTTTACTAACCTAGTGGTATATTTTTAAAACCCTACTAAAGCATGCTCTGCAATATTTTATGTGAATTTAATCACATAAATTGTGGTATCACAGTATCATAAGTTTTAAAAAAAGAGTATGTTTTTAAAACAGCCTAAAGTTTCAAAGGCACAAAAGAGAAAAAGGTCATACTTTATATAACTAACTGTACACTGAACTCAGAAATTCAAGTAGCTATCACTTGCTAATCCTATCACTCCCCCCATACCCCATACAAGAAAATTTAAGAAGAGATTATCAACAAAAGACAGAAGTTAGAAGCAGCAATCATTCATCATGCTGTATCCTGAACATATTATCATTGAGTTTTATTCTCTTTCAATGTTTTAATTTCTGAAATATACTTTAACAAATGACATATACTCATGTTGAAACAATGATTACCTTCTGTGACTTCTCTTTTTTTCTAACATTATTTTCAGGCCCAACTATTATAAAGACACTTGTAGTGTCTTAGTCTTTTGTTCCAATTAACTGCTCTCTATTCTTTCCAAAAATTTTCTGTGTGACCTGAATTTAGTATCAAAGCCATCTGTTCTAATATAGTCTCCTTAGTAGTAATAATGTCAAGTGTTTGTATAAAGTTCCCTATCCAGATGCTGTTTTAAGAAGTTTATGTACGTTAACTGATTTAATCTCAAAAAAAAAATCCTATAAAGTAGGCTTTATTGTTATTCCTACTTGATAGATGGAAAAACTGAGGCATAGAGTTATTGTTGTTCAATGGCTAGGCCCTGTCTAGCTCTTTGCAATCCCATGAACTGTAGCATGCCAGGCTCTCCTGGAGTTTGCCCAGATTTTTGTCCATTGAATCAATGGTGCCATCCAACCATCTCATCCTCTGTCACCCTGTTCTCCTCCTGCCCTCCTCAGTCTTTCCCAGCAAGATTCCCATGGTCTTTTCCAATGAGTCAGTTTTTCACATCAAGTGGCCAAAGTATTGAAGCTTTAGCCTCCATCCTTCCAATGAATTTTCAGGGTTGATTGTCTTTAGGATAGACTGGTTTGATCTCCTTGCTGTCTAAGGGATTCTCAAGACTCTTCTCCAATACCACAATTTGAAAGCATCAATTCTTTGGCATTCAGCCTTTCTTACAGTTCAACTCTTGCATCATCAGTACATGACTACTGGAAAAACCATAGCTTTGACTATGCTGACCTTTGTTGTCAAAGTGATGTCTCTGCTTCTTAATGTGTTATCTAGGTTTGTCTTAGCTTGCCTTCCAAGGAGCAAGCATCTTCTAATTTCATGGTTACAGTGCTTTTGGAGCCAAAGAAAATTAAATCTGTCACTGCTTCCACTTTTTCCCCTTCTATTTGCCATGAAGTAATATAACCAGATGCCTCTTCCTAGTTTTTTGAATGTTGAGTTCTAAGCTAGCTTTTGCACTCTCTCTCGCTCTCATCAAGAAGCTTTTTAATTCCTCTTCACTTCCTGCCATTAGAGTGATATCATCTGCATATCTGAGGCTGTTGATATTTCTCCTGGCAATCTTGATTCCAGCCCGGAATTTCACATGATATGCCCTGCATATGAGTTAAATAAGCAAAGTGACAATATACAGCCTTGACATACTCCTTTCCCAATTTTGAAACAGTTAGTTGTTGTATGTTCGGTTCTGTTACTTCTTGACCTGCATGCAGGTTTCTCAGGAGGCAAATAAAGTGGTCTGGTATTCCTATCTCTTTTAGAATTTTCCATTTTGTTGTGATCCACATGGTCAAAGGCTTTAGCATATTCAATGAAGCAGAGGTAAGTGTTTCTCTGAAATTTCCTTACTCTCTCTATGATCTAACAAATGTTGGCAATTTGATCTCTGGTTTCTATGCCTTTTCTAAACCCAACTTGTACATCTGGAACTTCTCAGTTTATGTACTGCTGAAGCCTAGCTTGAAGGACTGTGAACATAACCTTACTAGCATGTGAAATGAATGCACTTGTACAGTAGTTAGAACACTCATTTGCATTGCTCTTCTTTTAGATTAGAATGAAAACTGACCTTTGCAGTCCTGTGGCCATTGTTGAATTTTCCATGTCTAAGGGATTCTTCAAGACTTTCTTTAGGATAGACTGGTTTGATCTCCTTGCTGTCTAAGGGATTCTCAAGACTCTTCTCCAATACCACAATTTGAAAGCATCAATTCTTTGGCATTCAGCCTTTCTTACAGTTCAACTCTTGCATCATCAGTACATGACTACTGGAAAAACCATAGCTTTGACTATGCTGACCTTTGTTGTCAAAGTGATGTCTCTGCTTCTTAATGTGTTATCTAGGTTTGTCTTAGCTTGCCTTCCAAGGAGCAAGCATCTTCTAATTTCATGGTTACAGTGCTTTTGGAGCCAAAGAAAATTAAATCTGTCACTGCTTCCACTTTTTCCCCTTCTATTTGCCATGAAGTAATATAACCAGATGCCTCTTCCTAGTTTTTTGAATGTTGAGTTCTAAGCTAGCTTTTGCACTCTCTTCTCGCTCTCATCAAGAAGCTTTTTAATTCCTCTTCACTTCCTGCCATTAGAGTGATATCATCTGCATATCTGAGGCTGTTGATATTTCTCCTGGCAATCTTGATTCCAGCCCGGAATTTCACATGATATGCCCTGCATATGAGTTAAATAAGCAAAGTGACAATATACAGCCTTGACATACTCCTTTCCCAATTTTGAAACAGTTAGTTGTTGTATGTTCGGTTCTGTTACTTCTTGACCTGCATGCAGGTTTCTCAGGAGGCAAATAAAGTGGTCTGGTATTCCTATCTCTTTTAGAATTTTCCATTTTGTTGTGATCCACATGGTCAAAGGCTTTAGCATATTCAATGAAGCAGAGGTAAGTGTTTCTCTGAAATTTCCTTACTCTCTCTATGATCTAACAAATGTTGGCAATTTGATCTCTGGTTTCTATGCCTTTTCTAAACCCAACTTGTACATCTGGAACTTCTCAGTTTATGTACTGCTGAAGCCTAGCTTGAAGGACTGTGAACATAACCTTACTAGCATGTGAAATGAATGCACTTGTACAGTAGTTAGAACACTCATTTGCATTGCTCTTCTTTTAGATTAGAATGAAAACTGACCTTTTGCAGTCCTGTGGCCATTGTTGAATTTTCCAAAATTGCTGACCTACTGAGTGTAGCACTTTAACAGCATCATTTTGTAGAATTTGAAGTAGCTCAACTGGAATTCCATCACCTCCGGTAGCTCTGTTGGTAGTAATGCTTCCTAAGGCCCTTTTGATTTCACATTCTAGGAGTGATCACACCTCTGTGGTTAGCTTGGTCATTAAGATCTTTTCTGTAAAGTTCTTCTGTGTTTTCTTGCCCCCTCTTTTCAATCTCTTCTGCTTCTATTAGGTCCATACTATTTCTGTCCTTTACTGTGCCTTTCCTTAAATGAAATGTTCCATTGATACCTCCATTTTCTTAAAGAGATCTCCAGTCTTTTCTATTGTATTGTTTTCCTCTACTTCTTTGTATTGTTAATTTAAGAAGGCCTTCTTATCTCTCTTTGCTATTCTCTGGAATTCTGCATTCAATTGGGTATGTCTTTCTATTTCTCCATTGCCTTTCACTTCTCCAGAGAAGTTAAGTAAATTGCTCAAGGCAACCCAATTAGTACAGTCAAAACTAGGAAACAAACCCATGCAGATTGGTTCTATAGTCTGTGCTTTGATAAAATGTCCCAGAATCACAGTCTAAAATATAAAATCTTCACTACTGTTAAGTTGTAGGATCATGGCAGCCCAGCCATAAAATCTGGTATGTAAGCACTTGTGACTAGCACAAGTCTGCTCTTACTTGTGCTTCGTTGGTCTTAAGAAATAGGCCTCAAAGACGCATAGTCATCAGAAAGGAACAGAATTCTTGATAATAATCATTAGCAATCAGCCCTAAACAGTGACTTCGGACACTGTGTGCATCAGAATCACCTGAAGAGCTTGTGCACACACGGATTGCTGGTATCCATTCCCTGGAATTTCTCTTTCAGTAGGTCTCAGGTAGGGGCAAAACTTGTGCATTTCTAAAAAGTTGCCAGACAATGCTGCTGCTGATGTCTGTGTACCACACTTTGGGAAGTATTGCCCTGGTATATCTGGTTTTATAGTCCAAATATGTGTACTTCGGATAATTGCAAGCCTGCTCATACCTAGACAATATGAGTGTGCAAGGGAACAACTTATCAGTGAAGAACAGCGCATTATAAAATGATTATGGAAGAAGAAAAGAAGGCTGTTTTATGACTTGCCTGGTTCATAGGATTTTTGCATGTGGCAAAATACCTAACAATGGAGGGCTTACAGTCGAAAAGCAGTGACCCTAATGTGCATGGTAACAAGTAGGACTTCAACAAGAAAGTAAATTTACTTCTCTGGGTTATACTGTGAGGAAGCTACACACTACTATGGTTGTAATATTAATATGACATATTAAGCTACTTTTGGTTCAAGTAGTGTTAATCAATCTATCTTTTCATGGTTGGCCTAAGTCAATGTGACCTTAGCTAGGAAATACAAACACATGAAACATCCATCAGTGAGATAGATCTGGGTATGAGGAGACCAAGTAAACATAGTACACCAATGCACCTCACTTTGTATTAAACATCAATGTCTTTTTCATAAAATGGTCTTTGCCATATCACAACTACAGAATTTTGATCGACTTCCACACTCCACATGGTACTTAGCTTCCTGATATTTTTCTGAGAAGACTTACGTGCATGCACACACACACACACACACCCAAATACGTATTTGCCTTACTAGCATGTAAAGTAGTAAATGTTTGTTTTCTTGGGTGCTGCTAACATCAGGGCTGTTATCATGGTGTTTTCCTAAAATAGGATAATTGATTTTAAGATGAATCTGAGGTAGGCTATTCAGTGTCATTTTTTCACTGTTTCAAAGACGCATAGTCATCAGAAAGGAACAGAATTCTTGATAATAATCATTAGCAATCAGCCCTAAACAGTGACTTCGGACACTGTGTGCATCAGAATCACCTGAAGAGCTTGTGCACACACGGATTGCTGGTATCCATTCCCTGGAATTTCTCTTTCAGTAGGTCTCAGGTAGGGGCAAAACTTGTGCATTTCTAAAAAGTTGCCAGACAATGCTGCTGCTGATGTCTGTGTACCACACTTTGGGAAGTATTGCCCTGGTATATCTGGTTTTATAGTCCAAATATGTGTACTTCGGATAATTGCAAGCCTGCTCATACCTAGACAATATGAGTGTGCAAGGGAACAACTTATCAGTGAAGAACAGCGCATTATAAAATGATTATGGAAGAAGAAAAGAAGGCTGTTTTATGACTTGCCTGGTTCATAGGATTTGTGCATGTGGCAAAATACCTAACAATGGAGGGCTTACAGTCGAAAAGCAGTGACCCTAATGTGCATGGTAACAAGTAGGACTTCAACAAGAAAGTAAATTTACTTCTCTGGGTTATACTGTGAGGAAGCTACACACTACTATGGTTGTAATATTAATATGACATATTAAGCTACTTTTGGTTCAAGTAGTGTTAATCAATCTATCTTTTCATGGTTGGCCTAAGTCAATGTGACCTTAGCTAGGAAATACAAACACATGAAACATCCATCAGTGAGATAGATCTGGGTATGAGGAGACCAAGTAAACATAGTACACCAATGCACCTCACTTTGTATTAAACATCAATGTCTTTTTCATAAAATGGTCTTTGCCATATCACAACTACAGAATTTTGATCGACTTCCACACTCCACATGGTACTTAGCTTCCTGATATTTTTCTGAGAAGACTTACGTGCATGCACACACACACACACACACCCAAATACGTATTTGCCTTACTAGCATGTAAAGTAGTAAATGTTTGTTTTCTTGGGTGCTGCTAACATCAGGGCTGTTATCATGGTGTTTTCCTAAAATAGGATAATTGATTTTAAGATGAATCTGAGGTAGGCTATTCAGTGTCATTTTTTCACTGACACATATTATATACATGCAGCAAATACATGTCATTGCTTGCCTTCATAAAATATTTAAGAAATATTCAATTTTGGTTCTACCCATTTGACTTCTTTCTATAGTTTCAAAATAATCCTATGATTCAGATTTCCTGAATGATGTCTCTTATCTCCTTTTCTCAACTTCTTTTCTTTCTAATAGCTTTTGTGTGTATTCTTCTATTGGTTATTTATGAAAAAAAGCCCATCCTTAACACGTATTTTTGCATATTTTCCCAAGAACAGACGTACTCACCAAATTATAGTATTCACCAAATTCTCACTATCAGAATGTTTGCATCTTTCTAAGGAGGCAGAGAATTTGTTGATTGATTGTGCCTAAGTTCAATGCTAGAAAAAAAAGTTGAAGTTGACTAGAACAGGAACAGTCTCTAATTTTTCCCTAACTGCTAGCAAATCTACATCTGTTATTAGCAAGTGATATTTAAATGTATGTCATGAGACAGGCTTTGAAAATGTTGCCCAAAATAGGATATGTGGTCTCTACTTAAAATATTTTAAGATGAATATAACAACCACACAGGAGAAAACATAAATACCTGAATCTAGGAATGCAACATGACCAGTTCTCCAGAAGCTCCCCTTTCAGTTTCATACTTCATTGTTTTTCTCAAGTTTCATCATATATTCCTAGAAAATAGGCTTTTCCTTTTTAGCTATTTTTAAAATTCACATAAGTTCATTCACAGTTCATTTTTGTGTTTGGTTTCTTTCTCTTACTATAGTCTATTGAATACAGCTGTAATTTGTTTCATTGCTGAAGATGTTTTCTGATATGAATATATATTTATTTAAAAGTCAGGCTATTATAAAAATGCTGATATGAATATTCTCATACGTAGATCCTGAGTGTTACATGCATGTTTCTATAAAGTATGTTTTTAGGCTTGGAATTGCAGAACCATCAGGTACATGCATCTTTAAAATTACTAAATAATGACAAACTGTTTTCTAAAATGATTGGCATTTCATGAGAATTTCTATTGTTCTATATCATCCCATCAGTTGGACATGTCATCATTTTAATTGCAATATAGAGATAGCTCCTTGTTAAGTTTACCACTTCCTTACCTTAGCAACTAAGTTGAGAACTTTTTTATATTTTCATTCTCCATTAACTGCTTGGTTTTTTGCCCGCCATTTTTTTTCTATCAAGATGTTTGTTCTTTTTCTAATTAATTTGTAGCAATTCTTTATTCCAGTCAATTGTCAGAATAGAAAAGTCTATTTTTGTATTTTGTGACATATCTTTTCATTCTTTCTATGTCTTTTAGTAAAATTATTAATTTTAATATTCTTAAATTTATTTAATCCTGTTTCTGAGTGACTGGTGCAATTGTGTCTTATTTAAAATATATTTACTTGCCAGAATTCTGAATGGTATTTTATTATATTATTATTTTTTAAACTTTATTATTTTGAACTTTACATTTAAAGCACTAATCTATGCAGAATTGTCTTCTAATTTTTCCTAACTGCTTGCAAATCTACATCTGTTATTAGCAAGTGATATTTAAATGTATGTCATGAGACAGGCTTTGAAAATGTTGCCCAAAATAGGATATGTGGTCTCTACTTAAAATATTTTAAGATGAATATAACAACCACACAGGAGAAAACATAAATACCTGAATCTAGGAATGCAACATGACCAGTTCTCCAGAAGCTCCCCTTTCAGTTTCATACTTCATTGTTTTTCTCAAGTTTCATCATATATTCCTAGAAAATAGGCTTTTCCTTTTTAGCTATTTTTAAAATTCACATAAGTTCATTCACAGTTCATTTTTGTGTTTGGTTTCTTTCTCTTACTATAGTCTATTGAATACAGCTGTAATTTGTTTCATTGCTGAAGATGTTTTCTGATATGAATATATATTTATTTAAAAGTCAGGCTATTATAAAAATGCTGATATGAATATTCTCATACGTAGATCCTGAGTGTTACATGCATGTTTCTATAAAGTATGTTTTTAGGCTTGGAATTGCAGAACCATCAGGTACATGCATCTTTAAAATTACTAAATAATGACAAACTGTTTTCTAAAATGATTGGCATTTCATGAGAATTTCTATTGTTCTATATCATCCCATCAGTTGGACATGTCATCATTTTAATTGCAATATAGAGATAGCTCCTTGTTAAGTTTACCACTTCCTTACCTTAGCAACTAAGTTGAGAACTTTTTTATATTTTCATTCTCCATTAACTGCTTGGTTTTTTGCCCGCCATTTTTTTTCTATCAAGATGTTTGTTCTTTTTCTAATTAATTTGTAGCAATTCTTTATTCCAGTCAATTGTCAGAATAGAAAAGTCTATTTTTGTATTTTGTGACATATCTTTTCATTCTTTCTATGTCTTTTAGTAAAATTATTAATTTTAATATTCTTAAATTTATTTAATCCTGTTTCTGAGTGACTGGTGCAATTGTGTCTTATTTAAAATATATTTACTTGCCAGAATTCTGAATGGTATTTTATTATATTATTATTTTTTAAACTTTATTATTTTGAACTTTACATTTAAAGCACTAATCTATGCAGAATTGACTTCTGTTTATTATGTGAAGTAGGAGACTAATTTATTTGTATTTTTTTTTTAACTTGAAGGTTTATTTTATTGGCAACTTACAGTGCAAAGTATTTTATTTTTAAACGTCTAAATTTGAAAACAAGACAGCCTAGGTTAAATAATAAAGTTTCCCAAAGCTGAATGTGCTCATCTGGAGCTCAGTTTTTCTGCTTCAAGTACAAAAAAACAACTTCCTAAAACTCCTAGGCAGGAATACTACTGTTTAGATGATCCATTAGACGAATTGATCAATCTCAGTTGTATATTTGTATTTTTTGAATGATTTTTAAATGAAGTATAGTTGATTTACAATATCATGTTAGTTTCAGGTGTACAGCACATTCAGTTACACACACACACATATACACATATTATATATGTATATTCTTCTTCACATTCTCCTCCCTTATAGGTTATTACAAAATGCTGAGTATAGTTCTCTGTGCTATACAGTAGGTCTTATTGGTTATTTATTTTATACATAGCCAGTTTATTTTTACTGAATAACAATAACCAATTTTCAAACCAGAATTATTGAAATGAACATTCTTTGCCATTTTTACACAAGTACTAGTGAAACAAGAGGGAAGGGAGCAGGACACACCCTTTAAAAGAATGGTATGTTTGTTAAGGACGTGCCATAAACTGCTCAGAACAACCAGGTTCAAGACAGCAGGAGGTTCAATTTCCAGTGAACCCTGAGCCTCATTATAGGCTCGTTGTAATATATCAGCATGCTGTGGCAGTCCCAAAGCTGACCATAAAGGCCAAAAGTAAGCAGTGAGCAAATTCTTGAAATCCCCAAGGTAGTTGGAATAATTCTCCCAGTTCGTCAGAATAGAAAAGTCTATTTTGTATTTTTACATATCTTTTCATTCTTTCTATGTCTTTTAGTAAAATTATTAATTTTAATATTCTTAAATTTATTTAATCCTGTTTCTGAGTGACTGGTGCAATTGTGTCTTATTTAAAATATATTTACTTGCCAGAATTCTGAATGGTATTTTATTATATTATTATTTTTTAAACTTTATTATTTTGAACTTTACATTTAAAGCACTAATCTATGCAGAATTGACTTCTGTTTATTATGTGAAGTAGGAGACTAATTTATTTGTATTTTTTTTTTAACTTGAAGGTTTATTTTATTGGCAACTTACAGTGCAAAGTATTTTATTTTTAAACGTCTAAATTTGAAAACAAGACAGCCTAGGTTAAATAATAAAGTTTCCCAAAGCTGAATGTGCTCATCTGGAGCTCAGTTTTTCTGCTTCAAGTACAAAAAAACAACTTCCTAAAACTCCTAGGCAGGAATACTACTGTTTAGATGATCCATTAGACGAATTGATCAATCTCAGTTGTATATTTGTATTTTTTGAATGATTTTTAAATGAAGTATAGTTGATTTACAATATCATGTTAGTTTCAGGTGTACAGCACATTCAGTTACACACACACACATATACACATATTATATATGTATATTCTTCTTCACATTCTCCTCCCTTATAGGTTATTACAAAATGCTGAGTATAGTTCTCTGTGCTATACAGTAGGTCTTATTGGTTATTTATTTTATACATAGCCAGTTTATTTTTACTGAATAACAATAACCAATTTTCAAACCAGAATTATTGAAATGAACATTCTTTGCCATTTTTACACAAGTACTAGTGAAACAAGAGGGAAGGGAGCAGGACACACCCTTTAAAAGAATGGTATGTTTGTTAAGGACGTGCCATAAACTGCTCAGAACAACCAGGTTCAAGACAGCAGGAGGTTCAATTTCCAGTGAACCCTGAGCCTCATTATAGGCTCGTTGTAATATATCAGCATGCTGTGGCAGTCCCAAAGCTGACCATAAAGGCCAAAAAGTAAGCAGTGAGCAAATTCTTGGAAATCCCCAAGGTAGTTGGAATAATTCTCCCAGTCATTAGCCTATGAAATTACCCAGTCCATATAAACTAACCCTAATCCAATACTTTAGAGGCTTTCGCATTCTGAAATGGCCCACACTCGGTGGAGTGTGTTTCTCCCAGGGACTCTCTCGCTTTCTGAAATGATTCCACATTCTGGGGCTATTCTTGTCCTTTGAGAAGGGCCACATTTTGGCTATGGAATGTATATCTCTTGAAGTTAATCCACTTTTCCCATCCAAGTACTAACCAGGCCCGATGCTGCTTAGCTTCCAAGATCAAATGAGATTGGACACATTCAGGGTGGTATGGCCATAGACTAAATTAATCTACTTCTTATCTATTAGTTTGCTTCTCACTAAATTGCTTTTGTGCTGAAGCATAAAGAACCTGAGCCTTTATTAAGTCCTAAGACCAGGTGTGTGACTAGGACTTGAACCCACAGGCTTGGACTCAAGGTCCACTGGAAGTCAAACCTCCCACCATCTTGGACCTAGTTGGTTCTGACCAGTTTATGTCGTATCAACAATGAGTAAATCATTCTTCTAAAGGTTGTGCCTTGCCCCATTCCCTCCTGTTTCACTATCTGTCATGGAACAAGTGACCATGCACATAGGAGTCGTTTTTGGTTTTGGCAATCTACTCTTTTTGTCTGTTATCCTATCATTGTGTCCAAAAGACTTAATACCCATATAATAATGATACTTAACTCTATTTTTTACATTACTTACCTATATGTATTCCTTTTTATTGCAGAAACAATGGAGAAATAGCTTATAAAATTTCATAAAAATTCTATAGGGATTTTGATTGAAATTACATTGAGGGCTTCCCTGGTGGTCCAGTGGGTAAGGACACCGCCTTACAGTGCAAGGGGTGCCTGTTTGATCCCTGGCCTGGGAAGATCCCACGTGCCGTGGAGCGGCTGGACCAATGTGTCCAACTACCGAGCCAGAGCTCTGGAGCACATGCACCCAGAACAACAGATGCTACCGCGATGGGAGGCCCACAGGAGCCAAAGAACAAGGATGAAAAATAGAGAAATGAAGACCAATAGAAGTGGTCCGCCTGCTCCCCTCCCTCCTCACCCCACCCCCACCAAAATAAATAAATAAATCTAAAAAAAAAAAAAGAAATTACATTGAATCTATAAATAGAGAGACAATTGGTATCTTTGCATTATTAAATCTTCCAATTCATAAATAGTATATGCCTCCATTTCTGTATATTCCCCTAAAGAGCTTTTAAATTGTATAGTTTTACATGTAGACTTATTACATACTTTTGTTTAGGTTTATTCCTAGACAACTGTAACTTTTATATTTAAATAAAAGCTTTACTGTACTTTTTTTCAAATTTGATGGCATTATCAGTTCAGTTTTGTAGCTCATTCGGTGCTGCCATCCAGCCATCTTGTCGTCTGTTGTTCCCTTCTCCTTCTGCCTTCTATTTTTCCCAGCATCAGGGTCTTTTCTAGTAAGTCACCACTTCACATCAAGTGGCTGAAGTATTAGAGCTTCAGCTTCAACATCAGTCCTTTCAATGAATATTCAGAGTTGATTTCCTTTAGGATTAACTAGTTTGATCTCCTTGCAGTCCAAAGGAGTCTCAAGAGTCTTCTCCAATACCATAGTTCAAAGATATCAATTCTTTGGTCCTCAGCCTTCTTTAAGGTCCAACTCTCACGTCCACATATGACTACTGAGAAAATCATAGCTTTGACTATATGGACTTTTGTCAGCAAAGTGATGTCTCTGCTTTTGAATATGCTGTCTAGGTTTCTCATAGCTTTTCTTCAAAGAACCAGGTGTCTAGTTTCATCTACATTTTAAAAGACTTAATACCCATATAATAATGATACTTAACTCTTTTTTACATTACTTACCTATATGTATTCCTTTTTATTGCAGAAACAATGGAGAAATAGCTTATAAAATTTCATAAAAATTCTATAGGGATTTTGATTGAAATTACATTGAGGGCTTCCCTGGTGGTCCAGTGGGTAAGGACACCGCCTTACAGTGCAAGGGGTGCCTGTTTGATCCCTGGCCTGGGAAGATCCCACGTGCCGTGGAGCGGCTGGACCAATGTGTCCAACTACCGAGCCAGAGCTCTGGAGCACATGCACCCAGAACAACAGATGCTACCGCGATGGGAGGCCCACAGGAGCCAAAGAACAAGGATGAAAAATAGAGAAATGAAGACCAATAGAAGTGGTCCGCCTGCTCCCCTCCCTCCTCACCCCACCCCCACCAAAATAAATAAATAAATCTAAAAAAAAAAGAAATTACATTGAATCTATAAATAGAGAGACAATTGGTATCTTTGCATTATTAAATCTTCCAATTCATAAATAGTATATGCCTCCATTTCTGTATATTCCCCTAAAGAGCTTTTAAATTGTATAGTTTTACATGTAGACTTATTACATACTTTTGTTTAGGTTTATTCCTAGACAACTGTAACTTTTATATTTAAATAAAAGCTTTACTGTACTTTTTTTCAAATTTGATGGCATTATCAGTTCAGTTTTGTAGCTCATTCGGTGCTGCCATCCAGCCATCTTGTCGTCTGTTGTTCCCTTCTCCTTCTGCCTTCTATTTTTCCCAGCATCAGGGTCTTTTCTAGTAAGTCACCACTTCACATCAAGTGGCTGAAGTATTAGAGCTTCAGCTTCAACATCAGTCCTTTCAATGAATATTCAGAGTTGATTTCCTTTAGGATTAACTAGTTTGATCTCCTTGCAGTCCAAAGGAGTCTCAAGAGTCTTCTCCAATACCATAGTTCAAAGATATCAATTCTTTGGTCCTCAGCCTTCTTTAAGGTCCAACTCTCACGTCCACATATGACTACTGAGAAAATCATAGCTTTGACTATATGGACTTTTGTCAGCAAAGTGATGTCTCTGCTTTTGAATATGCTGTCTAGGTTTCTCATAGCTTTTCTTCAAAGAACCAGGTGTCTTTTCATTTCATGACTGCAGTCACCATCTGCAGTGATTTGGGAGCCCAAGAAAATTAAGTCTATCACTGTTTCCATTGTTTATGGATCTATTTGCCATGAACTGATGGGACAGGATGCCATGATCTTTATTTTTTGAATGTTTTTAGGCCAGCTTGTTAACTCTATTCTTTCACCTTCATCAAGAGGTTCTTTAGTTCCTCTTCGCTTTCTGTCATAAGGGTGGCATTATAGGGGAAGAAGATTTACCATCCCAAAATGTGTCTCTTTGGCATGAGGTTCATTTTAGGTTAATTATTTTAAGGAAACACAAGATTTAAGATGTTTTTCTTTTTACTTCCCCCTTAATTGTTTAAAAGAATTTAGACATGGATTCTGCAGTAGAAAAAGATCTATCATCAAAGATAACTTTGCCTTACATAAGAAAGATTTCTCCTAAAGGCATGGTAGACCTTTTGCTTACCAAACATTTGCCCTTCTGTCTCCATGTGAATTGCCTTCCTCCCCTTTGAAAGACAAGACCTTACTCCTTCTCCTTAGGTGCACTGAATTTTTTCAGCTGTGTTAGTTATTTCATGGATTCAGCTTTTGGCTTGTTCATGATCTCTATTGCTGTTGTTATTCAGTTGTTAAGTCTGACTTTGCAACTCCATGGACTACAGCATGGCAGGCTTCCCTGTCCTCCCCTGTCTCCAAGAGTTTGTTCAAACTCATATCCATTGAATCAATGATGCCATCCAACCACCTCATCCTCTGTCACCCCATTCTCCTCCTCAGGATCTCTACTATATGTTTATTTTATACTTATTAACATATGATAACATATGATATTATCATTACCATTTACTTTCTTCTAAACTATGTAAGTTATTTTGCTACTTTTTTACCTACCATATTAACATTGTTACTTACCTCATATATATATAAAGATATATATATAATGTTGTATATAACATATATAATGATATGTATATCATTATATAATTATATTGATTAATATAATTATATATTATGGAATATATTAACATGATATTAGTTGATATATTATTATATTAATCAATATATAATAATATAATGTATAATTATTATATATAAGTATCTATAACAATATATACTTATATATAATCATATATTATAATATAATATGATATAAGGTATATATTATATTATATTAATTAATATACTATTGATTAATAGTATATCTTATTAGTAGTAATAATAATATACTACTGATAATAGTATACTATTAATATTATATTACTAATATTATTAATCTTATATTAATGAATTAATATAATTATACTATATTAATTTAATAATATTAACTTTTTTCAATATTCACCCAAAATTAATGAACTTGGGAGTTCCCTGGTGGGCTAATGCTTAGGACTTGGCTCTTTCACTACTGAGGGCCTGGGTTCAATCCCTGGTTTGATGAACTAAGATCTCACAACCCATGATACCTGTATAGGTATGATTATATATTAATATATTATAATAACATAATCAATAATTAAATTTACAATATTGTATTAATTATCATATATTGCTATAATGTATTGTTTTAATAACAGTTATTGTTTTATAATATAAATTAATTTATAGGTATTATAAATAAATAATAATATTGATAATATAAAAATGTTTTATAAATTATTACTTTATAATATTAACTAATATAATACATTCAATATTAAATAACTCATAAAATAAATAGTTATAAATAACAGCAATATCATAGGTGTTTATATTGTATATCATATTTTCTTATAGTATTAATATCACCGATATCAGTTAACTTAATATTAATTAGTAATTTTAATTATTGATTATATTATTATAGTGTATTATTATATAATTATATATGTATATTGGTCTCATGGCTTGTGAGATCTTAGTTCTTCCCAACAGGAATTAAACCCGGGCCCTCAGCAGTGAAAGAGCCAAGTCCTAAGCAGTAGTCCACCAGAGACTTTCCAAGTTCATTAATTTTTGATGTTTCTTTTTTGATATATGCATTTAAAGTCCTAAATTTCCATCTGGCTATGCTGCAGAGATCAAACCATCAAGAAACCAAGTACCACACTTGGAGGGTTGGAAAACTCAGGTTTATTACACCAACGGTCCCACAGGAGCTAGCACTCTAAAGTTCTGGGGCCCCAAGCTCAGGGCAAGCTTCACTTTTATAGGGTCAGTACACATAGTTACAGTGGGCATTAACTGATTGGCACTTGGTTTATATGGGCTATGAGAAGTTACAGAGTGAGGAAGTTGCTATGGGTTATGCACAGGGACTTTCCAAACATAAACTTGCAGTAACAGGAACAGAACATTCCATACTTATAAGAATATCTTATGGATACAGTTGATCACTAGGTCATCTTGCTTCTGTCTTGGTGCAGTAAGCATATCTTACAGAAGCAGAATGAGCATGACAATATTTCTAGCTGAGTGTAGGTTTTTCATTTTCCTCTTCAACTACAAGCTTAAAAACATTCCAAAGGTTTTGGTGCATGGTATATTTTTTCAGTGCTTTGGTAATATTATTATAATCTTTTCTGACTGTAATCACTGTTGAGAAATCATTTGTAAGTGCAATTGCTTTTCATTTGAAGGTTTATTCCTCATTATTTTAGTATATCACATTTTTGTTTGTGATTCTAAAGTTCCACTGTAATGTAGCTATGTGTGAGATTTTCTTTTTATTTATCATTTTTAGGCTTCATTGGGTTTATTGAGTTTATGAATTACAATCTATCATGAATTTTGTAAAGTTATCAGACTTATTCACATGAAATCTTGCTCTTGTAACCAGGAATGGTTGATTTTGACTTCATGCTTAATCTGTCTCTACAACTTTAGCCCTTAATTTTGCCATTTTTGTTATTATAATCATACATAATGGCTTGCCTCAGAGAGCTCTGACTCTTCTGTCTGACACTTAAACTAAAGTGCCTTTGTTTAGCTCCCAAGGAGATAATCTGACCTTGCCCACCTGTAAATGACTACAACACAAAGAAACTAACACATACCCCTGCCTGAGGCTTGCCATTCTAAGGGATACTAAGTGGTCTTTTTGCTTTGTTTCCTCACTGCTACCCATATCTGATTCATAAAAGAACTTGGCATCCAGGCCCCAACAACATGGTTATTTGGAGACATTAGTCTGACATCTTCTCAGTCAGCCAGCTTTCCAAATGTTGTATTCCTTACCTGAATACCTCATCTCTGAGATTCCTTGGCCTATGGTGAGGCGAGCAGAGTGAGCTTGGACTCAGTAGCACTCACTTTATTTCTCTCCTAAATTTGGGACTCCGGTTAAAGATACGTTAAACCTTCTTATTGTATCTTCTGTGATTTTCACTCCATATTTTCCCATCTTTTCTGTTTTTCTATGCTAAATTCTTGGTATGCTTTGCTGAATTATTGTTCTGGTCATTCATTGTCTTCTCAACTATTTCTAATATGTTTTTGGTATTTAATTGTCAGTGAGTTTTAATCTCATTTAATCTTCTCAATAACCTTTAATTTGTTTCTAGGATTATCCCTGTTACATATATGCAGAAACCATGGCTCCCAATGATTAGGAGATTTGCCCAAATTCATATAGCTAGTAAATGGCCAAACAGCATTATCGTCAACTGGTGAGATAGATTCTAGAAGTTAACTTGGAAAGAAACAAATGCAATGGTGATGGATTTGTAAAGAGAAGTTTAGGTTATGACTTTGGTAACTTTTTGTTCCTTGATGAAAATATTGCCAATGATATAACTAACTAGCACTATATGTGAAACCAACATATAAAAGGCAATGTTTGGGGCTTCCCCAGTGGTCCAGTGGGTAAAGAGTCTGCCTTGAAGTGCAGGGGGCACCGGTTTGATCCCTTGCACGGGAAGATCCCATATGCCATGGAGTGGCTGGATTGGTGTGTCCAATTATGAGCCAGCACTCTGGAGCACATAGGCCAGGAGCTGGTGCTCTGCAACCAGAGGCTGCCACGATGGGAGGCCCACACAGGCCAAAGAATTAAGATGGATGAAAATAAATGAAGAACCAATAAAAAAAAAAAGGCCAAAATTTTTAAAAAATTAATGTTCTTAATTGCTTGAGGTTTATATATTGTAAACAATCTATATATTCATTTATAGTTTACCCAGTGTCTATATCTGTATGCATAAATAAAAATATACACTTTCTTTCTAGGCTTGATATGGGAAAGTTGCCAAAGTTTGTGCTAAAATTCTGTTGGGTTTGTATTAGCTAAAACTTCATCCATTGCTAATTCAAAAGAGGGAGAAAGCCACTAAAATCCACAGCTTATTATACATATACTCCTGAGCACAAGAAGAGGAAGAGGAGAGGAAGGACAGAGAGGAAACAAACTAGCAACCTAAAAACCAAGCAAAAACAAACAAAAGAACCTAGAAGAACATTTGTTATGAACTTCCTCTCTTTTTCCACCTTATAGATAGATAACTTAATAACATCTAAAAGCAGAAGAGGGGAAGAATTTATGTCTTTACCTGTCTATAGCTCACTGAATTAGCAAGTATTGACATGCTAGCTGAAACATGGTAAATAATAAATGAGCAAAGAGCACTTCTGAGAATATAACACAATCCCCTATGCTTTGCTTTTCTGAACCTATAGATATGTATTTTCAGAACTATATCCTAAGCATTTTTTCAGAACAGTAAAATCTTACTATGAAGTACTTTATTAAAATATCAATTTACTGGGCTTCCCTGGTGGTCCAGTGGGTAAGGACACTGCTTAGCAGTGCAGGGGGCGCCGGTTCGATCCCTGGCCTGGGAAGATCCCATGTGCCACAGAGCAGCCGGACCGATATGTCCAACTACCCAGCTGGAGCTCTGGTTCACATGCGCCCAGAGCCGGTGCTCTGCAACGAGAGAGGCCACTGCGATGGGAGGCCCACATGGGCCAAGGAACAAAGATGGATGAAAATAGATAAATGAAAGACCAATAGATGTAGCCAAAAAAAAAAAAAAATTAATTTACCTATTTAAAGTTAAAGCCTGTTCCCCACATTCTTGATAATATACACTGAATTCTCACTGTAGTAGACAAAGCCCATAAGTAGGAGTATTTGTCCTTATTTTTCAATATCTGAATTAGATAAGAGTTTTATAGAACAGTACTTATTTGGTGAGTGCTATTATCTCTTAGTAGGTAACTTAATAGGTAAGATTAATCAATGTCATTGTTTGGGCCCTATTTTAAAACTAAAGCAATAAATGTTGCTCATAGATGAGTATGATCTAAGTAAGAATCAGTTATAAGTAGATTACACATATAAAAGAGCTTGAAGTTATAGAAAACTTTAGAATTACAAATGTTTATTAAAATTTTGAATATGTGAAAGCTTGCAACAATAGAAAATTATAGAGTTATTCTAATCAAAGGGTGAATGTACCATTCACAAAGAAGGAAAAAAAGAAAAGTTATAAAGTGAGGTGTTACTCAAATATTAAAAATAAAAATTAAATCTTAATAATTACATTTTTCAATATTAGTAATAAAATAATAAATTTTTGAAAACAAATAATTTTGTAAATAGATGGAAAAAGTCCTGCATTATGACTTTATAAAATGAAAATTGATCACTATAGTGTGTACCAGTATTTTGAAACTGATTTTAATAGCATGTATTTATCTGAATTGCCTATTACTTTTCCTTCCTTCATCTTACCAATGAATTTTAAAATATAGTTTTCAGTATAAATATGCACATCTTCAAAATTTGAAATTGGTCATGCTTTCACATAAAACTTTAACCAAAAAATGTGAAATCAATTTATGAAAATGCAATTACTTAAATATCTATAGAAAAATTCAAGTGAGTCTTTGTACAGAAGTCCAAATGAAACATGACTTTAATTTTCTTAGTACTAATGTTTGAGATCTATGGTTTATTATTCACAATATAAGTGGAAAAGATCCCTACACTATCTACTCTAAAAACATGTCAAAATATAAATATGCATTGCTATAACTGGAACGTGAAGCAGATTTTTCTCTCTTCCATCATGATTGTATATGGGCTGAGAGAATGTAGTGGGGAAAAAAGAAGTTATTTTAAGGGGAAATAGGTTATGTTTAATATCACCAAAACATCCAACTGCCTGAATGTCTTATTCTGACATTATCCATGCAGGAACACTGCATATGTACACTCTATAGTAACACTTTACCTGATATAGTATGTTTGGGTTGCATACTTAGATGAGGCAGTATAGAAAAACTTTAGTTTTAAATTTCCTGGAGATTAAACATAAAAATTTACCTGAATTTAAACAAAAATTTTGAGGAAGAACAAAATAGCTGTATAACCCATTCAAAAGAAAGACAGAGGGAAAAAAGGAGAGCAGGAGATTCACTTGTGAATAAACATCTGGATAAAAGTTATTATGGGAGGGACATCCCTGGTGATTCAGTGGTTGAGACTTTGTGCTTCTAATGCACAGGGCCCAGGTTTGATCCCTGGTCAGGGAAACTAGATCCCACATGCCACAACTAAGACCCAGTGCAGCCAAATTAAGATAAATAAATCAATAATTTAAAAAAAAGTTATTATGGGAAATTCCATAGTTTTAAAAAATTCATTTAAAAACTATCCATACTGAGTGCTTGGGAATTCTCTGTTTTTTATGTATCATTATTAAAGTCTAGGTCAAGGTACACAAGTCACTTTGAATCAATAGTACAATACAGTGAATTGATTACTCACATATTGTTTTACAACTAACCATTGATTTAAGCACTTTAGTTCATGCTTGATTTTCCAACAGTAGCGTATGAGTAGGCACTGCCAAAAAAAAACTTAAAAGTGTCATGTTCTGATGTCAGAATTTATTTTCATTACAGTCTGTTCGATTTTAATAGCCTGCAGCTGTGTGAATATAAGAGCTGCCTTTTCCTTTCCCCAAAAAACAAAGTCTATCTAGTAGAAGATAGTTTCCTTTAGTCTCACTTGGAATCACCAAGTAAGAATAGAAAATCATAGCATTTAGCCTCAATTTCCCTCCAATCTCTCAGTTCTGTGGAAACAATACATTCACCAGAGAAACAGTATGGAAAAAAAAAAAAAAACCTCTCGTGAAAAGGCAGATTACTAAGGTTACTGTGGCAACTGACTTTTTTTAAAAAAAGCATTACAATACAATTTAACCTAAAAGAAGATACTTAAGGCGCTAAAGCCTATTGATTGCTTTGGAGCTATAATACTTTAGCTACCTTTTCTAGGCTATTTCTTAGGATTGTGAAGACACATCTAAGAAAAGAGCAGCAGCCTCGGATAGACAGCCTAAACATCCAACAGTTTAGGTAGTATATGTTTTCTGTGGAAAAAAGATTAGAAATGAAACAAATTGTAAAACTGACTTAACTTTGATATAACTTACCTTAACCAGTCTTTTTGGCTCACTATTTCCAACTTCTCTTGGCTTTTGAAAAAATATTTTTTGATACTAAAGACCTCTTCCTGCTTTACTTTCCTTGTCAGGTTAGGGAAATCATTTTTCTTAGTATTAACTTCCAAGATAATAAATTAGTGAGTAACCTGGCCAAGAATGACCCTTGACCAAGGTGGATTTTTTTTGTTCTTTTGCATGATTAACTGTATTACTTTTGGTAAACAATTTAATCTCTCTTCTTTATTTTCCTATTTATCGATTGGAGTACCTCAGGGAACAAGTGTGAAAATAGAGCACACTTTAAGACTTCTGGTTGAATGTAATAAAGTAGAATTTTTTTTGTTTTTGACCACTTCTACTGGTCTTTCATCTATTTAACTTTGTTCTTTGGCCTGTGTGGGCCTCCCATCTCAGTGGCCTCTCTTGTTGCAGAGCACCGCCTCTGGGTACATCAACTTAAGAGCTCCGGCTTGGTAGCTGGACACACCAGTTCAGCTGCTCTATGGCACATGCGATCTTCCCAGGCCAGGGATCAAACTGGCGCCCCTTGCACTGCAAGGCGGTGTCCTTACCCACTGGACCACCAGGAAAGCCCTAAAGTAGAATTTTTGATACCTATGCTCTCTCAAATCTCTTCATATAGTAAATGTAAAGAACAAAATGGACAATAAACAATATGACAAATGTTTTCCTCAGCCTGATGTGACCAAGTATGAGAAGTATGAACTGAAATAGTACTAGAGGTTACCACTGCCACCTGTTAAAATTAAAGACCAAAATTCTGAGAGACATAATTAAATAATCCTTAGAACATATTGTGATCTAAGATCACAGAAAAGATTGAGGAAGTCCTTGCAGAAGCCATAGTATGAGAATACAGAACCACAGGGGAGCAAAGATAAAGGAAAAATATGTGTGTTGGCAGATTATAAGCCATTTCTCTTTGAACTAGAATAGAATTTGCCACCCTAAAATATATCTCTGGCATAATGATTTGCTTAAGTTGGCTACTTTTTTTTTTTTCTATTTTAATTTTGGCCTCTTTTATTGCTTTTTTTATGTATTTATTTTTCATCCATCTTTATCCTTTGGCCTGTGTGGACCTTCCAGTGCAGCTCCAGAGCACTGGCTTGTAATTGGACACACTGGTCCAGCCACTCCGTGGCACGTGGGATCCGCCCGGGCCAGGGATCGAATCGGTGCCCCCTGCACTGCAAGGTGGACTCTACCCACTGGACCACCAGGTAAGCCCTTAAGCTGGCTACTTTTTAAGAAAGAGCAGACACAGAAAAAACTCAAAATATCAAGCAGAAATTACCCTTTTTAGGAGGCATTGACATTTATAATGGAATTCTCCAATTGTAAGGGTGCCTCCATGCAAGAAGAGGAGGATGACTCAAAATGTCTAGAAAACTCTTATCAGTGGAGAAGATAATTATGTAAATCTGCAGAACATCCTTACTCTAATTTCATATTACTTATACTAGGCCAAAAAAATACCTAAAGTCAGAGATTAACAGTGTCTCACATACACACACACACACACGCCACACACGTATATAACTATATATATATATATATATACCCACATATGTATATATTATTGATTATATTCAAACCATATAAATCCAGTATACATAAGATTTTTTTTTGAGTTTGGCCTCTTTTATTAATTTTCATTTATTTATTTATTTTCATCCATCTTTATTCTTCGGCCTGTGTTGGCCTCCCATTGCAGTGGCCTCTTTTGTTACAGAACACTGGCTCTGGGCGCATGCACTCCAGAGCTCTGGCTTGTAATTGGACACACTGGTCCAGCCGCTCCATGTCACTTGGGATATTCTCATGCCAGGGATCAAAGTGGTGCCCCTTGCATTGAAAGATGGACTCTTTACCCACTGAACCACCAGGGAAGCCCAAGATTTTAAAATTATATACACAGTAGTACAAATAAATTCATAAAAGCCTTATATATTCAATACATATTGGTTCCTTTCCTTTTCCTATAGATGTATTAATAGATCAAGCTTAGAGCTATCTCTTCCTGTAGCGCAATTATATTCAATTGACTGGGCAAAGCCTCCAGTGGGCCATTTCATGATGATGTAGTTTTATGAAGTTTTCATCAAGGGATTTCCTTAAAAGAGCCCTTAATCTGTAAGTGTAACTGATGATGATTTTCTTGCTAACCAAAAATATCTCCTCACCTCACAAAATAAGCCATTACAAAATTAGCCAACACCAAATATCTGATTTATACAATCCCTTCTCATTCTTTCCATTTTCCTCCAAACAGATGAAGAGGAAAGATCAGTAACTACCAGGCACAACTGATATGTATGCCAGCAATAAGAATTTAAAATAGGAGCACTACAAATTAAACTTGGAGAATATTGATTAAATTGAAAATATCATCAAGTCCCACGTCCTACTCCAGTGGTTAGAGAAATATGGTTCCCAGATTAGCAGAATAAATATCACCTGGATATTTGTTAGGCATAAACACTCGGGGACCCTATCTCAGACATCAAAAATTTGTATGTATAAAGTTTAACAGTGATCCATCTAGGTGTTTCTGATGACTCCTCAACTTTGGGAAACCCTGCTGTAATCTTTAACCAACTCTGATCCCCAAAGCCTTTTCTTACTTCTTTTTCTTTCTCCTCATATGTCTCATTCTAGCCATTGGGTCCCGAGGGAGTATTACTTTTCCTCAGAGTATTTAGCATAAAAGCTTTATGTTTAATACTATGGTTATGAAGCATTCCAGTTTACAATTTTACTTATCCAGAAGAAAAGAAAGATTTTGTCAAGATAATCACATTTATTAACACTGGAGTTCAGACCTCTAAACACTCACAGTCTCTCTTGGCCTCTAAAAAACATGATTGTGGAAATGACAGTTTTTTGTTTCTATAACATTTTTAACCACTGCTCTCCTATCTCCTAAAAAAGGGTCAGATAGAGTAGGGGTAAGGAGAGAGGATATTAAAAAATATATCAAAGAAAAATCGATGGTTCTCACAGATGAGCATATACTTATGGTTGTATACTTTAGAATTTTCTTCTCTGCTGTATGTGTTTCTTCAGATCAGTTCAGTCACTCAGTTGTGTCTGACTCTTTGTGACCCTGTGGACTGCAGCACACCAGGTGTCTTTAGTACTGGGCAAAGCCTCCAGTGGGCCATTTCATGATGATGTAGTTTTATGAAGTTTTCATCAAGTTTTTAAAAGAGCCCTTAATCTGTAAGTGTAACTGATGATGATTTTCTTGCTAACCAAAAATATCTCCTCACCTCACAAAATAAGCCATTACAAAATTAGCCAACACCAAATATCTGATTTATACAATCCCTTCTCATTCTTTCCATTTTCCTCCAAACAGATGAAGAGGAAAGATCAGTAACTACCAGGCACAACTGATATGTATGCCAGCAATAAGAATTTAAAATAGGAGCACTACAAATTAAACTTGGAGAATATTGATTAAATTGAAAATATCATCAAGTCCCACGTCCTACTCCAGTGGTTAGAGAAATATGGTTCCCAGATTAGCAGAATAAATATCACCTGGATATTTGTTAGGCATAAACACTCGGGGACCCTATCTCAGACATCAAAAATTTGTATGTATAAAGTTTAACAGTGATCCATCTAGGTGTTTCTGATGACTCCTCAACTTTGGGAAACCCTGCTGTAATCTTTAACCAACTCTGATCCCCAAAGCCTTTTCTTACTTCTTTTTCTTTCTCCTCATATGTCTCATTCTAGCCATTGGGTCCCGAGGGAGTATTACTTTTCCTCAGAGTATTTAGCATAAAAGCTTTATGTTTAATACTATGGTTATGAAGCATTCCAGTTTACAATTTTACTTATCCAGAAGAAAAGAAAGATTTTGTCAAGATAATCACATTTATTAACACTGGAGTTCAGACCTCTAAACACTCACAGTCTCTCTTGGCCTCTAAAAAACATGATTGTGGAAATGACAGTTTTTTGTTTCTATAACATTTTTAACCACTGCTCTCCTATCTCCTAAAAAAGGGTCAGATAGAGTAGGGGTAAGGAGAGAGGATATTAAAAAATATATCAAAGAAAAATCGATGGTTCTCACAGATGAGCATATACTTATGGTTGTATACTTTAGAATTTTCTTCTCTGCTGTATGTGTTTCTTCAGATCAGTTCAGTCACTCAGTTGTGTCTGACTCTTTGTGACCCTGTGGACTGCAGCACACCAGGTGTCTTAGTAATGAAAAAACCTATCTGGAAACTATTTGAATTTGAAAAAAATATTTGAAAGCCTTTCAGTTTGATCACCAACATTGTTACCAAGTCCAAGCTCGCTCTGCTTGCCTGCAGGGCAGGCCAAAGAATCCGAGAGACAAAGTGTTCAGGCAAGGAAAATGACTTTATTCAGAAAGCAGCTAACTGAGAAGATGGCAGATAAGCACCTCAAAATAACGATCTCATGCGGGTCTAGATGCCAGGTTCTTTTCTAGTTTAGAGATAGCAGGGAGGTGAGGAAGCAAAGTAAAAAGGCCATTCATCTTGCAAACATCTAGAATGACAAGCCTCGGACAGGGAATGTGTTCATTTCTCCCTTCCTGCCATCCACAGGTGGACAAGGTTCTGCACAAAGGCACTTTAGTGTAACAGTCAAGCAGAGGGGCAGAATTCTCTGGGGCAAACCTTTCTGTATGATTACAATAACAAAAGCAGTGAAAATCAAGTCAAAGAAACAGTCAAAGAAACAATTTGCAACATGGAGTCAGAATTGGTTTCCTCCCTACAACAACATCACTGGATTAAAGCTGTATTCCTCACGCTTTTTCTTTTCTTTTTTTCTTTTTTTTTTTACTTTATCTTTAAAATTTTCCCATCTTGCTGTAAAATGTGAATTTTATTTCATCCTGAGCCCTCTTTACCTTCATCCCCAGCACCTGGTATTTTTGCCCCTTAAGTTCTCAGACAGTTTTGAGAAGGGAGAACAGCTGAGTCACAGAAATTCAGTTGTTGTTCTTCAGTCACTCAGTCGTGTCTGACTCTTTGCAACCCCATGGACTGCAGCATGCCAGGCAAGGAAGCTGGCACTGATGAAAAATTAATCAATCCATCTGATATAGGGGCCCCAGGGGCAGGTCAGCTCTTTGTTTTAGTCCGTATGGGCTGCAATCCCTACATAGCCATCATCTTGATGTAGAACAGTTGTAACTGAGTTCCTTAGCCTTCCTATGGATTCTCTTGATGCTGAGGCACATTTTGTACCAACACCAGGTTACAACTATATGATTTTAGATGCTATCCCTTCCAAAGTAGTCTCCCAACTGGTTGCTGGTGCCCAAAAATTCTCACAAAGGAACAACATGGAAGATGTCCCCAGTGGTGCTGACAATGAGCTGGAGCTGGTCTAGTTTTAAGTTGGGAATAAAATGCTGGCACCTGTAAGGGTTAGAGGGAGGGGAATAAAAACAAAATACACCTTGGTGATCTCACAGGTCTTTTCAGGTTAACAAAAGAGAGAAAGAAACAAAGCAGGGATGAACAAGAATGTAGGAGGAAAATCTCAAGAGTCAAAGAGAACAGTATAATTGTGTCTTCCCCAGTATACCTGGTTCACAGCTTCCCATGGGACTCTTTGGGATCAAGACCTAACTCTAAACCTTTTCTTACCTTATCACCGTCCCATTTGTGGTTGCCAGCTGAAAACTGTTTTACTCGAATTGGAACTTAAACCCAAAACCCAGTTTGGGAGTCGAACCCAGCCAAAACCCACCATACCTCGATTCAGGACCTAATGGAGCTCAGGTTCTTCATGTCTCTTCGCAGAAAAGAATTCAGTGAGAGACAAAGTGATAGGTAAGAAATGGATTTATTTAGATTCAGAGAAAAGCACACTCTACAGACAGAGTGTGGGCTATGGCAAAGGGTGAGTCCAGTGGACCCTCCCAATTTCTAATAAAGCAAGAATGACTATGCTATCTTTGCAGGCATGTATCTTTGTTGTCTTATTATTATAAAGCTTTTTTGTTTTTCTATTTTTTGGCATGTGCAGGCCTCACATTGCAGTGGCCTCTCTCACTGCAGAGCACTGGCTCTGGGCACATGTGCTCCAGAGTGCTGGCTCCTAATTGGACACGCCAGTCCAGCCGCTCCACAGCACGTGAGATCTTCCGGGGCCAGGGATGGAACCGGGGCCCCCTGCAGTGCAAGGCGAACTGTTTACCCACTGGACCACCAGGGGAGCCCAGAAACCACTATCTTTTTATAACCTTACATTAGAATCACATCTCATCACTTCTTCCATCCTCTTTATTAGGTATCAGTAAATCTAGCATAGTCTCAAGGGGAGATGATTACACAGGAATATAAATACCAGAAGGCAGTGATTATTGGGGATCAACTTAGATACTACTCACCACACTCCCATACAAACAAAATTATGCCATGCTTCCTCCCCAGATTCACAGAATTTCTTAATGAACTAGGAATAGTTAATTTTTCTTGATAAACTCTGAATTTGCTTTGTTGGGAAATTGTTATGAACATAATTTGATATCATTGAGCTGTAACTAAGAAAAAGGTGCTACAAAACCATGAAGACTGTAATTTTAGGAAGAAATAGACATAAAGACAATAGAGATAGAGATGGAGAAAGAGATAGAGATGTATATATCATTAACAACATATATATATATATATCAAGATAGATAATATATTACTGTATCATTAATATTTGTCAGAAAACAGATTATATACTCAAAAGTGTTTATCTGAAAAATAGATATTAAAATAGTATTTTCAGAGATATGAACAGAGTTAAGGGATCTAACAAGGGTCTAGTGACAGTAGAAAGCCATTATGGCCCTTGGGTCAGAAGAGTCAAGAGGAAGAAAAAGTGTTAACTTGTTGATTGCTAGAGCCTCCATAGAAGGAGTGCCTCTTAAAGGTGATATGCATAGTGGAACACTTGAGGATCCTATTCAAATACATACTCTGATTCTGAGAACCTGGAGTGAGCCAGAGATTCTGTTTCTAACAAGTTCCCAAGTGATGCCTCTGCTTCTGGTCCAGGGATTACAGTTGGAATGTCAAGGATGAAGCTACTCAATTGTCGCAGAACCTCAAGGAATATGGAAGAAGTGGAAAGAATGAACACATCAGTCTCTCTTTCCTCCCTGCCCACCCTCCAAAAGTGACTGTTATTGTCTAAATGTAACCAAAAGCAAAGAAGGCGAGGTGATTTAGTCTATAAGGATGTCAATGACAAATTGGTGCTTGCCCAGGCCTTTTGCCATCTGCCTCTTCAGTGATTGAATTCTGTGCTGCTACAGCTGTTGACCTTCAATGCAATCTGAAGGAAGTTCAGGGCGGATAACAGGAGTGACGCAGTTATGCTCCAGGAAAACTAGTAGAACAGGTCTGGAGATAGTTAAATATTTTCAAGAACTGATTCTTATGGGCCCAATCCTTGCATCTCTTCATATCAAGAAAAGCAATAAACCCCTTCATGGTGACATCAGCTCCTTGTAACTAGCAGAAAACCTTTTTTTAAGATAAGTGCTTGATTGCATGAACTTCTCCTTCACCAAAATCACATATGTTCTGATAAATTTTGCTTTTTTGTTGGGGAAATTGTTATGAACATAATTTGATATCATTGAGCTGTAACTAAGAAAAAGGTGCTACAAAACCATGAAGACTGTAATTTTAGGAAGAAATAGACATAAAGACAATAGAGATAGAGATGGAGAAAGAGATAGAGATGTATATATCATTAACAACATATATATATATATATCAAGATAGATAATATATTACTGTATCATTAATATTTGTCAGAAAACAGATTATATACTCAAAAGTGTTTATCTGAAAAATAGATATTAAAATAGTATTTTCAGAGATATGAACAGAGTTAAGGGATCTAACAAGGGTCTAGTGACAGTAGAAAGCCATTATGGCCCTTGGGTCAGAAGAGTCAAGAGGAAGAAAAAGTGTTAACTTGTTGATTGCTAGAGCCTCCATAGAAGGAGTGCCTCTTAAAGGTGATATGCATAGTGGAACACTTGAGGATCCTATTCAAATACATACTCTGATTCTGAGAACCTGGAGTGAGCCAGAGATTCTGTTTCTAACAAGTTCCCAAGTGATGCCTCTGCTTCTGGTCCAGGGATTACAGTTGGAATGTCAAGGATGAAGCTACTCAATTGTCGCAGAACCTCAAGGAATATGGAAGAAGTGGAAAGAATGAACACATCAGTCTCTCTTTCCTCCCTGCCCACCCTCCAAAAGTGACTGTTATTGTCTAAATGTAACCAAAAGCAAAGAAGGCGAGGTGATTTAGTCTATAAGGATGTCAATGACAAATTGGTGCTTGCCCAGGCCTTTTGCCATCTGCCTCTTCAGTGATTGAATTCTGTGCTGCTACAGCTGTTGACCTTCAATGCAATCTGAAGGAAGTTCAGGGCGGATAACAGGAGTGACGCAGTTATGCTCCAGGAAAACTAGTAGAACAGGTCTGGAGATAGTTAAATATTTTCAAGAACTGATTCTTATGGGCCCAATCCTTGCATCTCTTCATATCAAGAAAAGCAATAAACCCCTTCATGGTGACATCAGCTCCTTGTAACTAGCAGAAAACCTTTTTTTAAGATAAGTGCTTGATTGCATGAACTTCTCCTTCACCAAAATCACATATGTTGACCTCCCCCCTCTTACCTTTTTGGAGAAGTTTCTCAGAGTCATCTGTAGTGCTGCCTCTTGGGCAGCAGTCCTCATTATGCTCCAAATAAAACTTCAGTGGCAACGCTCATGTTGAACTTTTTTTTTTTAAGTCAACAAAGAGAATCTTCCAGGGGCTCAAAGCAGAGTAACTAGAGCCACAAAATATGTAGGGCCTTATATAGTTTCCTCACACGTGTGCACATCAGTATGCCACTAAATACTGAAGATCATTCTGTGAATCTTCAGACTTTTCACTGTCTTTCTCTAGTCTCACATAATCAGTCCTGTAAACTCTAGTTTCTTTGGTTTCCCAAGTTCTCATTTCTATGTCCTCAATTCAAGAAGTCTGCTGGGCTCTACCTCGGTCCCTTTCCCTACTCTGTTTTTGTTAATTTCAGTTTTTCTGTGATTTTTGAGATTTTCCATTATTAGATGCTTCCAGTCTATTGGTTATTTCCAACAGATTACCTGATATTTTATTATTTCATGTAGGCTCAGTCTGTTACTTCATCCTGGTTGGAAGTTGAAGTCCCTTACATGAGTTATTGTTAATGATTTATTGTCTAATCAGAGGCACTCTTACAGAGTCATATTTTTGATGTACATATTGAGTCTAACGGTACTCCTCTTTTAAGGATGATGAAGGCAGGAGGTTGCATTAAATGTCTTGAAATTTAAAAGGCAAGATTATATTAGTATTTCAGTTTTGTTATTTAAATTCAGAAGTGCATCAATAATTGTACTCACAATTCCTACATTCTCGTTGTACTCACAATTCTGACATTTCCAAAATTACTTCCTTAGTAGTTTTGGAAATTATTCAACACTTGTGTAAGAATGTTCTATGATCCATCTTCATCCAAGATGTCCTATACACATAAATAAAATAAATCAATAACATGTAATTTAGAGGTAGGTAAAGAAAAATAAAGTGAAAAATAGTTAATAGAGTATGGTGTAAGTCCCATATAAAATTTCACATGATATAGTGGTCAGCGTATTGGTTACCTTTTGTGGGGGTACTGATAGGAAAAGGACACAGAGCAACATTTTGAGGTGCTGCAGTCTTTGTTTTGAAATGGGTGGTGAATTTGTATGCATAAACACTCACATAAGAATTCACCAATCTGTATACTTAAAATTTGCCTACTCTGTTGTATGGAAATTATATATCAATAAAAAGTAATTGAAAGTTATTTGATTCCTGCATATTTACCATAGATGAAACAGAGATATATCTTAGAGCATCCCAGCAGTAAATAAATTTAAAATGGACATTTATTTAATTTCACAAATCATTGTATAGAAAAGATAGAAGGAAACATATTATATCATAATTAACTGTAACCTAGTTCTTTGAAATATTCAAAAGTTTTTAACAGTTACACAGAAATAATCTCCTTTTGGTATCTGTGTTCTGGGGATGAGAGGGAGAAGGAAGGAGGTTATTGAGCATAGATTGAGTTGTATAAATAATACATGAAGTTAATTAAGCAAACTTGCTTAATATTACTTCTTGTACCTTTCTTAAGCATCCTTTAAAACCATGTTCTAATTATGTCTCAGGAAATAAAGGGTCATAGCTGTCCTGGGAGCCAACAGGAAATGATTCATTCAGCTATTGTGGAATGAACATTCCACAAAAATTCTTTTCTCCTTTTTAGAGCAATACCTTGAATCATAAGGCTCATGAACAGCTGTTTAAGACTTCCTTCCATTTCCTGTAACATTATACACCATGTTACACATTCATGAAAACTCTCTCATTATTTGTAACCTAATAAGGTAGAATTCTTAAATTTAATTAAAAGGTTTTTTTCAGTTTTGTTATTTAAATTCAGAAGTGCATCAATAATTGTACTCACAATTCCTACATTCTCGTTGTACTCACAATTCTGACATTTCCAAAATTACTTCCTTAGTAGTTTTGGAAATTATTCAACACTTGTGTAAGAATGTTCTATGATCCATCTTCATCCAAGATGTCCTATACACATAAATAAAATAAATCAATAACATGTAATTTAGAGGTAGGTAAAGAAAAATAAAGTGAAAAATAGTTAATAGAGTATGGTGTAAGTCCCATATAAAATTTCACATGATATAGTGGTCAGCGTATTGGTTACCTTTTGTGGGGGTACTGATAGGAAAAGGACACAGAGCAACATTTTGAGGTGCTGCAGTCTTTGTTTTGAAATGGGTGGTGAATTTGTATGCATAAACACTCACATAAGAATTCACCAATCTGTATACTTAAAATTTGCCTACTCTGTTGTATGGAAATTATATATCAATAAAAAGTAATTGAAAGTTATTTGATTCCTGCATATTTACCATAGATGAAACAGAGATATATCTTAGAGCATCCCAGCAGTAAATAAATTTAAAATGGACATTTATTTAATTTCACAAATCATTGTATAGAAAAGATAGAAGGAAACATATTATATCATAATTAACTGTAACCTAGTTCTTTGAAATATTCAAAAGTTTTTAACAGTTACACAGAAATAATCTCCTTTTGGTATCTGTGTTCTGGGGATGAGAGGGAGAAGGAAGGAGGTTATTGAGCATAGATTGAGTTGTATAAATAATACATGAAGTTAATTAAGCAAACTTGCTTAATATTACTTCTTGTACCTTTCTTAAGCATCCTTTAAAACCATGTTCTAATTATGTCTCAGGAAATAAAGGGTCATAGCTGTCCTGGGAGCCAACAGGAAATGATTCATTCAGCTATTGTGGAATGAACATTCCACAAAAATTCTTTTCTCCTTTTTAGAGCAATACCTTGAATCATAAGGCTCATGAACAGCTGTTTAAGACTTCCTTCCATTTCCTGTAACATTATACACCATGTTACACATTCATGAAAACTCTCTCATTATTTGTAACCTAATAAGGTAGAGAAAGTGTTCTTAAGTAATCAGAAATGTCTTGGCCTCTGTTGAATCACCTGCCCACAAAGGCAGACGAAATGGCTCAAAAATTGGAAAACATAACTGAAATATGTTGGCCTAGAGGATTTATATAGCTATAAAAAAAGTATAATCTCTTGAAATAAATGTGAAGATTTGTGTGTGTTTGTTAGCATTAAAATCACTATCCTCAAAGCAATACTAACCTGGCACCAAGAAAAATGTCAATTTTTTTTCCTTTCTTATTCATTTTATACTAACATTTGAGAGATAAAATAAATTTAGTTTATAAATTAAGCCATTTAACTAGTTTTAGGTAATTCCCTTGTGGCTCAGTGGTTAGGATCTCGCACTCTTATTGCTAAGGACCTGGGTTCAATTCCTAGTTAAGGAATACCACAAGTCAAGTAATGTGTACAAAAGAAAATTGTTTTAGACAATGATTGGAGCAACAAGGGGCTAGTTGCCCAGAAGGAAATACTGTGACTGGGGAAGGACTAAGCGAATGAAAACCAGAAGGAAATTAGATTTCTTTTAGCACTTTCCCCTTTCCTAAGATAATTTTGCTATTCCTTGACCTCCTGTACTGAAGTTTTAATTTGCAGTAAGTTCAGAAAGCAGAACTTTCAAGTATGTTCCTAAAATAATAGGTTATAAGAATTATTATTTCAAAATAATAAAGTAATTTTTAAAATTAATTTATTACAATTTTAATAGTAATTAGAAGCAAATGAAATCTGCTTTTAATTTCACCATTAGTAAAAAGCCATTGTCTTTAATTATTGTCAGTGTGAAAATTTTCCTTTTTCTTACAAGAAAGGATTTTCACAAAACTACTCAAAATAATTGTGATCATGGGACCTTTGAGCAAAATTTATGACAAGCAGAGATGCAACCATGTAATAATAAAAGGCATTGGAGTACATTACTTCAGGCTGAATTGCATTGTCTTTCCTGAGAAATTACAAGCTCTACCTCAAGCACTGAATCATCCTTTTGTTCCAATGGCATTTAAAAGCATACTGTAACCAGGCTGAATTAGTCTATGGTTTGCAATGTAATATAACCTCAATTTCTGAAAAAATTACAACTTAAATAATACCTTTAGATTCATGGACCTAATTTAAATTTAAATTAAAAGGGTACTTGAGATAATTTCTTCCTAATTTTTTCCTCTTTAGTGAAATATATTATTTCATATCATCAATGATAACCAAAGGCATATTTTTTAGAATTGAATGGATCTTAACAAGCCCTTTCGCTTGACCTCTCATTATATCTCTTCCTGCTCTGACAGAGGTTAAATGCTTCTTTTTTCTTTTGTTCTTCTTTTTTTCTTTGCAGACAGTCTAATATATTTGTAAGCTGTATCATCTAAGGTTGTTTTTTTTTTTTTTTTTAAGAGGATGATAGTGGTGATATATGTATGCAGGTTTATTCACTCTGAAAATAATTTTCCCTTTGTACTTCACGTATAATTCCAAATTAACTCTACTAGGAGTTTTGTACATGCATCATATAGGAAATTTACCCTTCTAAAGGTAGGAACAAGAACATTTGTTCTAAACAACTAAGCAGATGGTCATTGCTTATCAGGCCTTTGAAAAATAAGTGCTGTTGACCAGAAATATGTAAACAAAAACATTATTTCTAATAAATGATGTGGTTGCTCTGATATCCTCACTTGCTCCTTAAGACAAACATTTATATAATTCTGGGCAATTTATAGGATATAATAATTTGAAAATATCTAAATGTTTGAGGAGAAAAACTTTTTCCTCTACCATTCCGAATTCTCTGTCTGGTCTAATAATCAAGTTGCCATAAGACAGATTAACAGGGGACACAAGCAAATTTAATTATGTATGTACAGGGGCTCTACAAAGACGATGAAACCCAAGAATAAGCCAGGCAATTAAGTCTTAAATGCCATCTTGAGCTAAGGAATGGGGTAGGGGCTTGGGGCTTTAAAGGGGAGGAAGGTCATTCACAGGACATAAGAAAAGCAGATGTTTGGTAATTAGATGTTTGCCCTTCCGTACAGATGCATCAGTCAGGAAAAAATTTTCTCTCTTGGTTAATAGCTCTCTTCCTGGGCCAGGCCTTTTATCTAAATTGTTTTTAGGTAGTTAAGAGAGATAGTTTTTTTGAGTCTTCTAGGTCTTGACTGCATTCAGCTCCAAATAATCCACATGCTGAAATGGCACATTTGGGGTTGGATGGAGGGGTGGGATAGGTATCATTCTGAAACTCTTCATAAACATGTGATTTACTTAGAGGAAGCAAATGATATATCCTTGTTTTGAGTACAGCAGATCGGCTATCATCTTTGTATCAAAGTCTGTAAATATTTTAGGAATGCAGTTTTGATTGGAAAAATGTATGTTTTACCTCATCATTTGCCTTTAAGCTTCCATTGGAAGCATTTGCTACTATCATCATTACTGGTCTACTATCTCATTTTCCTTCCTTCAGTTTCTACTATTGTATTTATCTGTGTCTCTTTCATTATCTCTAAAATATCACTTTTATATTTTCCCTATGTGGTTAAAAGTCTTCCTTGATCACACAACAGTCATTCCCAGATGATTAAGTCCTGTCAAAGGACAAAACTAAAACAATTTAGTAATGAGTTTGATGTCCTTTATTTAAGGGCAAAAAAATAATCCATGGATTGGGGAGATGGGATATAGTGCCTTAGTAGAGCACTGTTTCAGAGGGATTTGGGGCAAGAGTGTGGCAGTGTGGAAATGTGGTTGCCTAGGAGGTCAGAGATTTCCTTAGACGAAGAGGAGGTTCTAAGATAAGGTGAGCTAGCTGAAACTAAGTTAAAAATATTATAATTGGTGAATGTTAGGTTTCTTTGACAGGTGTTTACCATAAATGGAGACTGACTTAGGTTTCCATTTGTGAAGTAGGCCGAACCACTAGGGCAGCCTCCATTTTGTAGGTCCTGATATACAAATTAACTTTATTAGTCCAGGCTTCTAAAATTGCATTCATTACAATTATAGTGAAATAATAAACGTGGAGTTAATTCTGTATACTTTTATCCACTTTCTTATGGCAACCCAATTTTTAGCCTTTCTTGTTACTAGTTGCCTGCAGTGACAACCCTCAGCTGCACCTATGCAAATGTTCTCCTAATACCTTTCTTATTCCCTTGTAAGACTCATTACCTTTAAAATACTTGCCTCTTATATGAAACACTTTCCGGCCTCTTCAACCTACATTGTTTTTTCAACACTTCTAAGAATATATGCTAAATATTTATTAATATCTGTCATCTAATCTCGTACTATTTTTAATAGCTTAACAACAATAAATTTGAGTGACTAGCGTATATCAAGTTCCTTGCTTTTACATTGTCCCAATCTGTTATTTAAATTCTTATATTTTCATTTCCTCATATTTTTCTTCCGTATACAGAATAAAACTCTGTATTCCTTGAGACTAAGCAATAGATCTTTTGTGATTTCCATACCATTTAGCTCAGATGCAATGAACAAAAAAGATATAATTCATGGATTTTTATATTCCAGTGGGAAAGTGGATAAAAGTATACAGAATTAACTCCACATTTATTATTTAATTGTAATTATAATGAATGAAGCGTGCATTACAATATGAGTATTCTTTCAATTAACGTGCTTTTACTATAGGGGAGGAAAAATAATTTTCTAGGTTCTTGGCTGAGATGCCTTCTCCTCCAATAATAAAAAAAGACAGATTAACAGGAGAAAAACAGAAGTTTAATAACATGTGAAAATTTGGTATCCCTGGGAGACATGCAGGAAAAATGAGTAACTCCCAGAATGGCCTAAGAAAAGAGTTTAAATACCATCTTCAGCTACAGACAAAACATGTTGGTGGGGGACTCCAGTTATGGGAGGAAAGGCACAGTAAACAGGATAAGGATATTATGCAGATTTAAGTCTCTGCCCCCTCCATTAATATGTTTCTAGAGGTTTATCCACATCCTTCTGTTCCTGGTACACTAAGGGAGACACCCTTACAAATGGAGATTTCCCTTATAAATGTAAATCTCCCTTACAAAAGGGTAGCTTCTGCTAGGTTTTCAAAGCATTTCTTGTGTCTAATGTTTCTTAAAATGAAGCAGCTCAAGATAATCCTTATGCCTAAATTTGAAATAATAAACGTGGAGTTAATTCAACCCTTTCTTATGGCAACCCAATTTTTAGCCTTTCTTGTTACTAGTTGCCTGCAGTGACAACCCTCAGCTGCACCTATGCAAATGTTCTCCTAATACCTTTCTTATTCCCTTGTAAGACTCATTACCTTTAAAATACTTGCCTCTTATATGAAACACTTTCCGGCCTCTTCAACCTACATTGTTTTTTCAACACTTCTAAGAATATATGCTAAATATTTATTAATATCTGTCATCTAATCTCGTACTATTTTTAATAGCTTAACAACAATAAATTTGAGTGACTAGCGTATATCAAGTTCCTTGCTTTTACATTGTCCCAATCTGTTATTTAAATTCTTATATTTTCATTTCCTCATATTTTTCTTCCGTATACAGAATAAAACTCTGTATTCCTTGAGACTAAGCAATAGATCTTTTGTGATTTCCATACCATTTAGCTCAGATGCAATGAACAAAAAAGATATAATTCATGGATTTTTATATTCCAGTGGGAAAGTGGATAAAAGTATACAGAATTAACTCCACATTTATTATTTAATTGTAATTATAATGAATGAAGCGTGCATTACAATATGAGTATTCTTTCAATTAACGTGCTTTTACTATAGGGGAGGAAAAATAATTTTCTAGGTTCTTGGCTGAGATGCCTTCTCCTCCAATAATAAAAAAAGACAGATTAACAGGAGAAAAACAGAAGTTTAATAACATGTGAAAATTTGGTATCCCTGGGAGACATGCAGGAAAAATGAGTAACTCCCAGAATGGCCTAAGAAAAGAGTTTAAATACCATCTTCAGCTACAGACAAAACATGTTGGTGGGGGACTCCAGTTATGGGAGGAAAGGCACAGTAAACAGGATAAGGATATTATGCAGATTTAAGTCTCTGCCCCCTCCATTAATATGTTTCTAGAGGTTTATCCACATCCTTCTGTTCCTGGTACACTAAGGGAGACACCCTTACAAATGGAGATTTCCCTTATAAATGTAAATCTCCCTTACAAAAGGGTAGCTTCTGCTAGGTTTTCAAAGCATTTCTTGTGTCTAATGTTTCTTAAAATGAAGCAGCTCAAGATAATCCTTATGCCAAAAGGTTATAGTTTGGGTTGGCAGATTCTACTCCCCTTCATTATTGAATTCTTACTATGAACCACACACTGTTCTAGATGCTGGCAACACAACCAAAATAGAAAAAAATTGCCTTCGTGGAGCTGACAGTCTAGTGAGGAAGTCTTGAAATAATTAACAAGCAAATAATTAACATCCTTTTAGGAAGTGACATAATATTAAGGAAATTAGCAGAGAAAGATTGCAGGTGGGATGAGAAAAGTTTGGGGTCTTTTTGATAAGGAATTCAATCAAGGCCTTTCTCAGAAGATGATATTTGAGCAAGAACCCAAATGATGAGAAGGATAAAGCACTAAGGTTTGGGAAGAACTTTCTAGAAAAAGAACCAGCATTCTGTACAGTGACAAGCCTATTTTTTGTGCATATTAGGCAGGCAATGAGCATTCATTTCCCCTTTTATTTTCTCAGTTTCCTATTATGTGAGGAAATGAATTCCTACTATACCAAACTTACTAGGTGGCTACACAGATTAAATGAGATAATAAATCTGTAATATATTTATTCAACAAAAGCCAAAATCCAAAGAGAAGATAGTTTTATTTAAAACAAAATGGCATTTCATAAAATTGTGCAAATATGAGTTGGTGAAAATTTTTATTCAGGTTTTTCATAACAGCAGGAAAACACGAATGAAATTTTTGGCCAACCCAATCATTACATGAACAGCAATAATATTTATTGTGTATCTACTAAGCAGTAAGACTGCTGTTTATGTTGTGAATATAAGAAATCAAATCCTCGTGGGACTTATTTTCTAGTGGTACATCAACCAAGAGGTAGTAAGTAGAAGGAAAAGGAAGAGAAAAAAGGAGAGAGAGTGGTAAGTGCTATAGAGAAAATTAAAACAGTAAGAGGATAAAATGTGCTGAAGCAGGAATACATTTTTCAACTATAAACACATTGGCCTGGGAAGAATTCAAAAAAGAAAGATGAGGGAGGAGCCCTGTGGGCAGCTGGAGGAAGATTGTGAGGCAGACGAGTTAAGAATTTTCATGGCACACTTAGAAAACATTGATTAGACCAGTGGTGCTAAGTAGGAGTGAATCCTAGAGAGTAAGATATGAGGTCAAATTTAACAGCAAGCCAGAAATTAGAGGCCATTATAAGCCAGTATAAAGTAAAATATTTGGCTTTTACTCTGTTTAAGAAGGAAGTTCATTTAAGCGTTTGAGGAAATGAACTGAAATGATATGACTTAATTTTAAAGGTGTCGACTGAAGAAAAGATGAACACCTTGAGAGTTGTGGGTTAAGTTTTATTTGGGGCATAATTAGTACTGCAGCCCAGGAGGCAGCACCCAAGAGAGCTCTGAGAGACTGCTCCTAAGAGGCAGCAGGAGGAGGTTCAATATTTAAGGATTTTAGTGAGGGGGGAGTTTAATATCATTAAACTTTCATTTTACAAAGGGTCTTCGGTTAGTCATGAGATTCTTATATCACCATGAGGAGATGCAAATGTAAGGGTTAGGAAGGAAAGGGGCAGGGCACAATTTTTGAAAAGAATGACAGCCGAAGGATACAGCATAAACCCATTAGAATCAAATGGGGCCAAGATGGCAGACCAGACCTTGATCCTCAGTCAGCAAGCTAAATGACACACCTAGAGGCGCCATGACAGTTCCACCCCTTCCCTAAAAGAGCTGGAATAATCCTCCCACTCATTAGCATATGGAATTACCCAGCCTATAAAAGCTAAAACCACCATGTTTTGGGGGCCGCTGGACTCACTCTGCTATGGCCTACACTGTCTGTGAAGTGTGCTTACTCTAAATTTGAATAAATCCATTTCTTACCTATCACTTTGTCTCCCGCTAAATTCTTCTCTGCAAAGAGACATGAAGAACCTGAACCTCAGTGGGTCCAGACATTGGGTGAGTGATTTTAATTACCAGGGTTTGCTGAGTTCAAGTCCGGCTGCGTGGATTCAAGTCCCAAACAGGTTTGATTAAGTCTGGGCCCTGGGTTTAAGTCTCACTTTGAGATTGAACACTTTCACAAGAAATTTTAATTACCAGGGTTTTGCTGAGTTCAAGCCTCTGGTCTCCCAGATTGTGAGGCAGCGAGTTAAGAATTTTCATGGCACACTTAGAAAACATTGATTAGACCAGTGGTGCTAAGTAGGAGTGAATCCTAGAGAGTAAGATATGAGGTCAAATTTAACAGCAAGCCAGAAATTAGAGGCCATTATAAGCCAGTATAAAGTAAAATATTTGGCTTTTACTCTGTTTAAGAAGGAAGTTCATTTAAGCGTTTGAGGAAATGAACTGAAATGATATGACTTAATTTTAAAGGTGTCGACTGAAGAAAAGATGAACACCTTGAGAGTTGTGGGTTAAGTTTTATTTGGGGCATAATTAGTACTGCAGCCCAGGAGGCAGCACCCAAGAGAGCTCTGAGAGACTGCTCCTAAGAGGCAGCAGGAGGAGGTTCAATATTTAAGGATTTTAGTGAGGGGGGAGTTTAATATCATTAAACTTTCATTTTACAAAGGGTCTTCGGTTAGTCATGAGATTCTTATATCACCATGAGGAGATGCAAATGTAAGGGTTAGGAAGGAAAGGGGCAGGGCACAATTTTTGAAAAGAATGACAGCCGAAGGATACAGCATAAACCCATTAGAATCAAATGGGGCCAAGATGGCAGACCAGACCTTGATCCTCAGTCAGCAAGCTAAATGACACACCTAGAGGCGCCATGACAGTTCCACCCCTTCCCTAAAAGAGCTGGAATAATCCTCCCACTCATTAGCATATGGAATTACCCAGCCTATAAAAGCTAAAACCACCATGTTTTGGGGGCCGCTGGACTCACTCTGCTATGGCCTACACTGTCTGTGAAGTGTGCTTACTCTAAATTTGAATAAATCCATTTCTTACCTATCACTTTGTCTCCCGCTAAATTCTTCTCTGCAAAGAGACATGAAGAACCTGAACCTCAGTGGGTCCAGACATTGGGTGAGTGATTTTAATTACCAGGGTTTTTGCTGAGTTCAAGTCCCGGCTGCGTGGATTCAAGTCCCAAACAGGTTTGATTAAGTCTGGGCCCTGGGTTTAAGTCTCACTTTGAGATTGAACACTTTCACAAGAATTGAGGTAATAAAATCTGTCCCTAAAAGCATCCACCTATCTAAAGAAAGACCTGCCCCACCAGATTCCCTACTCACAGAGTGCCTCTACCCCACCCTCATCTCCTTTAGGGGGTATTGAAGGTCAGCAGCTCTCAACGACACAAGGTCTGGTCTCTGCAGAGGCAGAGGGCACGTGTCCTTGTTGTCCAGTCATTGGCAATGTAATTAGTAAATGCCAATTTGTAGTTGACAAAGGAATCACTCAATTTATATATTATTATCTTATTCTGTATATTATTATTGCCATTTCAAATCTTTTGTGAAATAAAGTGGAATATATAAAAATAGAACATAGTAAATTATTATAATAGGTATTATATGGTGAGTATGTACTATGGTTCTGCAGGGTACACGTCTACATTTTGGGAAGGATTTACTCACTTTATCAGTGAAGAAATTGAGATCTGTAACTTCCCAAGATTACGAATCTGCTAAACTCCAGAGCCAGGATTTAAATGAAGATCTAACTCTACAGCCAACTCGTTGACCACTAAAATATAATCTGATAATACAAAAAAACAGACACAATGTACAAGTGGTTCATCTGTATTTTCATAATGTTTATTGAAAGCCTATGCATACATCCAGTTTTCAAAACAAGAATTTTCATGTATATATACTGCTCTCTAATGTAGGAGAGGAAAAATAATTTTCCTTCTACCCTTCTAGGTTTCTGCTAAACCCCACCTCCTCATAATAGAAGACAAATAAACAGAATTCAAACAGAAGTTTAATATCATGTGTACTTTGTCAGGATTGCCAGGAGACCCTGTGACCTTTGTCTGAGTTATCAAGGACTCATTCCCCTTAAGAAGGTCCCCTTCTAGAAGACACACCTTTGCAAAAGGCTGATTAAGGAGTAAGACATTGTGTTTATTGAAAGCAACCCCTTGTTGTGGTCAGATCAGTAGTGCACGTACCACTGGCCCAGCGCTCCCAGTTGCTCATTCTGGAAAAGACCCTCGCATCCTCCATGGTTCCATCTAAGCCTAGGGGTATAATCTGTCAAAGTTGTCTCATTTTCCGCTCATAAAGTCTGGGCCCTGGGTTTAAGTCTCACTTTGAGATTGAACACTTTCACAAGAATTGAGGTAATAAAATCTGTCCCTAAAAGCATCCACCTATCTAAAGAAAGACCTGCCCCACCAGATTCCCTACTCACAGAGTGCCTCTACCCCACCCTCATCTCCTTTAGGGGGTATTGAAGGTCAGCAGCTCTCAACGACACAAGGTCTGGTCTCTGCAGAGGCAGAGGGCACGTGTCCTTGTTGTCCAGTCATTGGCAATGTAATTAGTAAATGCCAATTTGTAGTTGACAAAGGAATCACTCAATTTATATATTATTATCTTATTCTGTATATTATTATTGCCATTTCAAATCTTTTGTGAAATAAAGTGGAATATATAAAAATAGAACATAGTAAATTATTATAATAGGTATTATATGGTGAGTATGTACTATGGTTCTGCAGGGTACACGTCTACATTTTGGGAAGGATTTACTCACTTTATCAGTGAAGAAATTGAGATCTGTAACTTCCCAAGATTACGAATCTGCTAAACTCCAGAGCCAGGATTTAAATGAAGATCTAACTCTACAGCCAACTCGTTGACCACTAAAATATAATCTGATAATACAAAAAAACAGACACAATGTACAAGTGGTTCATCTGTATTTTCATAATGTTTATTGAAAGCCTATGCATACATCCAGTTTTCAAAACAAGAATTTTCATGTATATATACTGCTCTCTAATGTAGGAGAGGAAAAATAATTTTCCTTCTACCCTTCTAGGTTTCTGCTAAACCCCACCTCCTCATAATAGAAGACAAATAAACAGAATTCAAACAGAAGTTTAATATCATGTGTACTTTGTCAGGATTGCCAGGAGACCCTGTGACCTTTGTCTGAGTTATCAAGGACTCATTCCCCTTAAGAAGGTCCCCTTCTAGAAGACACACCTTTGCAAAAGGCTGATTAAGGAGTAAGACATTGTGTTTATTGAAAGCAACCCCTTGTTGTGGTCAGATCAGTAGTGCACGTACCACTGGCCCAGCGCTCCCAGTTGCTCATTCTGGAAAAGACCCTCGCATCCTCCATGGTTCCATCTAGCCTGCCAAAGTTTTTTTCCTGCCTAAGCCCGGGGTATATAACTTCTGTAACTAAATCTCCCAGGTGCTGTTCTCACTCTCCTCTCGAGATAGCCCGGCTGCTCTCTTAAATAAAGTCCTGTTTATTCCGGCAGTCCAGCCATCATTCTCTTCCTCCTTACTGCCACCTTGCTATCTGCAAACCTTACATACCTCTTGTATACAAAGGTATCTAGGAAAACTGAATACCTCTGTGAAATGGCCCAAGCCCACAGCCTAAATGCCATCTCCAGATAAAGACAAAAGCTGTCTTCCTGTGGAAGGAGGGAGGCCTCTTATGGGATGTTATCAAGAAAAGTACAGTGAACAAGTGTAAAGTTGTTATGCAAATTTATGTCTCACCTTCTCCTTTGATAAGAGATTCCTAGAGAATTAGTCATTCCCCTCTTCCTTGTACAGTGAGGGAGACACTTAAAAATAGAGGTTTTCCTTATAAATGTAAATGTCTCTTGATTTTCAGAGCTTCTCCTTTGTCTGCCATTTTTATAAATAACCAGCTCAAGATAATCCCTATGGCAAAAGGGCATATTTTGGAGTGGCAAATTCTCCCTTGTCTAATAATCTAATATTTTTTCTAAAGATGAAAAAGACGTTTTCTTCTAGATGAAAATATAAGGAGTATAGTTTAAATTCTAGTCATCCTTCGAATTCAGTGTGATCTTCAACTCCCCCTGGAGACTTCTCCATAAATATGACCCTTCTAATGATCTTCCTCTTCTAGAAACTATTAAGCTTGCAGTAGTGCCATACAAATTTACACTTAATACTTCTCTAATATAATTATTTCTACTCAATGTATCTGCCCATATAAAAGCTAATGTTACTGAACTTAACTTGAGTCCACTTGCACACCACACAGCAAAGGCAGTCTACTGACACTGGGCTGTGGTTCAGGAAAGTACAGCATTTGTGTATGGGATATCAAGCAAGAAATGCAGCTTGTGCTTAAAAGACCTCAAACTCCCTAATTGCTTCCAGGGAAGCACTTTTAAATGCAACATTTGGGGTGAGAGTTACAGATAGTGGACTTTCTTCTGATTGACTAGGGTGATGCTTTGAGAATCTTAATCATTAACCTTCAGCATGGAGTCACTGTCATTTACCTGAGGCTGGGAGTTAGGGGGGTGGGTCTTAGTTTTTTCAGAACTCAAATATATGCATCTGATTGTTATGTGTATTTCTGAGGAGGAACTAGGACTCTATTTTATTGCTGAACTATTTGCTTTTCCTTTTGCTTTTGGTCTTATGTTTTTCAGAACTCAAATATATGCATCTGATTTGTTTAAGTGAAAACTGAATACCTCTGTGAAATGGCCCAAGCCCACATGTGAAAGACAAAAGCTGTCTTCCTGTGGAAGGAGGGAGGCCTCTTATGGGATGTTATCAAGAAAAGTACAGTGAACAAGTGTAAAGTTGTTATGCAAATTTATGTCTCACCTTCTCCTTTGATAAGAGATTCCTAGAGAATTAGTCATTCCCCTCTTCCTTGTACAGTGAGGGAGACACTTAAAAATAGAGGTTTTCCTTATAAATGTAAATGTCTCTTGATTTTCAGAGCTTCTCCTTTGTCTGCCATTTTTATAAATAACCAGCTCAAGATAATCCCTATGGCAAAAGGGCATATTTTGGAGTGGCAAATTCTCCCTTGTCTAATAATCTAATATTTTTTCTAAAGATGAAAAAGACGTTTTCTTCTAGATGAAAATATAAGGAGTATAGTTTAAATTCTAGTCATCCTTCGAATTCAGTGTGATCTTCAACTCCCCCTGGAGACTTCTCCATAAATATGACCCTTCTAATGATCTTCCTCTTCTAGAAACTATTAAGCTTGCAGTAGTGCCATACAAATTTACACTTAATACTTCTCTAATATAATTATTTCTACTCAATGTATCTGCCCATATAAAAGCTAATGTTACTGAACTTAACTTGAGTCCACTTGCACACCACACAGCAAAGGCAGTCTACTGACACTGGGCTGTGGTTCAGGAAAGTACAGCATTTGTGTATGGGATATCAAGCAAGAAATGCAGCTTGTGCTTAAAAGACCTCAAACTCCCTAATTGCTTCCAGGGAAGCACTTTTAAATGCAACATTTGGGGTGAGAGTTACAGATAGTGGACTTTCTTCTGATTGACTAGGGTGATGCTTTGAGAATCTTAATCATTAACCTTCAGCATGGAGTCACTGTCATTTACCTGAGGCTGGGAGTTAGGGGGGTGGGTCTTAGTTTTTTCAGAACTCAAATATATGCATCTGATTGTTATGTGTATTTCTGAGGAGGAACTAGGACTCTATTTTATTGCTGAACTATTTGCTTTTCCTTTGTTTTTGTCTTGTCTCACTTCCCTAGTTAGTAACTGCTTGAGTGTGCTCTTTTGAACTCAGGGTAATCCTCTTTCTACAAACAGGAAATGGAGGAGCTTTTGCACCTAGTAGGGCCTACAGGATGCTGCTTGGTTTGATCCTCCATTTTCTTTGATACTTTTCAATCCTGAAGTGAACAGAATGAAACAAGAAAGAGAAGAAAGTTTTGAGCAGAGAGGTTAATCATAAACTCTGCAAGGGTAATCAATTTCACTACTTCCTAAAAATAAAAACTGTATCTTGTTTATTTTGTAGTGTATACAACACTTAGAGAAATTCTGAGTTCAATAAATATCTGTTGATAAGGGTGCTTCATAGTATAAGAAATTATTCAGAAGAGTTATAAAAATTGATGGCTCTGAGGACAAAATTCAACGAAGTACGTAAGTGTCACAGTATAATTTCACATAATGCTTTTCCCAAGCATTCCAAGAGTAGTCTGGGTGATACTTTAACTTTGCTAAAAGTATTAGTTGAATTACAAAGCTGTTTCAATGTGCAAAGAATATTTTAGGACCTTTCAATGTGAATTAGAAATTCATGAACTTCTGATGTTCGAAATCCAGATTTTGCAATTCTACTTGCTAAGGGAAGTAATTTACTCAATAGCAAGGAAGACTATCTTTGCTGGAACCAAATGAAAAAATATTGATTTGAAGACCCTCAAAGAAAGTTTTCAAAATAGTGTGTGAATGGTATTAGAAACTTGTCAGAGCCATTTTTCAAGCTTATACTAAAAAAACAAACACCATTTCCTGGACCACAGTGAGGAGCTGAATAAAAGTGGTATAGATTGTAAATCATTTTTATTTTGGAAGAGCTAAGTATGTAAAAGTAGTGTAAAATATCAAAACAGATTTTTAATTATATTCCTTCAACTATAAATAAAAGGAATGAGTTGAGACAAATTAAATTCCCAGGTTTAATAACCATTCTTTTGATGCCTTTATTATGTCTGAAGTATAGGTGTCAAGGAGCATGATATTTCATAGTTAAGTATTTATGCAGGTTTTACTTAACTAAGCAATGAAAAATGACAGGCCTCATTGGACTTGATATTTAAATTATCTTTCAAAACTTCCCAGTGTATTTTGCTGGATATTATGTGCAGAAAATTATACTGAAGTGGTTGGCAAATGGCTGGTGTATCTTTTATCCCAAATAAAATAAAATAAATGCTCAGTCTATATATTTAATACTAAAGTCTTAGAGAAACAATTATTATGAGACCCCTAATTTCCATTTATAAAATTAGACATTTTAATCAGAAAATAATTGAAACATATTGAGGAGTTATATTTTTTTGAAAAAAATATTACCAACGAGACAGCCGTAACTGATTTCTCATTTTAAATACAATAAGCTGAGTGATGATTTTTAGCATTAACAAAACAGAATTACATGAGCAAAATGTGCATGTGTTAATTTGAAGATGAAAACCATCTAATTTTCCTAATTGGTTTACAGTGGATGATGGAACATCTAAGTGGAACATCTAAGTACTTAACTGAATATTTTAAAGTTGTTTTTCTACTACGTAAAAGGCATTTTCCCTTGTTTGCTGGGGGAGAAGTTTCAGCACACAATAGCTCTTTTGGTTACACTGAAAATGTACATAGTCATTCTCTAAATGGATGCCAACCTATTATATATGAATTTGTCTTGCCAAGATGTAGACTTAATCATTTGCTTTTGAGACAGATGAGGGAACTAAGCAGTCTGTAGCTGATTTGTATGTCAGGGTTTCTGTAATGTATGCTGTAATCATCCATCCTTCTTAATCTTTCAGAAGAATGGAACAAAATAAGTTTGACTTTAGAGCAAAATAAGTCACAGAAGTTATGCAAACCTGGTTTATGACAGAATAACAGAAACAACAACTTACAGCCATAACACCAACACTTGTGATGGTGAACACATATTCCAGGCACTATGATTTGAATTTTCCACACTTTAACCCATATACTCTTCATAGCACTCTTTAAGGCAGGCATTGTATTTTGGTGCTAAATTGTTTGTTCAAAGCCACATATTAAATAACTAGCAGCTTGAGTGTGTATTCAAACCCAAATTCTAAATTCCTACAACCTATGACTCATAATCAGAACATTGCAGAATGCCTGAAACACAATAGGGACTTTCGACTATCAAGATTAAGTGCTACTTTTATGAATTAGTACATTAAAAAAGAAAGAACATCTTAATCTATTGAGTGTTTTCCTAGTACAGTTGACCCTTAAACAACAAGGAATAGAGGTGCTGACCCTCCATGTAGTCTAAAATCCCCATATGACTTATAGTCAGCCTCTACATCTATTGTTCTTTATCCACAAATTTAATCAACCTCAGATCATGTAGCAGTGAGGTATTTATAGTTGAAAAAATCCGCATAAAAGTGAACCTGCACAGTTAACACACGTTGTTCAAGGGCCAAGTGTATATACAGATGGCCTAGGTAATTTAAATCACACTTGTGATTGCTTTTGTGGTTTAAGGATCCCCCTTTAAATAATTGTTAAACTTGGGGAAGATAGCAGAAAATAGAGAAAGATCAGAACTCATTCTGAAAATGGGTTCACTTGTCAAAAAATATTTAAACATTGTCTTAAGTCCTATATTAGACACTAGTGATATAACTTGTATAATTCAAAAAGGGTCCTTTCCTTCTCAAAGTTCACAGAGGAGTGATTCTTCCAGAATAAAATGAAGTCTACAATATTTCTTTCCCAGGAAACTGTTATCAAAGCAGAATCTGTTTCCTTCCCCTCATTTCTTTTCATCCTAGTTGATAATTACTCATTTGTTTACATTGCAAGAATTTTTGTTTTTAAATTTGTTACTTTCTTCATAGAGCAAATGTTTCTCTCAGACAGAAATGAAGTGGAACAAAATAAGTTTGACTTTAGAGCAAAATAAGTCACAGAAGTTATGCAAACCTGGTTTATGACAGAATAACAGAAACAACAACTTACAGCCATAACACCAACACTTGTGATGGTGAACACATATTCCAGGCACTATGATTTGAATTTTCCACACTTTAACCCATATACTCTTCATAGCACTCTTTAAGGCAGGCATTGTATTGGTGAAATTGTTTGGTGCTAAATTGTTTGTTCAAAGCCACATATTAAATAACTAGCAGCTTGAGTGTGTATTCAAACCCAAATTCTAAATTCCTACAACCTATGACTCATAATCAGAACATTGCAGAATGCCTGAAACACAATAGGGACTTTCGACTATCAAGATTAAGTGCTACTTTTATGAATTAGTACATTAAAAAAGAAAGAACATCTTAATCTATTGAGTGTTTTCCTAGTACAGTTGACCCTTAAACAACAAGGAATAGAGGTGCTGACCCTCCATGTAGTCTAAAATCCCCATATGACTTATAGTCAGCCTCTACATCTATTGTTCTTTATCCACAAATTTAATCAACCTCAGATCATGTAGCAGTGAGGTATTTATAGTTGAAAAAATCCGCATAAAAGTGAACCTGCACAGTTAACACACGTTGTTCAAGGGCCAAGTGTATATACAGATGGCCTAGGTAATTTAAATCACACTTGTGATTGCTTTTGTGGTTTAAGGATCCCCTTGAAATAATTGTTAAACTTGGGGAAGATAGCAGAAAATAGAGAAAGATCAGAACTCATTCTGAAAATGGGTTCACTTGTCAAAAAATATTTAAACATTGTCTTAAGTCCTATATTAGACACTAGTGATATAACTTGTATAATTCAAAAAGGGTCCTTTCCTTCTCAAAGTTCACAGAGGAGTGATTCTTCCAGAATAAAATGAAGTCTACAATATTTCTTTCCCAGGAAACTGTTATCAAAGCAGAATCTGTTTCCTTCCCCTCATTTCTTTTCATCCTAGTTGATAATTACTCATTTGTTTACATTGCAAGAATTTGTTTAAATGTTACTTTCTCTGAGGAGATAACCACTCCCTTCTCAGGATTACCATTTCATAATATACTTTGGCAGTGTCACAGCATAAAATTTTGTGATTATTCATTACCTCTATGGCAAATGATTGTTATTGCTTAACATCATGATTTAGATTTAGTAGGTGTTTTTCTTAGATTTAGAAACAGATTTTGAGACTAGGAATCCTGTGTACGTGATTTATTAAGGTAGCAGTTTCAATCCAGATGAAACCAGTAAGGGAATCAGTCAAGCAGCACAGGGAAAGAGAGGGAGTCAAACAAGGATATGATTTCAGGGAAATTCCTGTGAAAGATAAAACTTCACCCTGATCTGCTAGAGTAACTGTGGAGTGAAAACTAAGCCTCTAGGTTATCTCAACCCTGGAAAAGGAAATTGGGTCTTCATTCCGTGACAGTCAAAGAGACTATAAATCACAGGCACCATAAGCTCTGTGTGTGAACTAAAACAAAGAGGCACCTGGGCAGTCCTGTGGAAAAGACTTAAAGTTGCTGGCAGTTGTATGGAAAAGTAGACCCAAGGGTATAACAGTACACATGTATGTGGTAAAAAGGAGTCTGAGAGATCTGGGCACAGCAATGGTCATTATCAGCTGCAGTCTACAATACTTGTTTCATGAATTAAAGAATGAATGATCAGTCTTGACTCAGGCCAAGGCTGTCTACCTGGAGTACGCTGCGTGAAACTCAGTGCGCTAGAAGTCAGGGTTGAGGTATGCATGAAAAACCCCAGCATTGTCAGTTAGACTCTTTTTTTTTTTTTTGGCAGGGGTGGGGAGGGAGCGGGGTAGGTGGGTCACTTCCACTGGTCTTTCATTTGTCTAGTCTCATCCATCTTTGTTCTTTGGCCCGTGTGGGCCTCCCATCCCGGTGGCCTCTGCTCTCGCAGAGCACCGGCTCTGGTCCGGCTCGGTAATTGGACACATTGGTTCAGCCGCTCCGCGGTACGTGGGATCTTCCCAGGCCAGGGATAGCACCGGTGCCCCTTGCACTGCAAGGCGGTGTCCTTATCCACTGGACCACCAGGGAAGCCCATCAGTTAGACTCTTGGCAATGCTCTCTCTCAACCTGCTGCTTCCTTTTTCAATTTCTATCACATAATCACTAACTCTCACTACTGTCTACCTCCAACTAGAATAGATGCTGCAAAGGAGCAGTTATAGGAACAGAAATAATATTTTCCACCAGCAGTTCCTGGTCTATAAAGCTGAGAGTCAATATGAGTCCATGGCCAGGTATTCTCAGATTTCTTTGTATCCAAAAGAAATAAAAATTACTCTGGATATAAGTTGAATTAAAGCCATTTATTTTCTCTTCTTTCTATTTCACTGTACTGTTCTCAGATTTATGATAACCATGGAACTCCCTATCCAAGGAGATGTATACCCAAATTTGTGACTCTTCATTTTAGCCCAACAGGTTTTATTCTACAGGGGCTTGACATAACAGTGGTAACAGTATGCAAAAATGTAGCACAATGTTAATACCCACAAAGCCTCTTGTATCTCTCAATTTCTTCCTACTATAAAGCAGGCTCAAAATATTATACTTCTTTCCCCATACTCAGCAAATCTGCAAAACAGTCATTTATCAGCTAACATTTTGACTGAAAGTAAATAGTGATAGTTTAGAATATGATAGATCTGGCCCTGTATCTTGCCCATGCTATGTAGTGAAAGGGACATCTTATACAAGTAATTTTACCTAAACTTTCATTTTCTTCATGTATAAAATAAAAATAATTATAATATCTAACTGGCAACATTACATGAACATGAAATGAAACAATCCATGTAAACTCCTACCTGCATTGCTTAAAAAACAGAAAGCGACCCATAGATGGCAGTATATTACCAGCACTCTAGCCTTTAACGTTTATATTTTTTTAAACTGAAGAAACTTTATCCTTCAAGCTCTAGTAATCTAGCCGTAAAGATCTACTAGTTGTTTTGCTACAGAACAGGATACTGTTCAGATTTCCCTTTCACTTTGTGTGTCAGTTCAGGCCTCCAGGAAGTAGCTGTTAAGATTGAATAAATACAAGAGATTAAATGGGATGTGATGAAGACTCTCCTTGACCAAACTTTAGATAGGCTCCTCTGAGCCCTCTTTACATCTAGGCTATGTTCTTGGGTGTTATCTTTGGCCTACCTGGCAGAATTTTAGCCAAAATCCTGCCAAGGTAGCTTGGTGAGAATCCCCCACCCTTGGATATCTAATCATCCTGGCCTGTCTTTAGCAAGAATCCTGTTAAGTCAGTTTAGCAAGAAACTCCCTATTCTTGATGTCTCTTAATAATTTCCCACACACTGACTCCTCTCATCTTGCTCATTGGCACTAAATCCTCAGCCATCTTTGCAGTATTTAGAGTTAAGCCTGATCTCTCTCCCCTATTGTGATAGTGTTGACGTGTAGCATAGAGGTCCTATATTTTTTGCCATTTTAACAAGTATCTGGATACTTTTTGATTCAAAGGTGAAATCTATGTAAGATAAAGTATGAGGAAGAAGAGTAGAGAAAACTTTTAGGCTATAATATAGGACTTAGCAACTAAACAACAATGACTGGTCTGACACCTGTGAAGGGAGAAGAAAAAGGTAGGAGGGGCGTGACTAGAAGTGCCTCAGACCACAGTGCAGCTCTGAGAAAATCTCAGCCTTCCCACAGGGAACTTCAAAATAAAAATTATACATACAGGAGCCATTGCCTTGGGAAGAAATGGCCAGACCCAAATACCCTACCTTGCTCAGTCATTGGATGTGATGAGGGAAGAGGAGGCTTCCTGGGGAGAATATATCTTTGGTTAAAATGCCTACAGCAAATCCAGCATCTTGAAGCCAAGGAGGCTGTAAGCTAACTTCACCCTCCAAAACAGATTCTCTCAAGGGCTACCTGAGCAGTTGCCACACTTAGCCAGGTGCTCACATTCTGTGTTCAGGTGACAGTGTAATTGAAGGTAACACATTTTGAGCCTGTCTCTTACTAGCTGTGTGACTATGAAAAAGCAACTAAAATTCTCTAACCTTAGAGAAAATGTGTGATAGTGGCTGTCCCAGTTTAATCATGAGAGCTATGATGGTTCACTATAGTCCCAGGCCATGGATTCTAACAATGGGGTAATTACCAAGGTTTTTTTTTTTTTTTTTTTTTTCCCCTCTTTTCACCATTTCCAAGACCTGAGGTTTTCATCAGCTTGTAAAACCTTAATATACCCATTATGAAAAAAATTCTTCTGTGTGTGTGTGTGTACGTTATTCTTACTCTGTTTCCCAACATTTAGTTTACGCTAACACCAATGGCTAAAAACTTACATCAGTCAAGACGGGTTAGGCAATACTGAAGTGACAAACACCATGAATATATTAGTGACTCCGTCCTTCCACATCCCCATCAATGGTTAGATGAGGCTATGTTCTACACTGAGGGAGCAGCGTCAGCCTGGAATAGTGTTGGTCATTTTGGCAGAGGAAAGAAAAACATCTGGTAAACCATATATTCAATATTAAAATTTGAGCTAAAAGTGACACACATCATTTGACCAAAGCAAATCATATAACTAAGCCTATGTCAGCAGAGCAGAATACATAATCCTCTTATAGGATTATTCAATAATGAAATCTACTACATAGCCCCAGTTTCACACCTTCAATCTAGGGTGAATGTCATTTTCCCCCCCTTAAAACGGATATTCTGATATTATGATATTAGTACTTTAGTTTGTATAGTCAACAGAAAGTAAGAAATTAACTGAATGTGCCCCTATTAAGAACTCCTTCTGAAACTCCTTACTTGAGCTCTATCATTTGTTTGCCTTCTTATCACTACAGCACCTTAGCAAATATATTCTGAGGATATCGTGGATTTTTATGAAATGCATTAATCATTCACACTATTTTGATTGGCTTCTCTTCTTTTTGCAGTATATAGCAGTCAAACAAGGCCATAATATATGATTTATTACAAAGTATCTTACTGACAATTGATTTTTCTCCTCAAATCTTACTGTGATACATTAGCCTATGAGTTTTTACTGCTCTTTTTCTAGGAGAAAAAAAACATACTCTGTCTGTCCTAATTCTGTGACAGTTAGCCATTATAAAAGGAAATGCAAAGAGGATGAATTTTTTATGGTTTAGTATCTCCCTAATCATAAATATGGGATAAGTTGGTAAGGCCAGTGGGTTAGTTCAGAACATTGACTGGTCTCAGCAGTTGTTATCATTAGTACTGGTGCTGTCTTAGTTAGAAATGTACTAAAATTTCAAATCTACATTAATGTGAACCTGTTACTCCTTCCTAGATGAGCCTGTTCTCACTTTTCATTAGAATGTAATGAAATTTGTAATTTCATGGTAATTTTCAGTATAGAACACTCAATTATGGAAGTAGTAGAAGGTTTTATAAATTCTAAAGATTAATTTATATAATGTACTTTTTTCTCTTAATATGTTGTTGGCAAAAAGGGGTACAAATAAGAATTTTGTTATACAAATCAAATACTTCTTAAAAAGATATTCAAAAGATGTATAGGGTAATTTCCTTTTTAAAATATTGACTCTCATCTCCTGGTATTTTTCATTTACTTCTGTTATAACTGTGACCTCATTTCCCAAAGTGAGCATTAAAGACCCTAAGACATGTAGTAAATTTTTAAAAGAGTTCCAGCAACTTCTGTAAGAAGCAGTTCAAACTACTAGTCCAAAGTGGTTCAGTTTCATCATTAGATCACATGAAATTCTCTGAATATATCATATTTTGTTAAGTTGGATTTTGGCAGTTACTATGATAAAGAGTAAGTATTCTACAGAAATCAAGGTGGGACAAGAAATAAGGGTGATGGCATCCAGAATGAATCCAAGGTTTGAGATGTACAGAGCCCAGTAGGCAAATACATCCTGCGTTAACTTAAGGTTGAAAGAAAAGTTCTTTTTTTCTTTACATGTCTATGTATTATCTTTTCCAAATGGCTACTAAATAATTAGCACAAAAATACCTATTAAGTTGTCTGGATCTAACAACTTAATAAATGAACTCTTACATATGTATATTTATTTTGACCTAGAATCCCACTGAAAATATTAATGAAATACTAAGCGACCTTGGTGGGAGAAAATTTAGGCACTTCTGAACTATATGTGTTATCTCCAGTGTAATATTTCAATAAGACAAGGGATGTTGCAGTTGAAAAGCGTTTCCTTGGTGGGAGATCAAAGAGGATGAATTTTTTATGGTTTAGTATCTCCCTAATCATAAATATGGGATAAGTTGGTAAGGCCAGTGGGTTAGTTCAGAACATTGACTGGTCTCAGCAGTTGTTATCATTAGTACTGGTGCTGTCTTAGTTAGAAATGTACTAAAATTTCAAATCTACATTAATGTGAACCTGTTACTCCTTCCTAGATGAGCCTGTTCTCACTTTTCATTAGAATGTAATGAAATTTGTAATTTCATGGTAATTTTCAGTATAGAACACTCAATTATGGAAGTAGTAGAAGGTTTTATAAATTCTAAAGATTAATTTATATAATGTACTTTTTTCTCTTAATATGTTGTTGGCAAAAAGGGGTACAAATAAGAATTTTGTTATACAAATCAAATACTTCTTAAAAAGATATTCAAAAGATGTATAGGGTAATTTCCTTTTTAAAATATTGACTCTCATCTCCTGGTATTTTTCATTTACTTCTGTTATAACTGTGACCTCATTTCCCAAAGTGAGCATTAAAGACCCTAAGACATGTAGTAAATTTTTAAAAGAGTTCCAGCAACTTCTGTAAGAAGCAGTTCAAACTACTAGTCCAAAGTGGTTCAGTTTCATCATTAGATCACATGAAATTCTCTGAATATATCATATTTTGTTAAGTTGGATTTTGGCAGTTACTATGATAAAGAGTAAGTATTCTACAGAAATCAAGGTGGGACAAGAAATAAGGGTGATGGCATCCAGAATGAATCCAAGGTTTGAGATGTACAGAGCCCAGTAGGCAAATACATCCTGCGTTAACTTAAGGTTGAAAGAAAAGTTCTTTTTTTCTTTACATGTCTATGTATTATCTTTTCCAAATGGCTACTAAATAATTAGCACAAAAATACCTATTAAGTTGTCTGGATCTAACAACTTAATAAATGAACTCTTACATATGTATATTTATTTTGACCTAGAATCCCACTGAAAATATTAATGAAATACTAAGCGTACCTTGGTGGGAGAAAATTTAGGCACTTCTGAACTATATGTGTTATCTCCAGTGTAATATTTCAATAAGACAAGGGATGTTGCAGTTGAAAAACTGTTTTCAGTTTACTCGGAATTACAGATGATGTGGATGTATAAATTTATATAGAATAGTGTTGTGCTGGATACCTTACATATTCTATGAATCGAAAAAGGAAAACATTTGTTGTATTTTAATACCATCTAATAATATAAGCATAAATGTTGGACAGCAAAATTATTCATGCCCATTCATAAAGTCTGGCTTTAATAATAATAATAATTGATCAGCTGTTTAAAATACATCATTCTGATCAGTGTAGTATATATTGATGATTGCTTTCTCTGCAATCTATCTGCTTACCATCACCCTACTACCACCAAAATACAATAATAAAGACTCAAGAGGCAACCATGTCATTATGATGGGGCTGGCCATTTCAACCCATCCCCATAACTCCAGTTCTGGGCCTACTCAAACCAATCAACATAACCACATTGTTTTTGGACCAAATATTGGTTATGAATGACCTTGTGATGTGACCTAGTTGATATAAGAATGTTGACCAAGACTTTATTTGTGGTTGGAAGCACAAAAGCTCTCGCTTGCTCCCTGAATAAGAACTAGGAAGCCTGTTGTGTTGTGTTGGAAGAACTAGGAACCCCAGGTTGTGATGACAGCCGTCTTGAAAGAGATAGGGGAGGTAGCCCCAGGAACAGGCCAGCCACATGAAAGGCAGAGTAGAGATATAAAATAATACTTGATTTTGGTGACATTTTTACTCTGCTGGATCAGTTTTTCTTTCTTTTTTTTTAAAAGATTTATTTATTTATTTTATTTTGGGTGGGGGTCGGGTTGGGGAGGGAGGGGAGCAGGTGGGCCACTTCTATTGGTCTTTCATTTCTCTATTTTCATCCGTCTTTGCTCTTTGGCTCCTGTGGGCCTCCCATCGTGGTGGCGTCTATCATCGCAGAGCGCCGGCTCTGGGCACATGCGCCCCAGAGCTCCGGCTCGGTGATTGGACACATCAGTCCAGCCGCTCTGCGGCACGTGGGACCTTCCCAGGCCAGGGATCGAACCGGCGCCCCCTGTACTACAAGGCGGTGTCCTTACCCACTGGAGCACCAGGGGAAACCCTCAATTTTTCTTGAAGCTCTCCACACCAACCTACAACGTAAACATCTTTGGAAGTTTCTGAAAAGTGAGCAAATAAGTGTCATCTTTGTTATCATAGTTTTTTGTTACTTGTAGCCAAAAATAATATGATACAGATGCCTTACTCTTTTTGTAACTGCAAATAAGAAAGTCTTAAAAAAGACTATTAGGAATTTTTCTTTATGGGAAACAATTGGTTCTCATATAAATAATGATAGAAAATGAGATTGATTCCAAATTTCCATGGGAAAAATTGTCCCTTATTCAGTCTCATGTAACTACCATGTATGTGTTTATATGTGTTTCTGTGTGTGTATCTGTAAATACATAGGATTATTGGAAAAGAATAAATTGACACTTATTGAATTTACATCATGTGCCAGGCAGGGTGATCATACTTTAAATGTTTTAGAATTGTATTTCTCTAATACCCCTGAACTGTGCAAGTCCTCTTTGCGTAGAGGACGCTATTTTAAAATAATTAAATATTATCAATTTAGGGAGCTTCCCAGGTGGCTCAGATGGTAAAATATCTGCCTGTAATGTAGGAGACTCTGGTTTGATCCCTGGGTTGGGAAGATCCCTTGGAGAAGGGAATAGCAACCCACTCTAGTATTCTTGCCTGAAAAATCCCATGGACGGAGGAATCCAAGGGTGTCACAAAGAGTTGGACATGACTGAGTGACTAACACTTTCACTTTCAAATTGTTAAATGCTCTTTCCATTCTGCCTTTGTTTTCTTTCATTTTGGGTCAGTTTTTCTGGTGGTTCAGTGGTTAAGACTTCACCTTCCAGTGCAGGGGATATTAGTTTGATCCCTGGTCCCACATGCCCTAGAGCCAAAAAAAATTTAAAAAACAATAAAATGTAAAAAGAAACAATACTGTAACAAACTCAATAAAGACTTAAAAAATATGTTATCAACTTAAAATTTCCCTATCACAAATACATGCTAAAAAGTTATGATTATTTAAATCAGTGATTCTCAATCATGGCTATGCATGCCCATGACCATCCCTGAATATATAGATTTATTTGTTTCAAAGTTCAGACACTATCAACGACTCTCCAGGTGATTCTAAATGTGTTAGGATTGAGTAATCACATTTTATATGATGCTACTAGGAGAGTTTAACTTTGTTCCCACTGCCTACATTTTCTTTCACTTTCTGTGCCAGCGTTCTAGTCTAAGAACATTCAGATTTTTCTAATCATGCCTACAGGTTTTTGAGTAACTGATAGTTTTAAAAATTTGAAAGGAAACAATTGGTTCTCATATAAATAATGATAGAAAATGAGATTGATTCCAAATTTCCATGGGAAAAATTGTCCCTTATTCAGTCTCATGTAACTACCATGTATGTGTTTATATGTGTTTCTGTGTGTGTATCTGTAAATACATAGGATTATTGGAAAAGAATAAATTGACACTTATTGAATTTACATCATGTGCCAGGCAGGGTGATCATACTTTAAATGTTTTAGAATTGTATTTCTCTAATACCCCTGAACTGTGCAAGTCCTCTTTGCGTAGAGGACGCTATTTTAAAATAATTAAATATTATCAATTTAGGGAGCTTCCCAGGTGGCTCAGATGGTAAAATATCTGCCTGTAATGTAGGAGACTCTGGTTTGATCCCTGGGTTGGGAAGATCCCTTGGAGAAGGGAATAGCAACCCACTCTAGTATTCTTGCCTGAAAAATCCCATGGACGGAGGAATCCAAGGGTGTCACAAAGAGTTGGACATGACTGAGTGACTAACACTTTCACTTTCAAATTGTTAAATGCTCTTTCCATTCTGCCTTTGTTTTCTTTCATTTTGGGTCAGTTTTTCTGGTGGTTCAGTGGTTAAGACTTCACCTTCCAGTGCAGGGGATATTAGTTTGATCCCTGGTCCCACATGCCCTAGAGCCAAAAAAAATTAAAAATCAATAAAAATGTAAAAAGAAACAATACTGTAACAAACTCAATAAAGACTTAAAAAATATGTTATCAACTTAAAATTTCCCTATCACAAATACATGCTAAAAAGTTATGATTATTTAAATCAGTGATTCTCAATCATGGCTATGCATGCCCATGACCATCCCTGAATATATAGATTTATTTGTTTCAAAGTTCAGACACTATCAACGACTCTCCAGGTGATTCTAAATGTGTTAGGATTGAGTAATCACATTTTATATGATGCTACTAGGAGAGTTTAACTTTGTTCCCACTGCCTACATTTTCTTTCACTTTCTGTGCCAGCGTTCTAGTCTAAGAACATTCAGTCAGCTGCTGTTATCCTATTTGGATTCAGTGCATAGGAAGTCAAAATACAGCAGCATGTTGGTCTCTGTCAAGAGCTGATGCTAAAATATCAACCCTATTTTTCTTTCCACATATTCCTTCAATAATTCACCAGTCACCGAACTTCTCCTGTGGATATTGTAGCTTTTAAGAGTCAGTGCTTAACAAAATGATACTTCAGTTCCTTAGTTGGGTTGAAGGACCTCAGTAAGAAATCTATTGGTAGGTGTGAGAAATGGACTTGGGCATAGACTTTAATTTAAATAATTTTCCTGTTATGTCTATGAAGTAAAAGTGATTGAATGATTGCTTCCTCCCATGTTTTTCCCAGGTTTTTAAAATGCTAAGCATTACTAATCAAAAGCAGGTAAATTAGTTTCAGAGAAACTGCTGGTGTTTATTCTCAAACACATTACCACAAAAGGTCTGTTGTAGACATGGAGAATAGACATATGGACATTGTGGGGAATGAACAGTGGGTGGGAGGTGTAAAGGAAGTAGCATAAAAAACTATACTATCATATGTGAAAAAAAATAGCTATTGTCATTGCTAGAGGAAAAAAGGGGATCCTGCAGGGGTGCTGTGCGACGGCCTGGAGGGGTGGGATGGGGGGATATACATATGACTAATCTGGGATCATACATATCTGTAAACAACAAAGCTCTGTAAAAGTTAAAAGTAAAATAAAAATTTTTTAAAAAGGTTTGTTGTAAATGTAACATCTGTGTTTCATTAAAAAAGAAGGTAGGAGAACCATGACTGTTTATAGCTCAAATCATTATAATGTTTTTTGTTTTTTTTTTTTTACTTTGGGCGGGGGTCGGGTTGGGGAGGGAGGGGAGTGGGAGAGCCACCTCTATTGGTCTTTCATTTCTCTATTTTCATTCGTCTTCGTTCTTTGGCTCCTGTGGGCCTCCCTTCGTGGTGGCGTCTGTCGTTGCAGAGCACCGGCTCTGGTCGCATGTGCTCCAGAGCTCCGGCTCGGTAATTGGATGCATCGGTCCAGCTGCTCCGCGGCACGTGGGATCCTCCCAGGCCAGGGCTCGAACCGGTGCCCTTTGCACTGCAAGGCAGTGTCCTTACCCACTGGAGCACCAGGGAAAGCCCTGCCATGTTGTTTTGGTTTTGTCTTAATAATGTTTCTCAGTAGCTTTCCCAAATCGCAGGAATCTCCAGAAGTGAAATAAATTTCAGAGTCTTAAGTATTATACTTCATTACAATAAGGAGAAACTAAAAGCTTTCAAAATAGTTTGATTCCTAATTTTGTGAGATTCAACAGAAATTTTCTGGATATGGTGGAAACAGGATATACTCTCATTTTTTTGTGATCTGAAGTATACACAATAGTACCAGCTGCTTCCGTTTTCTTACACTGAACAATGTCTTCACATAATGCCAATGGAGGACAGTGCTCTCAGGCATTTTAAGTGATTTGTAAATTGTTGAAGGCAAAGATCACGGTTGACTGTACACTTCCCAGAATGTATTGTCATGAGGAGTTAGACTTATTAAGTCACTTCCTGCTTCATCAATGCAATTTCTGGGCCTTATGTATAAGTGTTGTGAAAATATAACAAAACACTGAACCATTTTCTTCCTGGCTCCTTCAGTCATTGACAGATCAAGCCTTTATCCAGAATCATGAATGTAAATAAAACACAGACTTTTATAGCACCAGTGTCTAGAATATTGGCTAAATTTATTTAGTTGTCCTTGAAATTGTTAAATATCCAGCTAAAAACCCTACTTTATGTAATATAGAGTGCTACCAGATCCAATTTAGAGTGTCTCCCTATTATTTTGGAACATCAATACAGCCTGATATAAGTGGTGACGAAAAACAAAAAAGCTTTCTTCCCTCATCATTTTTTACCTTCTGAAAACTCTTTATGTGATTTGAAGAGAAAAACACATCTTGGAAAAAGAACTACAGAAAAATGAAAAATCTACACTTGAAAGGCTCAAAGTTAAAATGGCATCGGCAGCCAGCAAGCTTGCTCTTCCCATCTGACAGTCAGAATTCAGCTCTTTTTCTCAACATTCAGTTTTAATGCATATGTAGCAATACAAACAACAGTAAACAAATGAAAAAGCAAAGGAAACATCACTTAGAACCAGACGTCTGATTCAATTATCATGTAAACTAAGGAGTCAAAAGCCAATTTCACTCAATAAAGAAAAAGTGGATATGTAATGTTTATAGCCTATGATTCTTTCACTGGAGAAGAAGAGGCTGTTAACGTGATTATACATGTGAAGGTTGCTATTGTCTCTAACACAAATTTGCACTATTTTCAGTGTTCAGAGCAAACTAATAGAAAAGACCGCTTCAATAAACAAAATCAGTAACACTTTAAATAAAACAATAAACTGAAGATGATTGCAAACTATACTTTATGTTAAAAATTTAGAAGTTCCTCTAAATTGACCTTCAAGAATTTATGTGTTTGTTGATTAAGGAAAGACATGACATGCTCAAAAAGTACAAAGGATTTTGACTATGTGAAGGCATTAAAGTGTTAGTCACTCAGTCATGTCTGATTCTTTACCACCCCATGAACTGTAGCCCACCGGGCTCCTCTGACTATGGAATTCTCCAGGCAAGAATACAAGAGTGGGTTGCCATACTGATAAAGATAAACAATTAAGAAGATTCACATATTATGTTCTTAACTTGGTACTAAAACTATCATGAACATTTTGTGTTTCAGGTAGAGCAACTCTCCTCATTTTACAGATGAAGAAACTCAATTCAGAGAGATCAAACAACCTTCACAAACCATACAGTAGTCAGCAGAATAATCAGGAGAACTCAGGTCTCTTGTTTGAGGGATATATTGGCCACTATAGCACACCTCACAGAAAAGAATCTGAAGTGTCACATATTGCTGTCATCTACAAAATAAAATACTGTGCCTTTAAACACAAACTCATTTTAAAACCTGAGATTTTTCTCATTAGAAAAAATATTCAATGCAGGAAAATGTGAAAGTGAAAATAAGAACCACCAAATCACCACTGTGATTTTGTTGCATTCCCTTTCAAAAACTTTCCTTGAGTACATCTTCCCTTCACTTTTTAAAATAAACTTCGCTAAGGTAAATTTTATTTATTTTTAAATAATTATTGTTTTTATTTATATTATTCGTTTGGCTGCACTGAATCTTAGTTGCAGCTCGTGGGATCCTTTTTTTTTTTCTTAGTTGTGGCACACAGGATCTTTTGTTGCAGCATGTGAGGTCTAGTTCCTTGACCAGGGATCAAACCTGAGCACCCTGTATTGTGAGCGTGGAGTCTTAGCCACTGGCCTGTTAGTGAACTCCCTTATTGAGGTGAATTTTAGACACAATGGAATATAGTAATTTTATGTAAACAATGACATACATTTGGGAAAAAAATATATATGCATGGCACCACTACTCATTAAGACAGAGTATTTCCATTACACTAGAACAGTTCCTTTATGCACTTTGCTGTCAATTCCCACTATTTCTGTCCTGGCAACACTCACCTGCTTCCTATCTCCATAGACTAGTTTCATCTACTCTCAAATTTCATTTCAATTAATTCATCCAATGTGAGCTCTTTTATGCTGACTTCATTCACTCAGCAAACTGTTTTTGAGATTGATCTATGTTGTTTGAATATTTCAGAAGATTGTTCCTTTTAATCATCGAGTAGTATTCCATTGTATGAGTGTCCCACATTCTATGCATTCACTGTTGATGGGTGTTTCAGTTAGATCCAACTAAGGGCTATTATAAACAAGATTATAAAGTTTCATATACATGCATCTTTTTGCATGAACTGTTCCTCATCTGAAGTTTGCCTGATATTTCCTCATGATTAGATTCCAGTTTGCAGGCTTCATACGATATCACATCTGTCCTATACTGATAAGGTTTATTTTGACCACTCTGTCAAAGCTTTCTAAATTCTTCAGTGTACAATTACTACTTTTTCTTCCTTTTAAACTCATGTAATTTACAAGGAGATACTTTAAGTTTATGAAATTATCCTGTTCCTCATCAAATTCACCCTAGATTTAACATCTGTTAGTGACTCTTGACTGACCCAATTTTCATCATTATGGTTGCAAAATAATGATTTTCCAACTCCAGTATTCCCTTCACATTTACCAATGAGTCCTCAGAATTCTTCTGTGAGCAAGTGCTCTCCTACCAAACCGTATATCCATTGATTTATTTATATATTTGCTATGATGGTGGACTCATGAATTACTATGTTACCAATGATTCATTATGGTTATTATTTATTTTGATGCTGAAATTGTCAAGACTTGGCCAGTAGGAGCCATGTCAAGCTAGTTTCTATACACTGTGAACTGTCCCGTCAATTTTTTTTTTTTTTAAGATTTATTTATTTATTTCTGGGCGGGGGTCGGGTTGGGGAGGGAGGGGAGCGGGCGGGTCACTTCTTTGGTCTTTCATTTCTCTATTTTCGTCCATCTTCATTCTTTGGCTCCTGCGGGCCTTCCATCGCGGTGGCGTCTGTTGTCGAAGAGCGCCAGCTCAGAGCTCCGGCTCGGTGATTGGACACATCAGTCCAGCCGCTCCGCAGCACGTGGGATCTTCCCAGGCCAGGGATCGAACCGGCGCCCCTTACACTGCAAGGTGGTGTCCTTATCCACTGGACCACCAGAGGAAGCCCTCATCAATTTTTTTTTCCCCCTTTGGGGCTTCCCTTGTAGCTCAGCTGGTAAAGAATTTTCCTGCAATGCAGGAGACCCTGGTTTGATTCCTGGGTCAGGAAGATCCCCTAGAGAAGGGATAGGCTACCGACTCCAGTATTCTTGGGCTTTTCTGGTGGCTCAAATAGTAAAGAATCTTCCTTGATTGCAGTGTGGGAGACCTGGTTTTGATACCTGAGTTCAGAAGACCTTCTGGAGAAGGAAAAGGCTATCCTTGTGAACTGTCCCATCAATTATTTTCCTTTACTCTTTCTTATTTCATACATAATAGTTGCTCCAGTCTTATTTTGTATCTATCATACTTCATAGCTGGAATCAACTATTTCTCCAAGGAGCCTTGACTCTTTCATGAGAAATGGTATTGAAAACTCTGATCTGGGTGCTAAGTGTGCTCACTGCTGCTGGGGTAACTTTGCTTTTTGACCTGCTTATTGGGTATAACTAGGAAAACACACCTACATATACTCATATCTCAATATACATCCAAACATACATATGCACCTGCATATGCATATGCATATAAAGAAGTACACACATATATGGATATTTTTGAAATCATAGATTGGCACTGAAACCGCTGGTAAATAACTCTGATCATTCATATTTTCCCATTGCTGGAGCCATATTTTCATGGTGAATTCTGAGATGTAGGACTACTGAATTGAAATGTAAAAATGCTTATGTGGTGGTGTCTTTAGACATCACTAAATTCTCCTCCATTTGATGTTCTGTCATTTTGTATTGTTACAGCAATGTATGGTGATACCTATTTCCTGTAGTCTTTACATGAAATTTGTATGAAAGTTAAGATGATGCTGTCCATATAACCTTATTTTCCAGTTTTCAAAAATCATACTCTACCACAGGCACTTTCACATGTCACTGAAACTTTATAAATACAATTGGATACAGTTGCATTACAGTCAACTGAACAATTAACTATACCATAATTTATCCATTTGGAGACATTTAGATTGTTTCTAATATCAATATTTTACATTAAGTGACAATGAACATTTTTAATATATAATCATTTGTGTGTATGAGACTATATTACTAGAAGAGAGTTCTAATTTTTCACTCAATATCCTCATTTTGCAACAGGAAGGACATTGAAGCTTGGACAGAGAGGAAAAAACTTTGCTCACATGTTTGAGAAGTTCATGCATTCTATGAGACAACTTTAGCAGAAATATTGTAGTAAAACTAGACCATTTACATAAATCTATGGGCAGTAAAGTCTTCGTCAAGTATAGTCATTAATGCAGTATAGAAGGGTGGAAAACTTAAAGAATCATTTGAAATAATCCCTGTGCCCTCCACAAATAATTCAAGATGTCTTCTTTTTTTCATCCCAAAGTGCTGGGTTTAGTGAGCTTTAAGGTTTTAATAAAGAACTTCAGAATGATTGCCAAGTACCTCAAGTGCTCTCTAAGTGCACTTGGTGTTTACAAAGATTTTCATTTCACAGATAACTTTGTGCTGTAATTTGAGAAACTAAGTGCCTTCGTTTACGCACCCAAAGTTATGATGCAATCTGCCTTGAGAATTTGTCGCCTTGTATTGCATTCCTACCTTAGCTGGGTTACTCTTCTGAGAAGCAAGTTGAATTATTTTTTTTTTAATAGATTTTGCCCTTTCCCTAGAAACAACAGACTTTCAGAGTGGAATTCTTGCTTCCATTAAAACTGCAACGTAGCTGTGGCCATTGGAGGTTTTCCTTGTGGACAGAATCATCTTATAAGCTACAAAATACTGGCATTTATGCTGACAATATTGTGTCAGTCCTGTTCAATGACATGACTGTCCATCCCTTTGCTGCTGACACATCAGGCCTCCAGCCTGCCTTAGTGTCATGCTCAATAAGGCAGCCTTCATTTAAAATCTGCTGGTATTTCTGCCTCAAACCTTGCATTGTTGCCCAGCTACCACCTTTGCCTGGATTTTTCTGTTCTTAAACCAGGTTTGTTTGACAAAGCATGTGCCAACTTTAGTTGAAGCTGCTTCACCAATCTCAGTCCAAACTGCATATTCCTTGGTATATGGCACTATCCATTATCACATCACTGAACCGTTTGCATTTGGCCATGTCTGGGCCTAGGTCAGGTAATATACATCAATTGCTCACTGCCATGAGATAGAGGGGCTCACATGTCAAACTACGGACTGCATTTAGCTGGCCAAGGGCTTCATAACCTCTGACTCTAGAACCTCAGAACAGCTGTCCCAATCAATATCATAGGCTCAAATGTTGACCTGAAGAGATTTTTGTCAAGGTTTTGTGCCCAGACCACATACTTTTAAACCAAAGGGCAAGTTAGTGTGCCTTTACCACCAAGATAGAGAACACATTCCTACCTCCCCAAATCCCCAACCACTCTTCTCAATCACAGATACACAAACACTTTCAGTTGCACTATAATTTAATTACAACTCACATAATTTGTTAACTGGGGCTCTCCAGGTGGCACTAGTGATGAAGAATCCACCTGCCAATGCAGGAAATGTAAGAAATGCAGTTTCAATCCCTGGGTTGGGAAGATCACCTGGAGGAGGAAATGGTAACCTACTCCCATTTTCTTGACTGAAAAACCCCATGGATAGGAACTTGATGGGCTACGGCCCATGGGGTCACAAAGAGTCAGAGACAACTAAGCATCTGAGCACAATTTGTTAATGTGTCCTTCTCCAAGGCTAAACTGTGAACTCCTAAAAAATGGAAAATGAATCTTAAGCATATTTGTGCCCTGCCCCCTTGGGTCTAGCACATGACCTGGAATAAAGTAATTTCCCTATTACTCACTATGAATGATTAAAGTCACATTTGTGCTCATTCCTTTGAAATTTTAGTCACCAAGGTCAAACTGATGTTCAAGAATTATTTCCAAGGTCAAAGAGTTTTTCAAAGAGTAAAGTAGGAGGAAGACATATATCAATAAATCCTGAAGCTCCTTTCAGCAGGACTTCAGCATAATAGAAATAACCACATCCCTTCTGGTGATATTTATGAACTAGAGAATGGTCAGTTTCACCCAAGTCTGAATACATACACATTTTGATTGAATTTTCTGAAAAGAAGAGAGCTGTGCTGTCAATCATATTTATTAGTCAATTTTTATTAATTGTACAATTAGAGAGATAAGATGTGGAATTATTACTGTGAGAAATCGATAAGACTTTCATTAGGGATAACAGAAGATAATGCTGTGCAAAAGTGAAGTTTGAAATCCTCAATTCTGGAGTTCATCAGTCCATGACTATGGATATATTTGAATTGCTACAACTTTCTGTCTTTCTGTTTTCTCCTTCAATGTAAGCCTTCACAATTATAAGCTAGTTAAGGGTTGGGGCCATGTCTTTGAATCTTTTAATAACAAACACACCCTCATAGTAGCTATCCAAAACTATATTATTGATTGTTTCATATGAAAGTTGGATATAGATGCGCAAAAAAGATTGAGCATGCTAGAAATTTTTTTTTTTTTCATTTTTTGGCTGCACCACGCAGCTTGTAGGATCATAGTTACCTAACCAGGCATTGAACCCAGGCCTTCCTCAGTGAAGGTGGTGAAAGCATAGAATCCCTGGACCATCAAAGAATTACCTAAAATTCTTCATATAGCCATGACAGAGTAACGGGTATTAGACTTACTCTCTTATCAAGAAGTACTATAACACTTTGCAAATTATTTGAGGCATGTCCAAACATTGAATAACTCAAAACTTTGATACCTTAGAGAAAGGAAGCACTTGGGTGGACCACTTTTCAATCTGACTTTCTATCTGGTGGCACTTTTCAAGATACTGAACAGGGAAGTGGAGCCCAAGTGGACTAACAGGGGAGAAACAATACAAATAGTGATTGATCTCTTACCGAAAACAGTGGTTGCCAGAACATTATAGAATAGTATCTTTAAAATACTGGAAGAAAAAGAGAAGGAAAAAATAATTTCAATTCAGAATTCCACATTTATTAAAAATATCATTCAAAAAAGAGGGTGCTAAAAGAAAACATAAGGAAAATACTTGTGGCTCTGAATTGGGCAAACATTTCTCTCCAAAAGCATGATATAAAAAAGAGAAAACTGACAAATTGAACTTCATTAAAATTGGAAATATTTGCTCTTAAGAAAATTGCTAAGACAATGGAATGACATACCAAAGACCAGGAAAAATAAATTGGAATCACATACCTGAGAAAGAACTTATATGTAGAATATATTAATCAAAATAAATAACATGAAAAAAAGCTTTGAACAAGCACTTTTCCAAAGAAGGTGTACAAATGGCATATTAGTAGATAAAAAGATGCTCAATATCATTACTCATTAGGGTTTAATCCAAATTAAAATGACAGTGAGATATCACCACTGACTATCAATACAATGACAAAAATATTCTAAGTTCTAGCAATGAAGTGAAGCAACTGGAAATTCATTGCTAGTATAAATGTTAAACTTTGAAAAACTTTAGTATAAACTTGGTGTTTTTTTTGTTTGTTTTTTTAAAATTTATTTTGGCGGGGGTGGGGAGGGAGGGGGGTGCACGGGCCACTTCCACTGGTCTTTCATTTGTCTAGTTTCATCCATCTTTGTTCTTTGGCCCGTGTGGGCCTCCCATCGCAGTGGCTTCTGTTATCGCAGAGCACCGGCTCTGGGTGCATGCGTTCCAGAGCTCCGGCTGGGTAATTGGACACATCGGTCTAGCCACTGCGAGGCACGTGGGATCTTCCCAGGTCAGGGATCGAACCGGCGCCCCTTACACTGCAAGGCAGTGTCCTTACCCACTGGACCACCAGGGAAGCCCTAAACTTGGTTTTAAAACAAATTTTTAGTATGGTTTCTTACAAAGTTAAATGTACAAATTTATGCAAGTGAAATGAAAATATATGAAATCTGTTTATATTTGTCTATAGTGGCTTTTTGCATTATCAACAAAATTTGAAACAACACAAATGCTTCTCAAATGTAAAGTGGATAAATAAATTGTGATATAGCCACAGCATTAATAAATACTATATAGCATAAAAAGATGAATTATTTTTTAATTTTTATTTTATGTTGAAGTATAGTCGATTTACAATGCTGTTGTTAGTTTCAGGTGGGCAACAAAATGATTCAGTTTTAGATAGATAGATTCATTCTTAAGTTAGAATATTGAGTTCCCTGGGCTATGCAGTAGATCCTTCTTGGTTATCTATTTTATATATTCAGTAGTGTGTACATGGTAATCCCAATCTCCTACTTTACCACCCCCCTACCTTCCCTCTTTTGTAACAGTAAGTTTGTTTTTAATGTCTGTGAGTTTGTTTCTATTTTGTAAATAAGTTTATTTGTATTATTTCTGTATAGATTCCACATATAAGGGATATCAGACAATATTTCTCTTATTTCTCTTTTTCTGACTTCACTCAGTATGACAATCTCTAGGTCTGTCTATGTTGCTACAAATGGCATTGTTCATTCTTTTTAACACTTGAGTAATATTCTATTATGGGCTTCCCAGGTGACACCATTGGTAAAGAACCCACCTGCCAATGCAGGAGACATAGGAAATGTAGGGTCAATCCCTAGTTGGGAAGATGCCTTGTAAAAGGAAATGGCAACCCACTCCAGTATTCTTGCCTGAAGACTTCATGAACAGCTGGTGGGCTATAGTCCATAGGGTTGCACAGAGTCAAACACAATTGAAGCAACTTAGCACATACACAATATTCTATTGTATAATGTACCACATCTTCCTTATCCATTTGTATGTCAATGGACATCTAGGTTGCTTCCATATCTTGGTTATTGTAAATAGTGCTACAGTGAACACTGGAGTACATGTTTCCTTTCTGATCAAGTTTTTCTTTGGATATATGCTCAGGAGTGGTATTGCTGAATCATACGGTAATTCTATTTTTAGTTTTTTAAGTAAAATCCATACTGTTCTCTATAGTGGCTATATCAATTTCCATTCCCATAAACAATATAGAAGTATTCCCTTTTCTGAACACCCTCTTCAGCATTTATTGTTTGTAGACTTTTTGATGATGGAAATTCTGACCAGTGTGAGGTGACACATAGTTTTGATTTGCATTTCTCTAGGAATTAGTGATGTTGACCATCTTTTCATGTGCTGTTTTGGCTATCTGTATGTCTTCTTTGGAGAAATGTTTATTTAGGTCTTTAAAATACAAAAAGTATTCAAGTAACACTCAGAAAAGAAGTACACTAGTCTCATGAATATGAAATTTCTATCAGGATGTACCACATACTGAACAATAAATATACACTGATTAATCTGAAAATACTAAATACTCACAGAGTACATTCTTTGAATGTAACAGAATTAAATTAGAAGTTAATAATAGGACAATATTTACAGGATGCCTCAAACTTTACAAATTAATCAACACTGTTTGAAATAACCCATGGATCAAAGAACATATCACAAAAAATATTAGAAAATATACCAAATTGAATTGAAATGAAAACATAGCATGTCAAAGTTGGTGGGATGCTCCTAAAGCAATACATGGTTGGAGATTTATACCTTTGTATGGTTATTTTAGAAATAAGTAAGATTTAAAATCAGTGAATAAACTTCCATCTTAAAGGCTTTGGATTTCCTAAATTCAAGGTTTTCTATGCTACAGTAATTGAGATATTATAGTGTAATACCTCAAATGAACAAAAGTCATCATCCAGAGAAAGATTCACACATACAATCAGTTGATTTTTAGGAAAGAATTAAATGCAGTTCAAAGGAGAAAGGAAAATATCTTCAACAAACTGGACTGAATAAACCTAATAAATATGGAAAAAGTAAACCTGACTCCTTCCTTACATGGTATATAAAAATTAACTTGAGATGGATTGAGATCTAAATGGAACAGCTAAAACTATAATTTTTTTTAAAAAAGAAAATACTACAAAATACTTGTAAAAATAGTATCAGCAAATACTTCTTAGAGCACCATGGAAAAAATATTGAACTTAAAGAAAAATAAAATTAGAAATAAAAAATAAAAATAAATAAATTAGACCTTGAAATTTAAAAAAAATTCTATTTTTTAATAATTGTCTTTATAAAAATAAAAATGCAGGAGATCCCTGGTGGTTCAGTGGGTAAGGACACCGCCTTGGAGTGCAAGGGGTGCCGGTTTGATCCCTGGCCTGGGAAGATCCCACGTGCCTCGCAGTGGCTGGACCGATGTGTCCAATTACCGTGACGGAGCTCTGGAGTGCATACGCCCAGAGCCGGTGCTCTGCGACAACAGAGGCCACTGCGATGGGAGGCCCACACGGGCCAAAAGAACAAAGATGGATGAAAATAGATAAATGAAAGACCAATAGAGGTGGTCCACCTGCCCCCCTCCCTCCCCAACCCTCCCCCCCCCAAATGCAGTCCACAAAGAAGTTGAAAATATTAACACATACTCTTGACAAAGGACCTGTGTCCATAATATATAAAGCTATCTCAAGATTGACATGCACATATTGCTATATTTAAAACAGATAACAACAAGGACCTACTGTATAGCACAGGGAACTCTGCTCCATATTTTGTAATAATCTAAATGAGAAAGAAATTTGAGAAAGAACAGGTGTGTGTAAATCACTTTACTGTACACCAAAAACTAACACAACATTATTAACCAACTATACTCCACTATAAAATAAAAATATGATTAATAAAAATGGACAAAGTACGTGAACACATACTACATGAAAGAAGAATAGTCAATAAGTATATTGTAAAGAGTAAGGATTCTCAGTGTCATTAGGCATCAGGCAGATGACAATCAAAACCACAGTGATACTACCAGTTTGGAAAACTAGTTGGCCATATCTTAAATGGTTAAGTATACACCACACTTATGATCCAGTCGTTTCACTCTGGTAGTTATAAGAGTTTTTGTCCAAAGACTTGCATGAGAATGTTTGTAATAGTTTTATTCATAATGACAAAAACCTGGAAGTAAAGTTTATTAGCAAGATAAGTAAACTGTGGTATATGCACTTAATAAAATAACATTTACCAGTAAAATATGAAGTGTTAAAACACACACCAACATGTATGAATCTCATAGACATAATGCTGACAAAAAGATAACAAACACAAAACATTACATATTATATGATTACATTTTAGAGGAAGTTTGAGGATATACAGATTTAACTTACGGTGACAGAAATCAGAACAGTGATTGCCTATCTGGGGGTAACCTATGACTGGAATAAGGAGACACCACCGTCTTCCAATTTCTTCTTGAGTGGCTATAGATTGCACGTGTTTATACTACATATGTGTGTGTGTGTGTGTGTGTATAATCAAATATCATTGAATTGTACACTTAGAATATTGTTTAGTTTTCTGTATATAAATTTAACTTCAGTAATTAAAAAAAAGTTCTAAGTTAATTCTTTGAGAAGAGATACATAAGCTGAATAATACAAGGGAAAATGAACCCAAACATGCAATATTGTTTTTCCTTTTCTGATCTAGTTTGTTGGACCTACAAATATTTAATGATATATACTTGTGAAACCTCCACGAAAACAACCTTCTGTTCTGTTGTTCTTTTAACAACAGATTGTGAAAGGTTATTCAAGGTCACCAAAGCACAGTTTTTGATTCCACAATCAATGTTAGCTTTTAAATAATTGTACATAACCATATAACTACGATTATTCCTGTGGATCTAAGTTATACTGCTTTGGCGGGAGGTGGAGGGGGGGTTCTTTATTTTAATCATGCAGGTTATTGAATAAATGCTCCCTAAGATACCTGCAGTGTTGAATCAAATTCAGAGAAAAACCCTTAAACTATGTTAGTGGTTTGGGTAAAATGAATTCAAACTTTGAAGTTACTTGGAGAGGGAATTCCCTGGCTGTCCATTGGTTAGGACTTGGCTCTTTCACTGCTATCGCCTGGATTCAATCCTTGGTCAGAGCACTAAGATCTCACAAGCTGTGTATCATGGCCCAAAGGAAAAAAAAAATTACTTGGAGAATTATCCCAAAGCTCTGCATTTAATATCTCTTGAAGGAGATGTGATCATTTACAAGTGTGCTGTTTCTGGGGGAAACACCAGCTATTCACAGCTATTTGCAGTACTTAAATACAGGAGGTCAGAGGATTTTGACACAAATTATATGATTAGGTGTGACATCAGCAATGTAGCATGGTAAGTTGCTGAAAATGTAAAGGGTATACTCTTTTTTTTGGTCCTGATTAGAATGCTACCATTCATCTGTTCTAACTAATCTCAACAAGGAAAGGTATTGGGAAACTTAAATTTCTGCAGCTTTCAGAAATTGATTCATCTGTTTCCAAGCTAAGTCAGTTATTTATCAGTGACTCAGCACATCGCTGGTGTTTGAAGACATAATGCACAAATTTAACAAGAATTTTTATTTATGTCTGCAGCCAGGAAACAAATTCAATTAAGATAAACAGCTTGGCAAGACTTTATTTCTGAAAGTTACAAATAATTTCTTCAGTATAAAAATTCAGTGTCTGCATTTTATGAACCACTTTGTACTTCGACTCCAATGCACTTTGGAATACTCACCTTTTCACATGTTAAATGACATGAACTATTATTAAATGACCATGTGTTGTAGATAAAATCTCAAAGATATGATTAGAGTTTATTTTTTAATTTTGGCCATACCACACAGCTTTCAGGATTTCAGTTCCCTGACCATGGACTGAAATTGGGCCATGGCAGTGAAAGTGCTGAGGCCTAACCACCAGACCAAGGAAACTCCCTTGAAGACATCAGAATAGAAAAAAAAAAACAGAATGGAAAGCAATTGAAGGCACACTTTCCCATTCCTAACAGAACCTCAATTTTGTTTAGATATTTACTCTGTTCTAACTCCAGAAGGAATTCCTATTTGCCAGTGGAGTAAGAACGAAGAATTTCTCTTGCTCCATATAGCAGGGCAGTGGTAAAAAATCCACCTGCCAATGCAAGAGATAGGAGAGATACAGGTTCGATCCATGGGTCAGGAAGAGCCCCTAGAGAAGGAAATGGGAACCCATTTGAGTATTCTTGTCTGGAGAATTCGATGGGCAGAGGAGCTTGGTGGGCCATGGTTCATGATGTCACAAAGAACTGGACACAACTGAGCAATTGAGCACATACACTTATAGGCCATGTTGGTCTTAGAGACCTAAGTTGAACTTATCAGAATAAATTTTATTTCATGTTTCATGAAAAAGTTACACTCTTTGATTTTAGTGAATAAGAAAGTAAGTACCTTTAGTTGTTCTTGGCATTCTCTTGAAAAGAGGTTGTTATTAAGGAGAGCAAACTTGTGAGATGCCTATTTTATTGAATCATTAAATCACTGATGTTTCTGTACTTGACTCTGCACTACCTCTAGTCTTCCTGGTATGCAAGGAAATGCATTTTCTTATTGTTTAGGGAATTTTAATTTAGTTTTTCTTACCCCCCAAAAATTATTTTTTGGGGGGAGGGGTAGGAGAGGGAGGGGGGTGGGTCTATTTTGTCTATTTGTCTATTTTTCATTCATCTTTGGTTTTTGGCCTGTGTGGGCCTCCCATTGCAGTGGCCTCTGTTGTCGCAGAGCACCAGCTCTGGGCGCATGTGCTCCAGAGCTCCAGCTCGGTAATTGGACACATCGGTCCAGCCACTGCGAGGCACGTGGGATCTTCCCAGGCCAGGGATAGAACCAGCGCCCCTTGCACTGCAAGACGGTGTCCTTACCCACTGGACCACCTGGGAAGCCCCTCAAAATTCTTTTAAGCAACATGGAAGCATCTCATTATCTGTACTTGGGCCTTGATTCATAGTAAAATACTTTGTCATCCACTGAATTCCAGGCTAAAATATGATATGCATAGTTCATAGTTCTTGTCTACAAACAAGCAACAGAGGGGCTTCCCTGGTGGTTCAGCAGGTAAAGAGTCTGCCTTGCAGTGCAAGGGTCACTGGTTCAACCCCTTGCCTGGGAAGATCCCACCTGCCGCGAAGCAGCTGGACCGGTGTGTCCAGTTAGGAGCCAGCACTCTGGAGCGCATGTGCCAGAGCCAGTGTTGTGCAGTGAGAGAGGCCACTGTGATGGGAGGCCCACACAGGCCAAAGAACAAAAAAGGATGAAAATAAATAAATGAAAGACCAATAAAAGAGGCCAAAAAAAGAAAAAAACCTGAAAATAATGGAATATGTTTGATTCATATGCTATAATCCAATTCTGAAGTCGTTCATCAAGCCATCTCTAGGAATAACAGAAGACAGCATTTTTGATAGCTGAGAGACTCTAAAATCCTTTAAATTGTGGAAAACTTAAGTACTAAAAAAAAAAAACCTCAAATATTAAAATCTCTCACAAGATACACAGAGGCAAACAACTATGGACTGAATCCAAGAGGACTAGACTGAACCATAGCAATTTTAGAATGTTGAGATTCAAGGAGAAGTAGTTTCTATTATAGCTACTCTCTGATTTTTGAATGATCATAGCAATGGCTTTATTTTATTATTTTTTTATTTTTATTTTTTTAAAGATTTATTTATTTATTTACTTTGGGCGGGGGTCAGGTTGGGGAGGGAGGGTAGTGGGTGGGCCACTTCTATTGACTTTCATTTCTCTATTTTCATTTGTCTTCGTTCTTTGGCTCCTGTGGGCCTCCCATCGCGGTGGCCTCTGTTGTTGCAGAGCACCAGCTCTGGGCGCATGCGCTCCAGAGCTCCAGCTCGGTGATTGGACACATCAGTCCAGCCGCTCCGCGGCACGTGGGATCTTCCCAGGCCAGGGATCGAACTGGCACCCCTTGCACTGCAAGGCGGTGTCCTTACCCACTGGACCACCAGGGGAAGCCCGCAATGGCTTTATTGAAGTTTTCTGTACTTGTTAGGGAATTGTGATTAAATTTCATTGTGCAGCATGAGATAGTGATGAAGAACAAAATGGATATTATTTCTCTTAAATGTGAGAAGTGTGAAAAATATAACCTGTGCTTAAAATATCATCAATACAGAGATAATGTTACAATGTGAACGTAACCCTCCAAGTTCAGAAAATGAAAATCAGTTATAGCTAAATAGGAAAGGATTTAGATTACTATAAGACAAACAGAAGAAAAGAAAATAGGAAAGAAACAAAATCTTGAACAAAAAAAGGACAATCTTTATGATTCATGTAGCAGAATATCAAGATTATTAAAGCTATAAAAACGGTTGCAGTACACGATGGTGACATAGAAGGCTCCTGAACTCACCTCCTCCCATGGACATTGGACATATAGATCTATAGCTACACACTAAGCAATTTTCTCTGCAAAAGATCTTGACACTAGCTGAGCAACTTCTACACACTGAGTAAATGAGAAAATACCCACATCACCCACACTGAAATGTATAGGAAAGACTGAGACACTCATGTACTATAAACCCTACCCCACAACACAGAGCCATATGATCTGGGGGGAACTTTCAGCTCCCAGCTCCTCCCTGGGAGAGAAGAATGTGGATCACACATCCAGTGCCCCAACTTTTAAGAATCCCAGGTGTGGAATAGGCCCATAAAATAACATAAAATCAACCAGGACTGAATCCAAGAGGACTAGACTGAACCATAGCAATTTTAGAATGTTGAGATTCAAGGAGAAGTAGTTTCTATTATAGCTACTCTCTGATTTTTGAATGATCATAGCAATGGCTTTATTTTATTATTTTTTTATTTTTATTTTTTTAAAGATTTATTTATTTATTTACTTTGGGCGGGGGTCAGGTTGGGGAGGGAGGGTAGTGGGTGGGCCACTTCTATTGACTTTCATTTCTCTATTTTCATTTGTCTTCGTTCTTTGGCTCCTGTGGGCCTCCCATCGCGGTGGCCTCTGTTGTTGCAGAGCACCAGCTCTGGGCGCATGCGCTCCAGAGCTCCAGCTCGGTGATTGGACACATCAGTCCAGCCGCTCCGCGGCACGTGGGATCTTCCCAGGCCAGGGATCGAACTGGCACCCCTTGCACTGCAAGGCGGTGTCCTTACCCACTGGACCACCAGGGGAAGCCCGCAATGGCTTTATTGAAGTTTTCTGTACTTGTTAGGGAATTGTGATTAAATTTCATTGTGCAGCATGAGATAGTGATGAAGAACAAAATGGATATTATTTCTCTTAAATGTGAGAAGTGTGAAAAATATAACCTGTGCTTAAAATATCATCAATACAGAGATAATGTTACAATGTGAACGTAACCCTCCAAGTTCAGAAAATGAAAATCAGTTATAGCTAAATAGGAAAGGATTTAGATTACTATAAGACAAACAGAAGAAAAGAAAATAGGAAAGAAACAAAATCTTGAACAAAAAAAGGACAATCTTTATGATTCATGTAGCAGAATATCAAGATTATTAAAGCTATAAAAACGGTTGCAGTACACGATGGTGACATAGAAGGCTCCTGAACTCACCTCCTCCCATGGACATTGGACATATAGATCTATAGCTACACACTAAGCAATTTTCTCTGCAAAAGATCTTGACACTAGCTGAGCAACTTCTACACACTGAGTAAATGAGAAAATACCCACATCACCCACACTGAAATGTATAGGAAAGACTGAGACACTCATGTACTATAAACCCTACCCCACAACACAGAGCCATATGATCTGGGGGGAACTTTCAGCTCCCAGCTCCTCCCTGGGGAGAGAAGAATGTGGATCACACATCCAGTGCCCCAACTTTTAAGAATCCCAGGTGTGGAATAGGCCCATAAAATAACTAACCCTGAAAACCTATAGGGCTTGCATTCGCAAGACCAGGAAGACTATAGCCAAAAAGAAACATTTCTTGACAGACTTCTGTGAACTTGCCATTGCTCCTTCCCAGGGCTCAGCATAGAGGGAGCAGACAAAAAAAACAAAAACAAAAACAAAAACAAATCACATTTCCTAGTCTTTCCCTGAAAGAAACCTATTTTCATACTTAAAAAACTGCCCCCTGAGGATCAGGCCTATAATTTAGCAGACATTATAAGAGGCTAAATTAGCACTGTAGAGGCTGACTACAGTCCTCCCTATTGATCAGGAAGGCCATAGATACCACCTTTGCTTTCTCACTTGAGCTGTGTACCACTTCCTCACTTGAGCTGTGTCCCTGGAAGGAGCTGGTACACAGATCTGGTGCACCAGCTTTTGCGGCTGCTGCCCAAGACACGGACCCCTGGATTAGCTATCACTGATAGCCAATGGGACTTTCATTCATGTCTCATGAAAGAATGTATTATATAATATATAATGTATATAATTATTATGTATAATACATTGTATATATTATATATAATTCTAATATATTATTATGCAATAATATTATGCAATGTCCTGTGCATAATGAGGACACTAATTTATGAATGATTAACTTATCCTGATTATTTCTGAGTTTAAATTTATAAAGATGTAAAAACCTAAAGTCTACATCATTAAAAGCTCTGAGTGCATCTCATTCCACAGTGACACATTTTTCCAGAGGGCTTGCAATTAAACAAAGCATGTAAGTGATTTTATTAATGAGATTTCCTGCTAATTTCAAGTTATTTCAATTTTAAGATGGAACATTTATAGTTTTTTTTTTTTTAATTTCATTTTTAATGCCTGAACATTTATAGGTCACAGAAATATTTTTTTCAAAGATTTCTTAACGGAAAAGTAACTGAGATGGGTTAGATCAAGACAAACTTCACTTCGCCCTAGAGACTAGGCATCAAATATTTCCATTCAGAATGAGGATTTGGGGGTGCTGATGAATGAGACATGAAAATCAGATTTCTACCTTTGCTGAGGAATTTTATTTGAAACACCATATTCCTCTCATTTCTATTCAGTAGCATACCCAGTAAAAACAGAAACACTGCAATTAAGTAATCATCAAGTTTCCTCATAAAACACACTGTGTTTCAGATAATATCAAGAGGACATGATAAGCAATCCCCAGGATATAGAAACATACTAGCAGAATGTTTTGAAACCGATTGTCAACAATATTTACTAGACATGGCTTAGGAAGATGGAGGAGAAAAAAAAGCAGTAATGACTGGAAAGGTCTTTTAGTAAAAACCAGTTAAAATTTTTACAAATTGGAAAACACTGTAGAGGCTCTACAGTCCTCTATTGATCAGGAAGGCCATAGATACCACCTTTGCTTTCTCACTTGAGCTGTGTACCACTTCCTCACTTGAGCTGTGTCCCTGGAAGGAGCTGGTACACAGATCTGGTGCACCAGCTTGCGGCTGCTGCCCAAGACACGGACCCCTGGATTAGCTATCACTGATAGCCAATGGGACTTTCATTCATGTCTCATGAAAGAATGTATTATATAATATATAATGTATATAATTATTATGTATAATACATTGTATATATTATATATAATTCTAATATATTATTATGCAATAATATTATGCAATGTCCTGTGCATAATGAGGACACTAATTTATGAATGATTAACTTATCCTGATTATTTCTGAGTTTAAATTTATAAAGATGTAAAAACCTAAAGTCTACATCATTAAAAGCTCTGAGTGCATCTCATTCCACAGTGACACATTTTTCCAGAGGGCTTGCAATTAAACAAAGCATGTAAGTGATTTTATTAATGAGATTTCCTGCTAATTTCAAGTTATTTCAATTTTAAGATGGAACATTTATAGTTTTTTTTTTTTTAATTTCATTTTTAATGCCTGAACATTTATAGGTCACAGAAATATTTTTTTCAAAGATTTCTTAACGGAAAAGTAACTGAGATGGGTTAGATCAAGACAAACTTCACTTCGCCCTAGAGACTAGGCATCAAATATTTCCATTCAGAATGAGGATTTGGGGGTGCTGATGAATGAGACATGAAAATCAGATTTCTACCTTTGCTGAGGAATTTTATTTGAAACACCATATTCCTCTCATTTCTATTCAGTAGCATACCCAGTAAAAACAGAAACACTGCAATTAAGTAATCATCAAGTTTCCTCATAAAACACACTGTGTTTCAGATAATATCAAGAGGACATGATAAGCAATCCCCAGGATATAGAAACATACTAGCAGAATGTTTTGAAACCGATTGTCAACAATATTTACTAGACATGGCTTAGGAAGATGGAGGAGAAAAAAAAGCAGTAATGACTGGAAAGGTCTTTTAGTAAAAACCTGTAGATTGCAATTTGAAAAGAAATTTTCTTGCCATCCTAAACAAATTTTAAGTAAGTATGTTATTTTCTTCCCTGTACACATTTCCACTGATTCACTCCTCTCGGTTGCTAGCCAACAGGGTCCCAGTTGCATTGTGCATTATAACATCTATAGTGCAGAAGATAATAAGTTGCATTACTAAATTAAGGGGAAAATACAAATTCAATTAAACTAAATTTCTGCCTCTCACACAAGTAGAAACAGAAGGAGGTCTAATTTGAAATACGAGTTTTGATTTTGGTCAAGTATTCTAAGCTCCCAGGGAGGTAAAGGGCTAACAATGATACAATTTTCTTAGACACACTTGAAAGGTTCAGATAAATTTAAACTTTGAGGCATGTTAGAGAAATGAAGTAGGGTGAGTAGGGGAAAAAAGAGAACAAAGTGACATTGCAGTCAGTTGTGCACTGGTGTTTACAAGTGTTGGCCTGGATTTAGACCTTTTGCGAACAGAGTTCAATTAAACCAGGCCAGTGCCCCGCATGGCTTTGTGCAGTCAGGTGCGGGGACCTTCCGCAGAAAAGAAGGCAGCGGGATTGCCCCCAGCTGAACCGGGAGATCTCGGAGAGAGATGAGCCTTGCTTCCGTGCCCCTCCCACTCGCCAGAGCATGCCAGGGACGACCAGACACGGCAGGGGTTCTGTCGGAGCAGTTCCACTTTATTTATGTAGATGCACAGCTTTTATAGGCAAGTGAAGGGGGTTTTGCACGGGACTTCCTATAGATTACACCAATCAAGCTAAAGGTCAAGCAATCATTCACGAGTGCGGAAACCAGGCGAACCAATCGGAAATTTTGACCATCAATTAACAATTTAGATCACGCCCTGTCTCTTCCTGCAGGCGCCATCTTAGCTGCAAACATGTGCTTAAGCTTCTTTTCACTCCAACACCCCTTCCTGTAGGCGCCATCTTAGCTCCAAGCTGAAACAATGTGCTTAAGCTTCCTTATGCTTGCAATGGTCCTCTTTCAATTCAGAGCCCACAGTCAGGCACTTGTCAAGTTCCAGAATGACTGGAAAGGTCTTTTAGTAAAAACCTGTAGATTGCAATTTGAAAAGAAATTTTCTTGCCATCCTAAACAAATTTTAAGTAAGTATGTTATTTTCTTCCCTGTACACATTTCCACTGATTCACTCCTCTCGGTTGCTAGCCAACAGGGTCCCAGTTGCATTGTGCATTATAACATCTATAGTGCAGAAGATAATAAGTTGCATTACTAAATTAAGGGGAAAATACAAATTCAATTAAACTAAATTTCTGCCTCTCACACAAGTAGAAACAGAAGGAGGTCTAATTTGAAATACGAGTTTTGATTTTGGTCAAGTATTCTAAGCTCCCAGGGAGGTAAAGGGCTAACAATGATACAATTTTCTTAGACACACTTGAAAGGTTCAGATAAATTTAAACTTTGAGGCATGTTAGAGAAATGAAGTAGGGTGAGTAGGGGAAAAAAGAGAACAAAGTGACATTGCAGTCAGTTGTGCACTGGTGTTTACAAGTGTTGGCCTGGATTTAGACCTTTTGCGAACAGAGTTCAATTAAACCAGGCCAGTGCCCCGCATGGCTTTGTGCAGTCAGGTGCGGGGACCTTCCGCAGAAAAGAAGGCAGCGGGATTGCCCCCAGCTGAACCGGGAGATCTCGGGAGAGAGATGAGCCTTGCTTCCGTGCCCCCTCCCACTCGCCAGAGCATGCCAGGGACGACCAGACACGGCAGGGGTTCTGTCGGAGCAGTTCCACTTTATTTATGTAGATGCACAGCTTTTATAGGCAAGTGAAGGGGGTTTTGCACGGGACTTCCTATAGATTACACCAATCAAGCTAAAGGTCAAGCAATCATTCACGAGTGCGGAAACCAGGCGAACCAATCGGAAATTTTGACCATCAATTAACAATTTAGATCACGCCCTGTCTCTTCCTGCAGGCGCCATCTTAGCTGCAAACATGTGCTTAAGCTTCTTTTCACTCCAACACCCCTTCCTGTAGGCGCCATCTTAGCTCCAAGCTGAAACAATGTGCTTAAGCTTCCTTATGCTTGCAATGGTCCTCTTTCAATTCAGAGCCCACAGTCAGGCACTTGTCAAGTTCCAGAATGATGCTTTCAAAGCATTCATGGCCTTTCTCAACAAACTAGGTCAGTGGTATTTGGGCATTAAGTTTGTTTTTTCATAAATATTAAACATCCTAAAACAATCTTTTATTTCTCTCTACATGAAATAGTCAAAGGAGAAATACATTTAAGAATCTGAGTTGTCCAGATCATTATCTAACTCTTCTGAATTTGATATTGAAAGTGCAAGTCTCTCAGTTGTGTCTGACTCTTCAGAACCCTAATGACTGTAGCCCACCAGGATCCTCTGTTCATGGAATTCTCCAGGCAAGAATACTGGAGTGGGTAGCCATTCTCTTCCCCAGGGGATCTTCCTGACTCAGGGACTAGTATATGATATACTCGTATATGGACTAGTATATGACAGAAATAGGAATCAACTCTGGATTCTGTGGTGTCATGTCCCCTTCTCCTCACTCGTCTCTTGAGATGGCATATGGCAGGTGTTAAATGTACAGAGCTTTCAGGTTCAGAGCAAAAACTGAATGCTTAAGAAGTGTGAGTCCTTAGGGTATCACTGGTATTGATAAGATGGTATGGCTTTTTATACTACTAATAAACATGTGTCCATCCTGATTTGACAGCACCAACAAAATAAATCAGTACAATCATTTAATTTCAAAAGTATTAAGTAACAGAATTCTGCAGCCTCAAAATTATCACTTTTTTAAAAAAAATTATTTACTTATTTATTTTTGGCTATTCTGGGTTTTCACGGCTGCCATGGGCTCTTCTCTAGTTGCAGGGAGTGGGGGCTGCTCTCTAGTTGAGGAGAGCAGGCTTCTTGTTGCAGTGACTTCTCTCATTGTGGAACTTGGGCTCTAGGGCTCACGGGCTTTGGTAGTTGTGCACATGAACTCTATAGTTGTGGCTCCGAGGCTCTAGAGTACAGGCTCAAGAGTTGTGGCTCACGGGCTTCGTTGCTCCGTGGCATCTGGGATCTTCCCAGATCAGGGATCAAACCCATGTCTCCTGCATTGACAGGCAAACTCTTTACCACTGAACCACCAGAGAAGTCTTCACTTTTTTTAGAGAATGAAAGTTTCTTAGGTACTTCTGACCTTAGTGTCAATAGGTAGGGGGGATGCAATTGGATCTACTGATAAGATACTAACAGATAAGGAAACTTAGTTTAGCAGCAATATATGATAAACAGTTTCAATAGTTTATTGCTCTTTATAAGTATTCCCTCCTCTGAACTATATGAAAGATTACTTATAATTGGAATTATAATTTAAATTTGATATTCATTTAATTGATTCATCTGAATCCACACATAGGGAAATCAATTATATTGCAACTGTATGGCTATTTACTAATCCAATCAATAGACTGAGTAGAGGCCATCCAAAAGACAATACATAGAACATCTCTAGAAACATTGTGATGCACAGTTTACTGTTAAATATGTAATAAGCACATATGTAAAAATAAGCCAAATGTGTACTTACACATACTGTATCTGTTTAACTGGTTCAAATATAATGATATACAGGTATAATATATATGTGAAAAGAGTATCACCATCACTGTGTTAAGGGAAATACAAGCAAGATGAGCGTGAAATAAAGTAGTTTGCTATAACTCAGAAATTCTCAAGTGCTTTTGAGCTGGCTTTTCTGAGAATACTAATATAGCATTTAGCTACTACCAGCTTCATTTCTATTTCTAGGAGCTAGTAACCAGGAGATAGAATGCTATGGGTGTTATTGTTGGCAGAAGACCAGGCTTTTCAGATATCAGTACTCACTGGCAGTGCATGAGTTTTATGAGGATAAAGAGTTGGGAAATTATGTCTCTGTGCTATATATAAAGTCGTGTCATAGTTAGAATTACTTATCTATCACCAGGCATCTCAAAATGCAACTGTAGTATAAAAGAAGACAACTGAATTTAGAGTCAGAAGACTACATTGAAATAAAAAGCTAAAATTTACTAGCTGATTAACTTTGAAAATTAATTTGGCTTTAGTTTCTTCCACTGAAAATTATAGATGATAATTTCCTTTAACAGGATGTTGTAATAGTAATTTGAGGTTGAATCATATAAAATTGCTGATGTTTGATCATTTTTATGTACGAAAATGATAGTTGCATTTAGATCAACCTAATAGCAATAGCTTCACATTTATTGAATCCTCTGTCTTATATGCACTTTGCTATGTTTTACATGTTATAGTAGATTATATTGATGGCTTCAATTTTTTATTCATCCCAGTATTTGTGTGGTTTGCAATACGCATCTATAGTATCTTCTCATCAGGAGTGTACTGACCTTCCCTATGTGTTGAGTCTGGACCCAACGACTTTACTTATTTTGTTGGTGGGGTGTCAGCATAAGTAAGCAAACAGAGGCTTGCAATTAACTTTAGTAACAGGGCTTCCCTCGTGTGCCTAGAGAACATGTCCAGGACAGACTGCTGGAGGAGAATGAGACTCATCTAGAACAGAATCAAGGACACTCAGTCATTACAGCTTAGACTATTCTGGGTTAACTGACTCTCAGAATTGCTCAAGAGACCAGATGTGATTAGTACAACCAAACTCTAGCTAGCCTCCAGTATCAACTTACACTTGTAAACCACTGAGGATTTATACCATGCATGTATTACTGTGGCACTAACAGATAGAAAGGATGATCTCATTTCATTCATACAGCAAATCCACAGGCTCTATTATCATCTCATTGAACAAAAGAAGACACTGTAACCCACAGAAGAATTCAGTTAACTGTCCTGGGTCATATTAACAGACTGTAAATAACAGAAGAAGGGTTTGCAATTAGGGAGCCTCACTCCACAGACCATATTCTAACCAGCACACAGAATGGCTTTGTTCTTGTAAACATGAAATGAGATTATTTTGTGAAAGTGGTTTGTCAGTATAAAAGGACACCAAAACTATGTCATTATTATGAAGTTGCAACTCCTTTTCAAGATGCTGTAAAATTCCAGCTAAGTTTTCCTTTGTCTCATTAAAAAAAAAAAAAAAATTAAAACCCCAGGCAAGCACTAGATGATCTAAAATGCACTGTTCTTTGATATACCAGTTACACAGAGAAAACTGATAAATGGTGAAATTTAACATGCCACCTTCCTTCTGAATCAGTGATAGACCGCTGCTATTTGCTAGGCAACTACTAAGTAAACAGAAAAATAAAGCCACCGTTTTCCTGGCAAGTGTCATTAATAATAGATTAAGTTTACAGTAAATGTAATCCGTAGCATAGATCATACAGACAAAAAAACCTGAAGGGAAAATGAAGGCATTAATAAGATATTTCTTAATTTTATGAAGTGTTATGTACATCAGACCACTGAACCAAAATAACCTAGGGAAATAACAGTGAAACGGCACATTTATTCCTCAGCTTTGAAGAGGCATGCAAGTATAAATGGTGCAAAATAAGAAGCTGATTATACCTAGAAATTGGAATAAACATAAAAAAGAAAAGTCTGGTGATGCTAATAGGCATTAAGTTCATGAGGTGTGACTTTATTTACATGGAATATTTTCTAAGAGCATGAATTTTTAAAATTTCATTGAATTTTTCAGTTTTACATATATTGAATCCCCGAAGTTATTATTGTCTTCAAAAATAAAATAAAACTAGAATGCTGCACTGGGTTAAAAAAAAATAATGGGGAGAATAGAAGGCAAACAGGACTCTGCATGGAAGCGTGCACCTAAGCTGAGCCAGGCAGAACCAGAAGAGGGACTTCTTGATTTTGAAGGCTTTTGTCTGCAGAACTCTTCTTTTTATAAAATCGAGAGATGCCACTTTTAAAAAAAGGAGAAAAAAAAAGATTAATTTAACATAAGAAAAGAGAATTAAAAATAAAAAGAAACTCCAAAGAAGTGGATTAAACAGAATAGGAAAAGAGTTGTGCTTTGGAAAGTATAACTAAGATTTAAATGATTTATACAAAACCTGCTGTTTCATACATATCTCCCCCCAAATCCTAGGTTTGATTTAAGTGGCTCTTATTTTAATCATTTGTTACTCCTTTGATGATTGTCATCTAATTTTCTTGGTCCTTTGAGCAAAAAATATATTTAAAGAGAAAAGAGAGAGAATTCTCACAAGAGTTTTGTATTTTTCTAGTATTCAGCTTTGAAAACAAACAATTCAGTCATTCATTCATTCACTTATTCATTAACTAACACACATCTAGGGAGAAAAATGATAGCTCCTTGTTAGGGCAAACACAAGTCCTGCTTAGAGAAACCCAATTAAGCTTGATATACATTTGGATAACCCTTATTTTTTCCTGACAACTACACCTTCATAAGATCCTACCATCTTTTCTATGTACAATGCTGTGATACTTACTCTTCGTATAATGCACTTGCTCAAAAGATGTAGTTTTGTATAGTCCCTGTTGTGTTTTACCTTATTTGCGTTGCTTCATTGTCCTAGCTTCTCAATAGTTTTGAATCCTGACAGCATAATCCTCCAATGTTCTTTGTAAATTTTTATGTATTCTTCGAAATCATTGAAAAAGTTTTCTACAGGCCAGATGAGTAAAAAAATCTGAGAAAAATATTGGCACTGTATTACATGGCAGCTGGGCATGCAAATTGACACCACTGCTTTGGAAAACTGCTTGGAAATACTTATTAAGTTGAACATGTGAGTTCTCTAGAACCCATCAATTATGTCCTAAGTTATAAATAGACAACAGAATCATGTGTACAGTTTATCAGGGGTCTATACAGGAATAATCATATCAACATATTTGTAATAGTCCAAACTGAAAGCAAACTATATGTCCCAACTTTAGTGTAATGGATAAATAAACTGTGGCATCTTTGTATAATAAAATATTGTGCAGTGATGAGATGAACATCTTATATACAACAATTTGAACAAATATCAAGCACATAATGTTGATCAAAGTAAGACAGAAACAGCATAAATACACCTTAAGTGCACTTTCTTGAGTTCAAAAATCATACTAAATAGAACTATACTGCAATGAGTAGTTAGGTGGTCAAACCACTTTTAAAAAGGGCACAAGGAAATGATTATCTCTAGGGTGGAGGAACCCAGGAAACAGTGATGAGAACATGAAAAATCTCTGAAATGCTAACAATTTCTATTTTTTGGTCTTGGTTATGATTATATGGTTTTTCGCTCCATAATAAATTACTGAGGTCTACACATGTATTTGTACATATTTGTGTGCATTTTATTTCACAATAAAGAAGATTACGCAAACAAGTAATTATAATATCATGTTTGGAAACACCAAGATTATCTTCTGGTTAATCTCCATTTCTTTAGCCCAAGCTTCCTTTAAGCATCATGCTCTTTTTAATAAGTGCTTTTTTATGAAGCAAATCTTTCAAATAAACTACTTAACGTCTTCTCTAATATTTGCCACCATTATTATTTTGTAAATAAATAATGTATTACCCTGAAATTGCTAGACTGGAAACATTTCAGAAGATACATAGATAAGACTCCCTAAATTAAAGAAACTGAAAAATAATGACTATGATGATGAACTCTTCTTAAAACTCAGGTATTTTGATCATAACTAAGAGCTAATTCTGAACTGAAAATCTTTTAATCACTTACAAATAAGTAATAAACCTATTTCATTAATTATAAAACTTATTTTTTTCACATCTATGAAATCAGGGTCCATCTTATAATCAACTGCATCCTCTATCTCTGTCAGCCTGGATCAAAGTTAAGGTCTTCCAAGGAGAATTTTCACTTACTTTTGCTAGACAACTTCAGGCACTATCCATCTGAGACCATTTTAAATTAAATTCTCTGCTTGAAGCTTTTTGGACCACAGAAGAATTGTGAATCCAGATCTCAAATGTGCATAAGTGCCGACTAGTTCAAATTCTCCACCCAGTGCCAAGTTTGAGATATTAAGATTCCCTTGCTATTCTTTTCTCTGTGGCCACTCTATTGAGTTGCTTAGTTTCAAGCTGAAACTAATACAGCCTTTTGTGACCCAGTTTTATTCAAAGGACTCCTGTTACACCATGTCTCCACCCAATCTTGGTGTGTTTTTTCTTTTCTTATTGGTACAGAAATTCTTATAATCCCAAAACGTGAAAGTGTTAGTCACTCAGTCGTGTCTGACTCTTTGCAACCCTATGGACTATAATCCCTGGTGTTTTAGATTATACAAGTAGAGGTTTGATTTTTTTTCCAAAAGAAAATACTTAGCCTGCAAGTACACAGAAGAACCCAGACTGTTTCTTCTGTGTATTGTTCTGTTTAACCATTTTAATTTTGGTCAAAATCTTGCTACATACTCTGTATTTGTCAGTAAAATATTAGGTTGCAACTAAAATTAGTGAACTTACTGTGAGAACTGTAAATCATCACCATGTAAGGCAGAATTATTGTTTCTATGTGCATACTTCCGTGTTCCCTACTTGAATTATAAGACTATGGAAATCTCGGATTATACCATTAGTAATGTCTCATTGACTTGCATGTTATTGGGTCCACATGAAACACAATAAAACTTAGTTTGGAGGGCTGAAAAACAACATGTGTTTTGCAAGAACCAAACAAAACTTTCATAAATAGGGTGTGTGTATTTGTGTGTGTCTATGCCTGTGTGTCTGTGTGTGTGTGTGCCTGTGTGCACCTGAATGCAAAGTAAAAGTCAACCTCTAGGCACAGAATCAAAGAAAGCTTCTTTGTTAGTCTTCATTATAAAAATATGTCAGCTTTGCCAGGATTAGATATTATGGAAGAGGGCTTGGGAGGGGATTGGGAATCCTATCTACGATACTTGCTCCAACAGATTCAATTCACAGCCTTAGCAGGTAATAAAAGAAGCCTCTGGACCACGTAAGGGATTGCCCAGGCATAGCTATGTGCATTGGCCATTTTATGTATTAATGCCAATCTCAAATAAATCACTTTTCTGGTCTGCTGTGGAAGGAAAGAGAATATTTCTGTCAGTAAGTGAATGGAGGATTACTGACTTGCTGACCTTTCCTGACTGTGATAAAAGATGACTTCTTTCCTTTTAGCAATACTTCAGAAGTGGAAATTGCTCTTTTAGACGTACAATGTGAGAATGAAGTAGGGAGCCCGCTATTATTCCATAAATAGATCTTGGCAGAGGGCACCCCTTGGGAAAGGGAGAAATTCTCATTAAGGTTATTTTTCTGAGAGCTGTCAATATGCATGCGTTTGCATTTAAAGACTGGAGAAAGGAGGAAGCAAGTTCTGACCGGATGTATTTTTAAGACTCTATTCTTATTCCGGCAGTATTTAAATATAGTGTGTAAAATACAGCACTCCTAAATGCCTCATGCTATGTTTGTTCTGAGGATTCTTATGTCATTTTCCTGATGAAGGAGTCAGGAATGCAGAATTATTTTGCCTTGTTTTGTTAGATCCAAATGAGTATAGAATATAACAAGGTATGCATTTTTCCTTGATCCAGGATATGTGACAGTTGCCTGGTATTTAAAAAACAAATGTTTTTTGTCTCTCAGGCTGTAGGAAAAAAGAATGTGTTAAAGGACTGGAGTGTGCTAGAAGTGCTCAAGGGTCTTTAACTGCCTGAAATATTTAAACACGTGAGAAACTGACGACGCAGTATATTTAGTGATATCAAATACTGAAACAACTCAAATGGCCCGGAAGTCACACCACATCTCTGGAGTGTTCTGTTCATTGTCTTAAGTGACCTTTCTTTCAGTAATACCAGTTGTCAGAACTAGTTTTTTGTTTTATTTTCTCTGTGGATGTGGTTTCTCTTGACAATTTGAAGGTATTGTTCACAAAAAGCAAGGATCCTGTGTTATACCAGTAGATGCTTCTGGTGATGAATCAGTTTTTCTTAAGGGCTTGAGGCCATCTGCTGTCATACAGAATCACAGAAAATATGAAAGCTAAAGTCCACATCAATCAATAGAATTTTGTTTTGGAAATTAAAAAGGGAAAAAAAAAAAACCTCAAAGTTGGTGACTTAGATGACTTAGCCCCAAGATGAAATCTGTGGAGATGATAAGCAATTTGACTGTCTATAGTACTTTGTTCTAAGAAATTTAAAAAAAACATGCTAGCATATTATTTAAACATCTAAATACTTTTGGGTTCATTGCAAGAAAGAACGACCCTCTTTTTGAAGGTGTTTTTCTATGTCATAGTGCACTGATATTGAATACATATTGCGTCAGCAAATTTTCAAGAACAAGTAGTGATCTTTTCTTAAAACACACATTTGCCTTTGAGGGGATAAAATAGCAAGAAGCAGGAGAGAGGGTTACTTCCCATCTCTTATTTAATCCTTCTTGAGTTGGGAACACAAATATGGGGGAGATTAAGCCCTTGACCTTGGGCTCAGTTGTATGTGCTTGTGTATAACTTTTTCATATGTGGAGCCACTATTTTAGCCAAAGAATGATCCAAGAATAACTGAGACTGTTAGGTTAACTTACTTAAGCAGCCATACAGATCAGGTCTCCAGAAGAGTTGGATGAGTAGACTCTTTTACCAAATGCAATTAGTGCGTTCACTCCAGCATGCTTGATTCTAATTGGTCTTGAGTCACCTGAGCCAAAGTGGGACAATCCCCTGGAAGAGAGCATGGCAATCCACTCCAGTTTTCTTGCCTGGAGAATCCCATGGACAGAGGAGCCTGGCAGGCTACAGTCTATGGGGTCACAAAGAGTTGGACTTGACTGAAGTGACTTAGCAGGCATACACGCAAAGCAGAACCAGAGTGGAAGAGTGGCGGCAATTGAAACCTTGGTTGATAGTATTGCGAATGTGAGGTCTTTGAAATCCTCAAGGGAAGAGATAAGCTTAAAGAAACATGCAAAGTCAGAAGGACTAGCATTCTTGGAAAATATATGTGAATGGTGTCCTGCAGAGTTGTGCAGGCAGTTCTTATGGGCAAGGGTGGATTGCCACTGCATTTGAGACGTAAGATGTGGGAGAAATTACCATGAGTGGTTTCAGAGTTTCCAGGCCAGTTTTCATGCCATCTAATAATTAATGATTTCCCCCCCACTTAGCATATGACTTTGATCCTGGGAAAAATATACACACCGAAGGGAGTGTTTACACTAAAATATTTTCACTTCATTACATTTTACTGTGAAAGAGACTATTTTGATGGGGAAATAAGAGTGTTAGGCACTCTGGGGTGGGATGAGAAGTGCGTTAAGAAATCTTTATGTACTTCCCAGATCTTTTTTGGAGATTTAGCACAACCCAAATATTGAATCCTCTAACAAAGGGTGCTTTGTCTAACAAAAGGCTCTATTGGTTCCAACTAAAACTAGTTTAAACAAAACAGGAAATTGTTGAAAGGATACAAGAGCATTTCATGGAACACAAGGCAGCTTGACCTTACTAAGAACTGGGGCCACCCACTCCTCTCTTTGCGTCTTACAGGGTCCCTCTTGACCGCTTCTCTCTGCATATCCATTGCTCTTTATTCTCTGCAGGTTTTCTTTGCATCCCTGCACATACCCACAAACTCCATCGCTTATGCATTTTATTACTAGCTACATGCAGAGACCAATTCCAAATTAATGGGCAAGGGAAACAGAGGGGGCTAGCCGAAGGCAGGGACCATCTCTGCTATATGTAATCACCTCTAACCAGGGGTGCAGGATTATGTGGTACACATTTAGCTGCATGTCGAGTCTTCTAATGTTCTCAGAAAAATTATTATGGGTGGAGCCTAGATCCAAAGCTAATCAACTATATCAACCTGTCAGATTTCTATCCTCATCAAACTGCACAGTCTTATACCACAGTTATGACTAAATGGTAAAATCTGAAAGATCCAACTGTTAGATTTCCTTTTCCTGTGTATATTGTTCTTCAATTCTTATGCTCACTTTGTGTATTTTCACAGTGTAAATAATTCTAAAAATGCCCTGGTTTCAAAACAAAACATTTATATGCAAACCATTCTAAATATAAATATGCACAAAATTCTTACATATTTATACTCATAAATCAAAACTACCCTAACTTTAGGAAAACAGCATGCTGCATGTGTTTCCTCCATCCAAACAGCACAGTAGTCAAACAAGCCTAACTGAAGTCAAACAGTGCTTTTGAGTTGAATGGACGTTAAGAAGTCTTAATTGTTGCCTCAACTTTTAGAGCATTTCTGATTCAAACACTGTGCAATCAGCAGCAGCAGCAGGAGGGAGCTTTTGGCTCATTCTTGAACTTGCTAAAGCTTAAATACCTGTCCAAATATGCACTAATATTTATTGACTTCCTGATATAAATAGGGAAAATAATTATTAAAAAAAAAAGTGGAAAAGAAACTTGAGTATTCCATGTCTTTCAAGTTGGCTGGAAAGATGTGCTAAATATTGAGGTTTGCAAAGAAATATTCTGAGAACATTTTTTCCAAAATTCTGCTTCATTAAGAAGCATTTAAAAATATCAACGTCTTCAGAAAATATAGCAGGAAACTTTATATGAAACATTATGCCTCCATAAGGATTTCTATATTATATCAAATTTATGCCAAATTTGTTCCCATAGCTTGGAATTGAACGAGAAGCATATTTTCATTCCTACTATATAGCACAGGGAACTATATCCTAAATCCTGTTACAAACCATAATAGAAAAGAATGTGAAAAAACATATATATATATATCCAAATCACTTTGCTGTATAGTAAAAATTAACATATTGTAAATAAACTGTATGGGTTTCTAGGTGGCATAGTGGTAAAGAACCGACCTGTCAATGCAGATACAAGAGATGTGGGTTCGGTCCCTGGACTGGGAAGATCCCCTAAAGTAGGAAATTACAACACATTCCATATTCTTGCCTGGAAAATTCCATAGTCAGAGGAGCCTGGGTGGGGGGGGCTACAGTCCATGGAGTCTCAAACAGTTGGACATGACTGAGCACACACACAAATCAATTATATTTCAATAACTTTTTAAAAATATATTTATTTATTTGAATGTACCAGGTCTTAGTAGCATGTGGGATCTAGTTACCTGACCAGGGATTGAACCCAGGCCCCCTGCATTGGGAGCTTGGCATCCTAGCCACTGAACCACCAGGGAACCCCCTATATTTCAACAGCTTTTAAAATATAGTTTTCACGATCATTGTAAGTCACACATATCATGACTCAATTAACACAGCCATAATGGCTAGATAATGTCTAAAAGGAATCACCTAAAAGTGAAAAACTGGAAAACTTGCTCTTGACGTCAAAAACTGTCATATTACCACTAAGTAGTGACACAGCCACAAACGGGAAGTTACTCTCCAAAAATGCTTTGATACACAAATTTTCTAAGGAGAGGGTGCCAAGCGTGATAACGTTACTTGTATTTTCAGTTAAAACACATTATCAAAGACTAGTGAAGTAGTGTTTCTCCTCCATTTAGCCCTTGATAATGTAATTTTCCATTCATAATAATTTTAAGAGAAATGTCTTCTCTTCAGGTTTAAAACAATTTCTTTGAATTCTTCCTTGTGAACTATATTTTTTACCAAAACAAAGTGAAATCAGTTGCATGATACTAATTCGTTTTACCTTTAGGATAAATTCAAAGCAACCAAAAGGCAGTCTTGAGTACTATCATCACTTATATGTTTAGTGTTTTAAGTTTAACTCTATGCCTGTTTCATGTCTGTAATATAAGAAATGCCTTTAGCTCACCCACAGAACATTCTCACCCATACCAAAACTGGTATATAAATTATATGTAACATATATATGTATATATAGATACTGTTTCTTCATTAATCCATGTCACATGCAGAAATTGAAGTATTCAAGGCTTTTACTGGTTCGATGCCATTTTCCAGCACTTGTTTCAAGCTTCTTTTCTAATCATTATTTCTATGAAGTCATTCAACTTGGAAATAATTGCTTGCCAAAACTGAGTTTCTCTGGTGAACCACTCAACACAGCTTTAGTTTTACAAAGAACACCATTCTTTGTGTGCTGTTAATCTTGGCTTTGAAACACCACATATTATCCTTCCCATTTGAACAGTTCAGCTCCTGTTCTCTTAGTTACACTTTGGAACCATTAGACTCATGGCTAACAATAGTCCCATTTGAACAGTTCCAGTTGTATTCTCACCAGGGATTGAACCCAGGCCCCTGCATTGGGAGCTTGGCATCCTAGCCACTGAACCACCAGGGAACCCCCTATATTTCAACAGCTTTTAAAATATAGTTTTCACGATCATTGTAAGTCACACATATCATGACTCAATTAACACAGCCATAATGGCTAGATAATGTCTAAAAGGAATCACCTAAAAGTGAAAAACTGGAAAACTTGCTCTTGACGTCAAAAACTGTCATATTACCACTAAGTAGTGACACAGCCACAAACGGGAAGTTACTCTCCAAAAATGCTTTGATACACAAATTTTCTAAGGAGAGGGTGCCAAGCGTGATAACGTTACTTGTATTTTCAGTTAAAACACATTATCAAAGACTAGTGAAGTAGTGTTTCTCCTCCATTTAGCCCTTGATAATGTAATTTTCCATTCATAATAATTTTAAGAGAAATGTCTTCTCTTCAGGTTTAAAACAATTTCTTTGAATTCTTCCTTGTGAACTATATTTTTTACCAAAACAAAGTGAAATCAGTTGCATGATACTAATTCGTTTTACCTTTAGGATAAATTCAAAGCAACCAAAAGGCAGTCTTGAGTACTATCATCACTTATATGTTTAGTGTTTTAAGTTTAACTCTATGCCTGTTTCATGTCTGTAATATAAGAAATGCCTTTAGCTCACCCACAGAACATTCTCACCCATACCAAAACTGGTATATAAATTATATGTAACATATATATGTATATATAGATACTGTTTCTTCATTAATCCATGTCACATGCAGAAATTGAAGTATTCAAGGCTTTTACTGGTTCGATGCCATTTTCCAGCACTTGTTTCAAGCTTCTTTTCTAATCATTATTTCTATGAAGTCATTCAACTTGGAAATAATTGCTTGCCAAAACTGAGTTTCTCTGGTGAACCACTCAACACAGCTTTAGTTTTACAAAGAACACCATTCTTTGTGTGCTGTTAATCTTGGCTTTGAAACACCACATATTATCCTTCCCATTTGAACAGTTCAGCTCCTGTTCTCTTAGTTACACTTTGGAACCATTAGACTCATGGCTGGAATATCAATGTGAGTCATCTAGCTTGTGATTCTTTGAAAACAGATTTTCCAAGTATGGATATATGGATCCTCTGCTCATAGCAACATCTAGTAGTTGTTAAAATGTGAGGACTTCCAAAATAGTCTGCAAGCCTGCATTCTATCAGAAAAATTGTTGGCAATTTATTACATGGAGTTTCTTAGTCTGATTTTAACTTGGACATTATGACATTGTGTCCCCAATACTTAATCCAGAACTCATTCAAGTTAAATTATTCAAATAAATTAGTACTTCCTTTGAAAATACTAAGTGCTTAATTTTCATTTTTATTTGCTTCTTTAATCTTAACTCATTTAAGGCTGCATTTCTAAAAAGGAATTAACAGGTGATAATATGAAAATTTGATCAATAAATTAAAATATGCAGGTATTCAGTGGATTATTCTACAGAGTACAAAATAATTTCATTGTCAGTTCACTTTCTAGCCGAAATGACTTGAATACCATCAAAATGGAACACTGTGTTGACAAAGCATGGGCCCGACTTAATTAAACAAACCACAAACTGCCTATGTGGCCATTATGGCAAAGCAAATTAAAATTGTTTTCCTATTTCAGGTTCACAATGAAATCTCTGAAGGCCATGAATTTTCCCTTGTCAAATTCTAGTGAAGTTATGTCTCCATGTCTTCCAAATTCAGAGAAACTGGATAATTATCAGGCTGGACATATTTGCAAAGGTATTTTGTGCATGAGAATTCTGTATGAAAATTAAAGTACTTTATACTGAAAGTATATACTGAAAATGAATGATGCTACTCTATCAAATTAGAATAAGGTCATTGAAAAGGAAAACTTCTACAATCATAGAAAATTTGTGAAAGTGCTTGAATTTATTTGGATTGGCCAAATAGTTTGTTTAGGTTTTTCATACCATCTTACGGAAAACCTTGAACAAACTTTTTGGCCAACCCAATATAACTTAAACATGCATACTTTGGAACATCTGATATTAAATACTTCATAGATTTACTAATGATTTGCAATTTTTTTCAGCAGAAAAATATACTCTTAACCTTTCAAGATTTGAGGGTTCATATGAGACATAAAAGGATGTCTTCATGACAAAAATGTGTATTTTTCATTCAAACTGATTTTATCACAAGAAAGTTTGCTCAGTTGTATATGATTCTATTTCTATCTTCTAGAAAATTTTTGACAATCATAAAAGTGATTTTTTTGCTCTAATATAAATTTCTTTCCAAGTATACTCACAATTTACTTAGCACAAGGGTGATGGGAAATTTGGAGTTACAGTTATGGTCTTCTTCACATACACATGCGTTGAAATTTTCGAGTGTCTAATTAAAAATTAAGCAAAACCAAGGGGTAGATGGGACAATTTGGAGTTACACTACTGTTAGATTTTTTAATTTTTAAAGGCTGCATTTCTAAAAAGGAATTAACAGGTGATAATATGAAAATTTGATCAATAAATTAAAATATGCAGGTATTCAGTGGATTATTCTACAGAGTACAAAATAATTTCATTGTCAGTTCACTTTCTAGCCGAAATGACTTGAATACCATCAAAATGGAACACTGTGTTGACAAAGCATGGGCCCGACTTAATTAAACAAACCACAAACTGCCTATGTGGCCATTATGGCAAAGCAAATTAAAATTGTTTTCCTATTTCAGGTTCACAATGAAATCTCTGAAGGCCATGAATTTTCCCTTGTCAAATTCTAGTGAAGTTATGTCTCCATGTCTTCCAAATTCAGAGAAACTGGATAATTATCAGGCTGGACATATTTGCAAAGGTATTTTGTGCATGAGAATTCTGTATGAAAATTAAAGTACTTTATACTGAAAGTATATACTGAAAATGAATGATGCTACTCTATCAAATTAGAATAAGGTCATTGAAAAGGAAAACTTCTACAATCATAGAAAATTTGTGAAAGTGCTTGAATTTATTTGGATTGGCCAAATAGTTTGTTTAGGTTTTTCATACCATCTTACGGAAAACCTTGAACAAACTTTTTGGCCAACCCAATATAACTTAAACATGCATACTTTGGAACATCTGATATTAAATACTTCATAGATTTACTAATGATTTGCAATTTTTTTCAGCAGAAAAATATACTCTTAACCTTTCAAGATTTGAGGGTTCATATGAGACATAAAAGGATGTCTTCATGACAAAAATGTGTATTTTTCATTCAAACTGATTTTATCACAAGAAAGTTTGCTCAGTTGTATATGATTCTATTTCTATCTTCTAGAAAATTTTTGACAATCATAAAAGTGATTTTTTTGCTCTAATATAAATTTCTTTCCAAGTATACTCACAATTTACTTAGCACAAGGGGTGATGGGAAATTTGGAGTTACAGTTTATGGTCTTCTTCACATACACATGCGTTGAAATTTTCGAGTGTCTAATTAAAAAATAGAAATAATGCAGGAAAACCTGCTTTGACATGTTGCAACTACTGAAAGCTGCACAGAAACCAAAATAGAGGATCAAACCCTTCACGACTCTTCTAATTGTGTGATAAGAGAGTAGGAAAAAGGATAGCCTACAATCTATCTCCTCTCTGTGCTTTTTAAAATAGAAAGTTTAAAAAAGACATTTAATATCCTTTCTTTTATTGTTCACATAACTCACCTGCAGACAGAAAAGACTTGCAGAAATCATTTAAAACAAAAAATAGTTTAAAAAATTTTTACACAAAATGAACATGTCATATCAAGCTACGTTTTCCAAATAAAATAAATTTTATAAAAGAGAAAATGAAGACATGCAATTTAGAAACCTATTAAAGAGTCCACACAGTAAAAAAGAAACAAAGTCAAACATCAGTGAAGCCACTTTTATTTTTATTTTTTCCACATAGATAACTTCATGTCAGCTACAAAATCATGAAATGAAGAACTGATCGTGAAACTGCAAACTCAAAACCATTGGAGTGATAAACAGGTTCTCCCCAGAGGAATGTTAAAAAAAAAAAATAACCAGAATACCATGAATTCATCTTTAAGTAGTAAACATGTCATATATTTTAAAATAATAAATATAGAACAGCAGTAGAGAAACTAATAGCATAAACAAGTATGGAGTATATTTTATTTTTTAAGACAGATGAAATTTCTAGGCACAGTTTTAGGCATTAAAGAGGACACAGAGGCATAGGTTAGTGTGTGCTGTTCTGTACAAAAATACAGTCTGAATAAATTACATTGCTAGCCATACAATTAGACGTCACTTACCAGTCAGCTCATTGCATGTTTAATAATATACAGGTACATGCTAATCCATATATATCATTTATATTTCAAACACATAGGTCTCTCTATATTTATGTCTTCAAAATTTACATGTTGAACTTACAAAAAGCTAAATTGTTGTGCAAGAAATCCAAATAACTCGCCCTGTTGAATACTTTATGCTATATGTAGGTGTGTATCTCTCTCTCTCTCTCTGTGATAAACAATGGCATTGTAGTTAATAGTTTGACCTGTACGAAGAACAAGAAACAAATCTAAAGCTGCAAAGACGTAATGTTATTGTAGGTGAAAAAGTCACTTGTATTTATTCTGATAGACAAAACAGTAATTTCAAATGAGCCATGATAACTTTCATGTTGTATTGAAACACTTTCAACTATTAGTGATGGTAGAAATATAGCATAGGGCTCTTCACTGGGAAGGGGAAAAAATCTACTTTTCAGTTAACTGCAAATATGTGTGCCTTAGCCTATACCATATTCTATCCTTCCTGCTTTTTCATATTGACAGACAATGAAAACTTGAGACTCGAGATGTGATAGTGGTCTAACAGCACACTGCATCCTCTACTAGGACTAAGAAATGCGCCTCATTGATGTCAGCACCAAAGTACTGTTCTTCCATTATTCAGGAATAAAAAGATTCTCTCACAATAGAGAGTGTTTAGTAGCTGAAATCTCTGTCCAACAAATATCATATTTCTCATGCGGCTCTGATAATATGCAATTAACTGCAAGACAGTCTGGCCCAGATTTTACTATTTCTCAAGAAAATTGTTTCAAAAGATTCTGTAATAGTAATACCTTTTTGGAAAATTTCCACTCATAGTTTGTTATGATTCTATACAGAATTATATACTTTTATAAAGGTTTTTCTCTAGAATGCACTTAATTAGTTTTGTCTGTCATTGCTAAAGTAAGAATTAAACCTGGTTCTTCAAATTTACTTCATGATTCCATAAAGTCACAAGATAAGAGGATTGTTGTCTTGTTGAAAGCATTTGAATAATAAAATAGTGGGTTTTTTTTTTCCTGTTGTTTTTGGCAGCAGTTCTTAAGACAAGCTGAAAGTAGAACTCCGCTTTGGGAAGTAAAGCAAATTATTAAATGCTATTGATGTGGTCCTATTGTTAACGGATTTGCAATACAACAGAACATAGGTACATTTTAAATGATTTCTCCAATGCTTCTTTCTGCAAAGAGGGCCAAATAGTGTCTTTGTTAACAAAAATAAGTATTTATAACTTTTATATTAGAACTGTATATTTTCTATAAAAATATGTTTATAATTAAACTATCCAAATTTGTATATTAAACAGGATTAACACAAGTTTGCAGTGTAAGATTCACTGCAAATTTATTCCCTATTATTATTTCCTTCCATTTGAAGAGTCAATAAATGATTCCCTTACCATAAATCTATCATAATTGTGTGCACAAATCAGTTAGCCCGTTAGTTAAGTTCAGAGGACCAGGTGATAACCAGATGAATTCTACTCCTCTACTGACATTTATATAAATCTATCACTATTCCTTTATCTTTTAACAAAGACATTTAAAATACTTGGGAAAAACAGTAGCCTTCTATTTTCATGAATTTTAAACAAAATGATTATCCTAATTGCTACACTCTTTTGAACTACAGTGCTTAAAAAAGAATCATTAATTTTCAGATTAACACCATTTCAATTTTCTTCTTATACTTTTAACACTTTCCAGTGAAACTGTAGAGAACATAGAGCAAAAGCTTTAAGGTATATGCACTTTTGTACAGTAAATAAGTGTGAGTACCGATCTAAGCCTCTTAACAACGTGTACAAGGTTAGTGTTCAAATCACTTCACTAGAGCAAATATTAATTTTATGTGCAATAGGCAAATGCAGGTGGAGGGCTAGGAAACAACTTATTACCATTTATACTAATGGCTCACCTTCTATAAAAATATTTAAGCTTGTTACATATGCACAATTGTTTGCTGTAATGTTTGGTAAGTGATTTAAAGGGTACTTAGGACAAAAGCAACTCATGCATATTTCTTTCTAGTTGCCCAAGAGGAAGTGGAGACTCAATTTTTCCTCATTCTAGATATGTTTGAGGCACAATTTCTAACCACATAATGAAAGCACATGTCTCCAAGTCTTCACTCCCTTCCCACGGGGAAGCTGATTGCCAAAGCATTAAAATGCTTGCATTTAACCTTGCATTAAAATGAAGGTGGAATCTGTTATCATTAACCAGTTACATTCAGAACGCCCATTAGATGCTGGAGGGAAGTTCACTTTTTAAGAGTTCACTTAAACAAATAACCAACGTAGTCACTGGGTAGGATAAGCAGGCGATAAGGACTCTTAACAGTGAAATCCTTGTCAGCGCAAAGAAACTCCTAATGTTGCTTATACCAGCTGTTCCCCTGCAGCCAATAGGAGATTCAGGCATTTCTCATTCCAACTAGTTTCTCACAATGTTTGCTGTCATACAGACCCTTTGCTTGTCAAGAAAAGTGACATGAACATATCAGAAGTTTGCAGCATTTGCCTATATGTAATCAGCTCTCTTAATTTGTTGCAGGTCCCTAAAATGGATGTAAAAGCTGGTTATGATGTTGACAGCCAAAAGGCAAAAAATACTAAATCAACTGAGCAAACTGCTTGATGCTCCACAAGTGTTTTAGAAAATGGTGACTTAGAAAAAAATGCAGATGTAATCCTTTTGTTGGTTGATTTTTTCTTTTCAACCTGAGACTATTGGCTCTAGTAGTAGTCTTCATAGTTCTTAGGGTTCAGGCAATAAAGGATGGCACCCCCAAATGAAAATATAGTTGCACCCCAGGCCAGGCCATAACCCCAATTGAACTCATGGTAAATTTTCAAGCTCACAGTTTCAATGAACTTGATTGGATAAAGGACCAAGCTGCAAACCTGTAAAACAACTGAAAGAAGAAAAGCAAATCAAAATTAGGAAAATGTTATTTGCAGGAAATAAAATGACATACATATATATATATATATATATATATATATATATATATATATGAGAATTACACTTCAATCAAATAAAAAAGCCAAACAATGTTAAGCATTACTTATTCTAGATGGTGTATTTTAAAATAATGACAGCTTTTTTGTTTCACACTACTTCAGAATACAGTAAGGATTATTCTATTAATAATAAACAAATAACTATAATAGTATTTGATGAAATAATTAGCATAATGTACTAATTAATATGAACAAAGTAGTGATTCTCAGTTTACAAACACACATGTAATTATCACTATTATGCAAGCAGTACTTGTTTAGCAAAACTGTTTTACTATATAAAACTGGTAAATAGCTTCCCAAGAATAGTGACCCCAAATATCAGCTGAAAACCGTTGTGCTGGAGATACAGACCCTAAAGTCACTGGGTAGGATAAGCAGGCGATAAGGACTCTTAACAGTGAAATCCTTGTCAGCGCAAAGAAACTCCTAATGTTGCTTATACCAGCTGTTCCCCTGCAGCCAATAGGAGATTCAGGCATTTCTCATTCCAACTAGTTTCTCACAATGTTTGCTGTCATACAGACCCTTTGCTTGTCAAGAAAAGTGACATGAACATATCAGAAGTTTGCAGCATTTGCCTATATGTAATCAGCTCTCTTAATTTGTTGCAGGTCCCTAAAATGGATGTAAAAGCTGGTTATGATGTTGACAGCCAAAAGGCAAAAAATACTAAATCAACTGAGCAAACTGCTTGATGCTCCACAAGTGTTTTAGAAAATGGTGACTTAGAAAAAAATGCAGATGTAATCCTTTTGTTGGTTGATTTTTTCTTTTCAACCTGAGACTATTGGCTCTAGTAGTAGTCTTCATAGTTCTTAGGGTTCAGGCAATAAAGGATGGCACCCCCAAATGAAAATATAGTTGCACCCCAGGCCAGGCCATAACCCCAATTGAACTCATGGTAAATTTTCAAGCTCACAGTTTCAATGAACTTGATTGGATAAAGGACCAAGCTGCAAACCTGTAAAACAACTGAAAGAAGAAAAGCAAATCAAAATTAGGAAAATGTTATTTGCAGGAAATAAAATGACATACATATATATATATATATATATATATATATATATATATATATATATGAGAATTACACTTCAATCAAATAAAAAAGCCAAACAATGTTAAGCATTACTTATTCTAGATGGTGTATTTTAAAATAATGACAGCTTTTTTGTTTCACACTACTTCAGAATACAGTAAGGATTATTCTATTAATAATAAACAAATAACTATAATAGTATTTGATGAAATAATTAGCATAATGTACTAATTAATATGAACAAAGTAGTGATTCTCAGTTTACAAACACACATGTAATTATCACTATTATGCAAGCAGTACTTGTTTAGCAAAACTGTTTTACTATATAAAACTGGTAAATAGCTTCCCAAGAATAGTGACCCCAAATATCAGCTGAAAACCGTTGTTACTTATTTATACTGTTGAGAAATTGGGGAATTTGAATTCATTTGTACTGATGAAATTAGTGTAGTTGTGATTAAAGATGTACTTTTTTGTCACTTTTCAGTATCATCTAACTCAGCCCGATATTCAAGCAAATCCTACCTTGATGTCCTTACTTATATTACCCCAATCAGAAACTATTTTTATTCTCTTCTTCTCATCCAATTCATACCTCTCATCTTTTAAAATGGGTTCAAAAGTCATCATTGTCAAGAAGCAGCACCAACTTATACCCTATTAGATACAACAGATGACATTTATATATTTATACCTCACTTATTTTCAAAAAAGAATAAAGTCTATGAAGGCATGGAACATAATCATACTGGAAAATCTAAGTTAATGATGTCTACCACAATAGTGCACAAAATTTAGTTCTTACTTCTTAGTTAAATCTTAGTTCTGAGTCAGGGCTAACTGGGAAATGTGATAAGTTATCTCTAATAAATAAAAGAAACCAATTAATAGGGGGGAAGATAGTTTTCTTTTTTTTTTCCCCAATATCTTTTTTATGAGACATTGGATTGCACAAGAGATGATGTCTTCCATTCAAAATCATCTTTCTATTATATGTAACATTACAACTGTTATATAATTTTATTTCAGTCGATTTAACAAGAATTTATGGGATGCATCTGCCTTGTAGACACATGTCTACTATATGATGGCTTCCACTCTCAAGAAAGAGACAATCTTCTCCTCAAAAATTCTGAGATACGGTAGTTTGTGAAATGGGTTGGCAAAATACTAAATCTGGTCTGCTATTTGTTTTTGAAAAATAGTTGCATTGGAACACAGGCTCATTCATTTATGCACTGTCCACAGTACCATGACAGAGTTGAATAGCTCCAACAGTAACAACGTAGCCTACAAAGTCATAAGTATTTATTACCAGGCCTTTTATTAAAAAAAAAAAACAAAAAACAAAAAACACCTTGCCAACTCCTGATATATAACATAAATTTGGGGTTAAAATGATTATTATTTAACTCGTCTTAAAAACAGCATAGGGCTTCTCTGGTGGTTTAGTGGGTGAAGAGTCCACCTTGCAGTGCAAGGGGCACCAATTTGATCCCTGGCCCAGGAAGATCCCACATACCACGGAGTGGCTGGACTGGTGCGTCCAATTGCAAGCCAGCGCTCTGGAGCATGTGTGCCCGGAGCCAGTGCTCTGCAACGAGAGAGGCCGCTGCAGTGGGAGGCCCACACAGGCTGAAGAGTAGAGATGGATGAAAATAAATATATGAAAGATCAATAAAAGAGGCCAAAATTTAAAAAAAAAAAAGCATAAATTCCAAAAATACAACAAAAATGTGAATAATGTATAGGAGGCAAGAATAAACTCAGATAAAGTGAAAATGATACAGTTTATTACATTTTTTTATACAGCAGAAGGATGGATAGTATGTTTAATTAAACTGAAGTTTCATGCTTTAAAATCTACTCTCATCATTTTCAGTACCTGTAAAATATCATTATTACCAATATGATTAATGTTCCTAGAAAGTCTGAATAACAGTCATGTATCTCTGGCATAAAAACTGATGAAATACAGAAAACTCATGAGGGAATGATTCCTCAAAATCATTATTTTTGATAAGGCTCAGACTTTGGGTGAACTGACCCTTCTGGAACCAGATATAAGAATTCCAAACATTTTTGCTATGTAGCTCAACACTCCTTTGGACCAGCATTGGCCTACCATACTTTCACATTAGTACTGAGCTGCAGTTTGCTCTTTAATCAGTAACTCATGTCCAACTCTTTGCAACCCCATGGGTTGTAGCCTGCCATGTAATTTCTGTCCATGTAATGTCCCATGCAAGAATAATGCAGTGGGTTGCCATTTCTCTCTCGAGGGATCTTCCTGACCTAGGGATCAAATCCGTGTCTGTCTCCTGCTTGGCAGGCAGATTCTTTACCACTGAGCCACCAGGGAAGTCCTTAGTACTGACATTGTATGGATAAATAGGTCCATATAAAAGGAAAATTTCTCAATATTCAAAACAGAAATCACAACATTTTATAGTTATATAAAAATCTCAGAAAAAGTTGTTAGAACAGCATATTATACAATCTACACTTTTATTTCCAGCCAGTAAGTGCTAAATGTGTGTTAATTTAAAAACATTCAGCTGAGTCTGTACCTTTGTGAGGGAAAGGGTGCTTTCATGCCTTAAATGTCTTATCAAGAAGTCATTTACTATCAACAGTGAGCAACAGAAAAAAAAAAAAATTCACAGGTTAAAAAGAAAAAAAAAGTATTTTTCTCCTTTGGTTTCTATACTCTGGTCACTAGTCAAATCATGGCTGATCCTGCCAGGATATAATTGAAATATGAATATGAATTAGAGATAATAAAATTCATTTAATCATTCAACAAATATTTGACTGTTTCTAAAGTGATACTGTTTAAGGCATTGGTAACATAAGTTGCTACCCTCATAGCTAGGCAGTCCATTATTAGCAAAGAAACAGAGAATATGGCAGGTATTGCTAAGAGATGTGAAAATATACGACAGCAAGAACACAGGAAAATGGGATGTAGGCTGCTCTTTTAGATGAGACCTAAAGGCGGCCTCTCTGGGGAGGAGTCATCAGAACGCAGACCTAAATGAAGTGAGGGGTGCAGGTCAGTACAGTGGGAGGTGAGTGATCTTAGGTAGAGGGCATAAGCAGAGAACAAAAAAACGCCAGATGCAGGAGCACACTGTGTACAGTGGAACGACATCAGTAAGGATGCTATGGATGCAGTATAGCAGTCCAGAGGGAAAGGAAGGGAACAGCATGAGATGAGATGGAAGACAGCCAAGGGGCCATTCAGAAGTGGTCTTGTAAATCATGGTCAGGGATCTGGATTTCACTCTAAATGTGATTAGCAACTGCAAGAGAAGTGTGAGCAGAGAAGTAATAGCTGATGTGAATTATATTTTAAAAGGATTATACTGCCTCTTTGTGAATCAGTCAGTCCCTGGATGAGGTGTTTACCTAGTCTGCTTTTAATATTAATTTCAGTGTGTTTAATTTAGCAAATACTTGGCCTCCATGGTATAATACAGTGAGATAGTTTCCCTTTAGTGGGAAAAGTAAAAATACAACTCCATTAGGCTTCACTGGCCTCCTCCACTCTTCTGAGCAGCTTTCTTAGAGATGGAATTTTATTGTGTTGTTTGCCAGATGGAAATGATCCTAAAATGCTTTATGCTTCTTAATTATTTTACTCTCTCTAGAATAAGTGAGAAAAATGCATGTAATGCAAAATGGAGAAAATATATGTCTGTATTTGTAAATACTTTTCTTCATTTAATACAGTATACACATGCAGGCTAAATAAAATGCCTCCTGGCCTTTCACTGACGCTACAAAGGAAAAAACAAACAAATCCAGAGTCTAGAACTTAAAAAATACCACCATGCCCTACCACCAGTCAATGAAACATAACAGACAACGGCTGTGGTATTTTCTATGCTCTATCTCAGAGGCATAAAGTAAAGTTGTATAGCATTTTAGAATTTGAAGGGAATTTGAGGTTCATTTTACTCCCTCACCCTACTTTTTGGAAAAGCAACAAAATTACTAACCATAAAATTGAGCAGACAGAAACATGACAAGAAGTTAAGGGATTCTTATGTTATTTCTAGTTTTCTTTAAGGGGATATTTTTCCATGTTTTCAATACGGAAACATTCAAAACGTTTAATATTGAAATAGTCAATATTCCCTAACAAGGGTATATTCCAATATTTCAGCAAATATTTATTGAATGCTCGCTGTATTCTAGGTGAAAGGGATAAGACATGGCCCTTGTTGTTTGATATTGCATACTCTGTCATGGAGACAAAGTTACAAACAAATGTGTTCAACAGTAGTAGTAGAGGCATGTTCACTTCTAACGCATTCATCACGTTTATTGAGCTCTAATGATACTCCAAGTACTTCTGCCTGGAGAAAGAAGGGAGGACTTTAGAGACAAAGCACTATTTGAACTACTTCTTGAAGAGAGAGATGGAAAGACCTCTAGGAAGAAAAGGTAGCTTATATAAAGCTTAGATTATAAGAGGGTGTGCCTATAGAAAATTCACATGGATAGAATGAAATACAGTCACACGGAGATGTTTGGTTTAGACTATAAAAGGTTTAGTGTGTCATAAAGATAATAGACTGGTTTCTAGAGGGAGACATCTCAGAGGTTATTTGAACTATAGATGCTGTTGGTACCCTACCCGTATATTCTCATCCTCATCATTCTAGTACATTGTCAGCCTGACTCTCAATTGTTAGCACCTACAATTCTTTGCCTCACTTTTCTTCTGGCCAGTAAAGCTACTGTGTCTGACTGCAGGGCAGACGGTGCTCTGGGAAATTAATACTGCTGTTTACCTGTCATTATCAACAGTGCTAAACAATGACTATCTGAATTTGGGTTATAAATACTCCAATTTTCTAGTCCTTCCAGTGAGGTAACTCTGAGGGGCATGTTCTGCACTGGTTTCCAGAATTTTTCCAAGTGCTTACAGTGACAATTGGTTTGATAATGTACTTTTTATTGGCTGCCTTCTCTTCCCTGTCTCATTTTCCATAGACTTTCTTTTACCTCCCAGATTTAAGTCCTTGCACTTGACTCCTTAACTCAGATTCTGCCTCTGGGGAAACCAAAGGAACAAGTGACAAGACCAGATTTGTTTTTGAGAACTATACCTCATGTGTTTGTGTGCAAGACAAACTAAATGGGAAAGAGACTAGAGAAGGACAGGCTCCTAGGAGGTTGAGTCTGTGCATGGATACCTGTGCAAAGTGATGATTAAGGTAACATCAGTGGGAAAGGTCAGGGAAAGTAAAGACTATGAAAGAAAAACTGAGTAATGGATTCTAGGAATGGGAAAGGAAGGACTCACATAGTTTAAATTAAGCATTGCCATAGAAAAATGAAACAAACTAGGGGGAAGTTCAAATTTGGGAACTGAGATGTTCCACCTGAGGAAGAGTTATTTCCTCCACTAAGGCAGTAAATGGTGGTGTACAAATAGAAGCTGCAGATTTAGAAGATAATTTAAAGACAATTAATTGGACTATCCAGTTAAGTCCTCTAAATACCAAATTTTCATAAAGGAAACAATTGTTTGGAAAATAAAAAAGCATTTACCCATGAAAAGTTAACATGAAGCTATCAGTTTCTCTCCCTGTTACTACTTCAAGGTAAGCAGTACACGGAGAGTTTGGTTTAGACTATAAAAGGTTTAGTGTGTCATAAAGATAATAGACTGGTTTCTAGAGGGAGACATCTCAGAGGTTATTTGAACTATAGATGCTGTTGGTACCCTACCCGTATATTCTCATCCTCATCATTCTAGTACATTGTCAGCCTGACTCTCAATTGTTAGCACCTACAATTCTTTGCCTCACTTTTCTTCTGGCCAGTAAAGCTACTGTGTCTGACTGCAGGGCAGACGGTGCTCTGGGAAATTAATACTGCTGTTTACCTGTCATTATCAACAGTGCTAAACAATGACTATCTGAATTTGGGTTATAAATACTCCAATTTTCTAGTCCTTCCAGTGAGGTAACTCTGAGGGGCATGTTCTGCACTGGTTTCAGAATTTTCCAAGTGCTTACAGTGACAATTGGTTTGATAATGTACTTGTTATTGGCTGCCTTCTCTTCCCTGTCTCATTTTCCATAGACTTTCTTTTACCTCCCAGATTTAAGTCCTTGCACTTGACTCCTTAACTCAGATTCTGCCTCTGGGGAAACCAAAGGAACAAGTGACAAGACCAGATTTGTTTTTGAGAACTATACCTCATGTGTTTGTGTGCAAGACAAACTAAATGGGAAAGAGACTAGAGAAGGACAGGCTCCTAGGAGGTTGAGTCTGTGCATGGATACCTGTGCAAAGTGATGATTAAGGTAACATCAGTGGGAAAGGTCAGGGAAAGTAAAGACTATGAAAGAAAAACTGAGTAATGGATTCTAGGAATGGGAAAGGAAGGACTCACATAGTTTAAATTAAGCATTGCCATAGAAAAATGAAACAAACTAGGGGGAAGTTCAAATTTGGGAACTGAGATGTTCCACCTGAGGAAGAGTTATTTCCTCCACTAAGGCAGTAAATGGTGGTGTACAAATAGAAGCTGCAGATTTAGAAGATAATTTAAAGACAATTAATTGGACTATCCAGTTAAGTCCTCTAAATACCAAATTTTCATAAAGGAAACAATTGTTTGGAAAATAAAAAAGCATTTACCCATGAAAAGTTAACATGAAGCTATCAGTTTCTCTCCCTTTTAATTTAATCTGTTACTACTTCAAGGTAAGCAGTACACAAGGAAATGAATTACTGGTAGTGATACTGTAAACTGTTCTAACCAAAGGGTAGTTTGATATGGATAAAGATCTGTGAATGGAAGAACTCCTTTATAGTTCGAAATATAAGCTGGACACTAATTTGTCTGTTAAAATCTAGACCTGAAATACCTCCAGCCATCTCGATGTGCCTGACAGGATGGGGTGAAGGGCTGCAAAACACAAATCTCTAGTCAGACATGGAAAGCAGGTGCAAGATCCCTGCCCCAAAATATCCCCATTCTGCATAAATAATCATTTTTAGGAGGCTTTCTACAGACAAAACAGAAAGGAAACATCCTTAATAATACAATTAGTGGGGATTCCATTATTTAAAATCTGATGAATGACTCACAATTTTCTGCAACTTGTCTTAAAGGCTTTGGGGGGAAGCAAAGGAAACACATAACTCCCAGTGGGGCAGGGCCTAAAAAGATCTTCAAAACCAGACGATAAAAGAAAATAGCTCAGAAAAAGGCAAGCCCTTTAATTTCACCAAGATTTTAGTGATACTGGATGTCAGGTATCAGAATCTCATCATGCATTATCTGTCATTGTCAATTGCACAATTAAAAAAAAACAACACTACAGTCAACTGTACTGGACATATGCACAGCTTTCATGATGTACTAGGGTTCAGTCATGCTATGCTGATCAGTTTGTGGTCTTTATAAGACTTTGAGCTGCTGTTGTCCTTCAGGTGTTATTCCCAAGAAGATGGAGTAACTGGAGTTACAGGATGGACTCCAACTACAGTACACAGTTGGCAGCTGAATTCTAAATTCAAGGCTGATTCAGCTCTAGCTTTGCTGTGTTACACACACCCAAGAATAGATGATTTATGAAAGTTCACTTGGGCTCTCAAGTCAGAATGATGCCCTGAATTGAAACCCCGGCTCTATGACTTACTAGCTGGACAACTCCAGAGAATTACTTAATCTTTCTGAGCCTGCTACTTCACTGATAAGATATACTTAAACTTTGTTTTCATTTACCCATGAAAAGTTAACATGAAGCTATCAGTTTCTCTCCCTTTTAATTTAATCTGTTACTACTTCAAGGTAAGCAGTACACAAGGAAATGAATTACTGGTAGTGATACTGTAAACTGTTCTAACCAAAGGGTAGTTTGATATGGATAAAGATCTGTGAATGGAAGAACTCCTTTATAGTTCGAAATATAAGCTGGACACTAATTTGTCTGTTAAAATCTAGACCTGAAATACCTCCAGCCATCTCGATGTGCCTGACAGGATGGGGTGAAGGGCTGCAAAACACAAATCTCTAGTCAGACATGGAAAGCAGGTGCAAGATCCCTGCCCCAAAATATCCCCATTCTGCATAAATAATCATTTTTAGGAGGCTTTCTACAGACAAAACAGAAAGGAAACATCCTTAATAATACAATTAGTGGGGATTCCATTATTTAAAATCTGATGAATGACTCACAATTTTCTGCAACTTGTCTTAAAGGCTTTGGGGGGAAGCAAAGGAAACACATAACTCCCAGTGGGGCAGGGCCTAAAAAGATCTTCAAAACCAGACGATAAAAGAAAATAGCTCAGAAAAAGGCAAGCCCTTTAATTTCACCAAGATTTTAGTGATACTGGATGTCAGGTATCAGAATCTCATCATGCATTATCTGTCATTGTCAATTGCACAATTAAAAAAAAACAACACTACAGTCAACTGTACTGGACATATGCACAGCTTTCATGATGTACTAGGGTTCAGTCATGCTATGCTGATCAGTTTGTGGTCTTTATAAGACTTTGAGCTGCTGTTGTCCTTCAGGTGTTATTCCCAAGAAGATGGAGTAACTGGAGTTACAGGATGGACTCCAACTACAGTACACAGTTGGCAGCTGAATTCTAAATTCAAGGCTGATTCAGCTCTAGCTTTGCTGTGTTACACACACCCAAGAATAGATGATTTATGAAAGTTCACTTGGGCTCTCAAGTCAGAATGATGCCCTGAATTGAAACCCCGGCTCTATGACTTACTAGCTGGACAACTCCAGAGAATTACTTAATCTTTCTGAGCCTGCTACTTCACTGATAATATGGAGAAAATACACAGTCTTAAGGCTGTTATGGCAGAGATAATAATGTGCTATGGGTCTAGCAGTATCACAAGTGGTAGGTGCCCAGTTAATTATTATCATCAACATTATTTTTATAGATAATATCTTATTCTGAACTCTACATCTGTAGGACCAGAAAGTGGAAGAGTTCTGTAATACAGATGTTTTAGATGGGCTGCAGTGATGGCTAGTTCTTAGCTCTTTCAGCAATTATTTAAGCAGGTAGCAAGTCCCTTTAGGAGGGACCTCAGAGAAAAACAGAAGATGAAAAACCTTTAAAATTTGTTTGCCTGTGTTTGTAAGACTTAATCATCAACTTTTAGTAAAAACCCTGAAAAGTATATTATCTAATACCAAAAGAGTGTAGTTACATACTATAGGCACCTACCAAATGTTTGTTAAATAAATGAATAAAAAATGAGTATATGAAAAATAATTTTCAAACTATCACTTTTATGAGCTGCCTTAAACTTGTGGTCACAGGAAACTTGCTGCTTCTTCAGTTCCCAAGGAAGTAAATGACTTAAGAAAAAATTAATTACAATTACCTAGTTGTTTTCATGACTGTCTTTCCCTATCAGATTATGAACATACCACATGCCTCAATCATCTTTCCATCATTCATTCAACTATTTACTGAGTGCCCCTGAGTACCAGGTGCTGCATAGGATACTGAATTCATGAGGTATTTCTGTTGTAGAGATGTTTCCAAATGGTAGTGCTGTGTCTATTTTGACTTTCTGTTCTTTATGTCTCAGCAGAAGCCAACGAAGAATATTTCTTTGTTGAGGTAAATATCATTCCCTATGTGTGGTAATACTAAGATGATAAGGCTTAATGTTATTTGGAGAAGAAAACGTGAGAAAAGCAGAGAAGCACAGGCCATTTTCAAGCAGACCATGATGAGTAAAAAAGGAAAATAGGCCCCAAAATAAATTTACAATCACTAAACTGGTGAGACAAGCCACTAGAATAAGTATGTTTCATTAAGAAGCAAGCAAGATAAACAACCATGATTTTAGCTAGCATTGTTTCAAGCAGGCTGACTTTCCAACTTTGTTAATCTTACACCCAAATCATAAATGGATTATTATGTGTAATAAATATCTTTTCCAGAAATCAGCTACAGGAAACTCTAATAGCTTTTGCAGATGTGAGAGAGAAACCTTTTACATGACCAGCAAGCTCCACCTTGCTTTTATACAAAGTGAACACTAAACTAATGATTGTTTCAAAAAAAGCTTCCATAAGCACAGTCTTAAAAGAATGAGTAAAATTAAATGTCAGCACATGTACATTCTCAAAATATAGCAGCATAATGATCATTTTAGCTCTCAGAAGGTAGAATAACATTATATTAATATTGCTGTAGGGATTTGTCTTGCTATTTTATAATTTACTAATATTTGTGGCAGTGAGAGCTAAATCAAAAGTTTTTTGATCAAATCCATTACCTTTAACTTATATTCATTTACAGTATATTTTCTGTTACAACCAGTACTTATTTCACAAATTTTCCTATACTTGGAAAAAAGTTTAGAACTTCTTAGGAAAACACTGTAACTTCCAGTTATTTCTATAAGAATGTGTATAATAGGTACTTTAAATAACAGACTTCCTTATAGTTTCTGCATATGCTATTATGGGTAAGTTAAAGGCTAAATGGGATGGTAACTAGGTAGCACAATAATACTGGCTATTTGTAAGAGAATGTCTACCTTGTCTCTAAAATCTTCATAAATCTTCTGAGTATTCTAAAGATTATTCAAAACATAACTTAAGTTTTAAAGCTTCATATCATTTTAGAACAATTTATCAAAAAATATAATTGACTCTCTAATCACTATTAATAAATCCCAACTGCAAAGATAAATTTATACTACAATTAAAATACTTAATTTATTTCATTCTAAAAATAGGAAAAGAGCCGTGGTAAATCCATGAATGGAGCAAAAAAGTGGAGAAGAGTGAAAAACTCTTTAGGAGAATCTTCATGTTGTTCACAAAAGAGAACTTATTACTCATGAGACCAACAAAATAATCACACTGCAGTCTAGAATAAGTATGTTTCATTAAGAAGCAAGAATAAACAACCATGATTTTAGCTAGCATTGTTTCAAGCAGGCTGACTTTCCAACTTTGTTAATCTTACACCCAAATCATAAATGGATTATTATGTGTAATAAATATCTTTTCCAGAAATCAGCTACAGGAAACTCTAATAGCTTTTGCAGATGTGAGAGAGAAACCTTTTACATGACCAGCAAGCTCCACCTTGCTTTTATACAAAGTGAACACTAAACTAATGATTGTTTCAAAAAAAGCTTCCATAAGCACAGTCTTAAAAGAATGAGTAAAATTAAATGTCAGCACATGTACATTCTCAAAATATAGCAGCATAATGATCATTTTAGCTCTCAGAAGGTAGAATAACATTATATTAATATTGCTGTAGGGATTTGTCTTGCTATTTTATAATTTACTAATATTTGTGGCAGTGAGAGCTAAATCAAAAGTTTTTTGATCAAATCCATTACCTTTAACTTATATTCATTTACAGTATATTTTCTGTTACAACCAGTACTTATTTCACAAATTTTCCTATACTTGGAAAAAAGTTTAGAACTTCTTAGGAAAACACTGTAACTTCCAGTTATTTCTATAAGAATGTGTATAATAGGTACTTTAAATAACAGACTTCCTTATAGTTTCTGCATATGCTATTATGGGTAAGTTAAAGGCTAAATGGGATGGTAACTAGGTAGCACAATAATACTGGCTATTTGTAAGAGAATGTCTACCTTGTCTCTAAAATCTTCATAAATCTTCTGAGTATTCTAAAGATTATTCAAAACATAACTTAAGTTTTAAAGCTTCATATCATTTTAGAACAATTTATCAAAAAATATAATTGACTCTCTAATCACTATTAATAAATCCCAACTGCAAAGATAAATTTATACTACAATTAAAATACTTAATTTATTTCATTCTAAAAATAGGAAAAGAGCCGTGGTAAATCCATGAATGGAGCAAAAAAGTGGAGAAGAGTGAAAAACTCTTTAGGAGAATCTTCATGTTGTTCACAAAAGAGAACTTATTACTCATGAGACCAACAAAATAATCACACTGCAGTCTCTGCCTATGAATTCAAAATATTCTTTGTAATAGTGCTTTTTACATTATTAGATAGTAACTGTAATGTAGTTTAGCTAGTTTTATAGGTGTCTCAATACAATGACCAGTCCGTAACAGGTACCTAATAAACAGTGAATGAATGAATGGAAGGATTCAGTAATGAATGAGCTACCAGTTTAAGATTCAGTAGCCTCCTAGGTCAAAGTCTATCAGTAACTACTATGTGATTTTGAGCAAATCACTTAAAAAGAGATTTTATAGATGTAGTTATACATTCTTTCAGCCCTGTGGAGGTTTGTTTTTTTATGACCCGGTATAAGAAGATGAACACAAACAGTAGGGGGCAGCAGAATACTTCTGAATTTATATTTTTAGGTCAAAAATGACCCTTCAAATCCTGAGAAATTTCATTTATTCCCATCTCTACACAGCTTTAAAAAAATCCATCTAACAGGCTAGATGGTTCTGTCAGTGTCTTCATTATCGACAGTCACGGGGGCTTATTTTGCAGTCTACAAATCAGGTATGATTGACAGGGTAAATTGAAGGCACCACAAGAATATTGCAGTTTGACTCATAAGAGTATTTAAGGAGATCCTAATAAATGAAAATTAAACTCACATCAAATACTATACTGGGCTTTTAGCCTTATAGGCTCCTTTTCTAAACAGCTCCCTGACTTTTAGAAAAACTTTCATTTTACCTGGGTTAATATTCTAATTCAAGCTATGCTTCATAGAAAGATGGTTGCTAAATTAATATGCCATTGACTTTACACAACTGAATTGCCTGACGATTCATGTTATACATTATGATTTTTCAATAGAACCGTGTTCATTTCAAAACAAATTTATACCTTTAAGGGGACACATACTGGGTTTCTTTTATGTGAGGGGAAAAAACAAACACTGCCTTAAGATCATCAAGGGGGGCAGTAAAAGAAAGAAAAAGTACTAGATGTAAAGAAAGACTGTTGTTAAATTACATCTGCTGCAATTCCTAAGGCAACAGTCCTAGCAAAAAGTGGAGAAGAGTGAAAAACTCTTTAGGAGAATCTTCATGTTGTTCACAAAAGAGAACTTATTACTAAGACAAAAAAAAGCTCTGCCTATGAATTCAAAATATTCTTTGTAATAGTGCTTTTTACATTATTAGATAGTAACTGTAATGTAGTTTAGCTAGTTTTATAGGTGTCTCAATACAATGACCAGTCCGTAACAGGTACCTAATAAACAGTGAATGAATGAATGGAAGGATTCAGTAATGAATGAGCTACCAGTTTAAGATTCAGTAGCCTCCTAGGTCAAAGTCTATCAGTAACTACTATGTGATTTTGAGCAAATCACTTAAAAAGAGATTTTATAGATGTAGTTATACATTCTTTCAGCCCTGTGGAGGTTTGTTTTTTTATGACCCGGTATAAGAAGATGAACACAAACAGTAGGGGGCAGCAGAATACTTCTGAATTTATATTTTTAGGTCAAAAATGACCCTTCAAATCCTGAGAAATTTCATTTATTCCCATCTCTACACAGCTTTAAAAAAATCCATCTAACAGGCTAGATGGTTCTGTCAGTGTCTTCATTATCGACAGTCACGGGGGCTTATTTTGCAGTCTACAAATCAGGTATGATTGACAGGGTAAATTGAAGGCACCACAAGAATATTGCAGTTTGACTCATAAGAGTATTTAAGGAGATCCTAATAAATGAAAATTAAACTCACATCAAATACTATACTGGGCTTTTAGCCTTATAGGCTCCTTTTCTAAACAGCTCCCTGACTTTTAGAAAAACTTTCATTTTACCTGGGTTAATATTCTAATTCAAGCTATGCTTCATAGAAAGATGGTTGCTAAATTAATATGCCATTGACTTTACACAACTGAATTGCCTGACGATTCATGTTATACATTATGATTTTTCAATAGAACCGTGTTCATTTCAAAACAAATTTATACCTTTAAGGGGACACATACTGGGTTTCTTTTATGTGAGGGGAAAAAACAAACACTGCCTTAAGATCATCAAGGGGGGCAGTAAAAGAAAGAAAAAGTACTAGATGTAAAGAAAGACTGTTGTTAAATTACATCTGCTGCAATTCCTAAGGCAACAGTCCTAGCAAGAAACACTATTCATGTTTTAGTTAGAAGTTTAGAAATTGCCATTGTGCTATGTGAAATGCTTAACACACTGAAAACTGATACTATAATAAACCTGTGGCCAATTTACGTTAAAATATAACAAATACCTCTCAATCTGTAGGTAACATAGCAACCACATACTGCTTCTTCATGAGAAGGGAGGATGGCAGAAACGTCCATGAAACTTAAATACTGGTTTGAAACTAATGAATATATTTACCTGCTGCAAAAAGCATGACAGCGACAGGTCTATAGAAGCGCCTTCGAGATCCCACGCAGATGGAAATCAAACCCACCAGGAATGCAATGAGAATGATGGCAGCACCACCCAAGAGTAAAGCCAGAGTAGCAATCTGCCAATCTGGAAAGAAAAAAGAAAAGCATTGCTTTTTTTTTAGCAGTAAACTATGCTCAGCAGGAGTCACCTTGCTACAGCTAAATAGATGCAATTTTACTGCATACTAAACATCCTTTGGGATTTGAAATGTTTTCCAACAAAAATTACTATAGATGTCCTTATTCAGAAAAGTCTCCTATGTTAAGCTAAGCACAGTTTCTAGACCATGGGTTTGCCATGCTTTTCTTCCAAAGATTCTATTAAGCATTCAGACTCAATTTGGCACCCATTCCACAACCTATTTTCATTATTATTATTATTAAATTTTCTACTGAGCTATAAAGTGCACAAATCATAAGTGTAGAAAGTAGAGAACTTGATGAGTTTTATGTATACACTCATGTAAATATCATCTAGATTAAGATATAGAGCATTTCTATCACCCAGAAGTTTCACTTGTGCCCCTCCACAGTCAATAATCACCCTCCCACCCGGGCTACGAAGCAACATTACTTGTGTATTCAAATTGCCTGTTCTTAAACTTTATGTAAATAGTATCAATTCTTTTATGTCTGGCTTTTAGGCCTGTAACATATTTTTTGTGTGTGTCTGGCTATACCATCTCTGATACTCATCGACGTTGTTACATGTGATTGTAGACGTAGACATTTTTTTTTTCTGCTGTCCTTTTAGAAAGCCTTCCTTTGCACTAAACACCTCACCTCCAACTTTTTTGGTTCTCTCCCTTGCCAGTAAAACAACCGAAAAGAAAAAGTACTAGATGTAAAGAAAGACTGTTGTTAAATTACATCTGCTGCAATTCCTAAGGCAACAGTCCTAGCAAGAAACACTATTCATGTTTTAGTTAGAAGTTTAGAAATTGCCATTGTGCTATGTGAAATGCTTAACACACTGAAAACTGATACTATAATAAACCTGTGGCCAATTTACGTTAAAATATAACAAATACCTCTCAATCTGTAGGTAACATAGCAACCACATACTGCTTCTTCATGAGAAGGGAGGATGGCAGAAACGTCCATGAAACTTAAATACTGGTTTGAAACTAATGAATATATTTACCTGCTGCAAAAAGCATGACAGCGACAGGTCTATAGAAGCGCCTTCGAGATCCCACGCAGATGGAAATCAAACCCACCAGGAATGCAATGAGAATGATGGCAGCACCACCCAAGAGTAAAGCCAGAGTAGCAATCTGCCAATCTGGAAAGAAAAAAGAAAAGCATTGCTTTTTTTTTAGCAGTAAACTATGCTCAGCAGGAGTCACCTTGCTACAGCTAAATAGATGCAATTTTACTGCATACTAAACATCCTTTGGGATTTGAAATGTTTTCCAACAAAAATTACTATAGATGTCCTTATTCAGAAAAGTCTCCTATGTTAAGCTAAGCACAGTTTCTAGACCATGGGTTTGCCATGCTTTTCTTCCAAAGATTCTATTAAGCATTCAGACTCAATTTGGCACCCATTCCACAACCTATTTTCATTATTATTATTATTAAATTTTCTACTGAGCTATAAAGTGCACAAATCATAAGTGTAGAAAGTAGAGAACTTGATGAGTTTTATGTATACACTCATGTAAATATCATCTAGATTAAGATATAGAGCATTTCTATCACCCAGAAGTTTCACTTGTGCCCCTCCACAGTCAATAATCACCCTCCCACCCGGGCTACGAAGCAACATTACTTGTGTATTCAAATTGCCTGTTCTTAAACTTTATGTAAATAGTATCAATTCTTTTATGTCTGGCTTTTAGGCCTGTAACATATTTTTTGTGTGTGTCTGGCTATACCATCTCTGATACTCATCGACGTTGTTACATGTGATTGTAGACGTAGACATTTTTTTTTTCTGCTGTCCTTTTAGAAAGCCTTCCTTTGCACTAAACACCTCACCTCCAACTTTTTTGGTTCTCTCCCTTGCCAGTAAAACAACTTCTCCAGCAAATTAGCATCAGGAAGATATGTTGTTTGTTTTTCCCTCCTCTAATCTTACTGTTATTTACCACAATAGGAATCGTTTCTGAAAAGTATCATATCCCCAGGGTGCTAGAATGGACTCTAAATGGCTCCCTGGTGTACACGTTTCTTCACTCACACAAGTTAACAGTAAGGACATACTGACCACTTACTACATGCACACCTCTTGTACAGATACTTTCAAGAGTCATGCCCTGAATGAAACATAAACTATGCTGAAATGTATCTGTCACTTCTCATAAAATAAAGATTTAGAAAAGAGTGTGACAGAAAACTGGTCCATTTTCCATTTTATAAGGGTAGAATGCTCTCTAAGAAGGACAGTCAATATATATAAGCAATACCCAGCTTAGGAAGCCTTCACAGAAAATGACACTGTGAACATTCTTCCATGGGGTTTGTTTGGAAGTGCCTCCTCTGGCCCTCACTTTAATGTATGTGTAAGAAATAAAAATAGACTTTAATCCATGGTTAAATTGCAGTTGTCTATCTGAAGTAAATAACTCATGATATTTTGATGCTGCACTTTGAAATTATCCCTCCAGAAGGCTTCCAAAGTGCACTTTTTGCAACTGCAGGATAAGGGGCAAGTAGAGGAACCTACAATGCCGTAAGATTTTCTTCTTCTATTTATACTTGTATAACCCAGCCTCAAAGATTCTCTTCCATATCCTCCCCTAATAAATTCTGGGTATCTAGTTGGCAGTGAACAGAAACTCACATGGCATTCAAAAAACAAACAAACAAGGGAACAATAGAATAAATCCACACTCCTTAAAATACAAAGATGAATCACCAGAAAGTGGAGAGCATTTTTTTATGCCATCTATTTGTAACAAAGCAATATAACTTCAAACAAAATTCTATCTAGCTTTCAACTAGAGTTTAAAAGGATAGCCATACTACAGAGTCCTTTGTTGTTGTTCCATAAAAGCATGTAGCTTTGAATTTAACAACAACAACAAAAAGAATAATCCTTATATTTGGAAGTCTCTAAATTTATTAGAAAAGGTTTATTTATTGCACAATTTTAGTGTACTTTAAAATAAAAGTCCTTCTGAAAAGTTATAAATTGAAAATTTTGAATAATAAATCAAATTTTCATTATATAAAAGGGTTTGAGCTACAAAGAAAATAAAATCAGTCCATCCAGACATCAATCAAATCCCTGGAGACTTTAAGAGACAATGCTGGAAAAAAAAAAAAAAAAAGAGAGAGAGACAATGCTGAACATTCTACTGTTGGACTATCATTTTCCTAAAATGATTATGGCTTTTAGCAACTTTCTCCAATTTATTTTAAATAAATAAGAATTTTGAAAGTTATCATTTTGTTTAAATCAAGCTACAACTGAATATTCACTCACTTTAAAAATATCTTAACAACAAAAGCACAACAGACTGCCTTTTTCTGATAAGCTGTTTCAAATAGCTCAAAAGGCATAAAATGCCATTTATTTGACTATTTTTCAATCCAAAATAAAACAGGAATTTTGATCACTTTTCTCTATTTTAAATATATATATTTAGTTGCATTAAAAAAAAAAGACTAAGAAAAAAATCTGGCAAACTTTCCACATAAAGGGCCACATATTAAATATTTTCAGCTTTGCAGGTCATGGTCTCTGCTATACTTACTCAACTCTACCATGTTGTGTGAAAGCAGCCCATGATTGTATATAAATAAATGAGCACAGTTGTACCAATAAAACTGGGTCTACAAAAACAAACTGCTGGGCTGGTTTTGACCCCCAGAATATAGTCTGATGACCTCTGGTCTATATGTGGGTATCATTTTAAAATGCTGAACTTTCTTCTATCTAGGCCTCTCAGAAAATAATAATTTCGAAATGAAGTCAGTCTGACAAATGGCTAACAAAGGAGTACAAATTAATGTTTATCTGGCCTAGAAATAGAAAACTGCCAAAAAAATCTTAATCTCACATAATGTTGAATTTCTTCAACACAGTAATATTTTGTTTCATATTGAAAGCCAATAAAATGCACCAGAAGCTATCAGGAGAGTAGCCATACTACAGAGTCCTTTGTTGTTGTTCCATAAAAGCATGTAGCTTTGAATTTAACAACAACAACAAAAAGAATAATCCTTATATTTGGAAGTCTCTAAATTTATTAGAAAAGGTTTATTTATTGCACAATTTTAGTGTACTTTAAAATAAAAGTCCTTCTGAAAAGTTATAAATTGAAAATTTTGAATAATAAATCAAATTTTCATTATATAAAAGGGTTTGAGCTACAAAGAAAATAAAATCAGTCCATCCAGACATCAATCAAATCCCTGGAGACTTTAAGAGACAATGCTGGAAAAAAAAAAAAGAGAGAGAGACAATGCTGAACATTCTACTGTTGGACTATCATTTTCCTAAAATGATTATGGCTTTTAGCAACTTTCTCCAATTTATTTTAAATAAATAAGAATTTTGAAAGTTATCATTTTGTTTAAATCAAGCTACAACTGAATATTCACTCACTTTAAAAATATCTTAACAACAAAAGCACAACAGACTGCCTTTTTCTGATAAGCTGTTTCAAATAGCTCAAAAGGCATAAAATGCCATTTATTTGACTATTTTTCAATCCAAAATAAAACAGGAATTTTGATCACTTTTCTCTATTTTAAATATATATATTTAGTTGCATTAAAAAAAAAAAGACTAAGAAAAAAATCTGGCAAACTTTCCACATAAAGGGCCACATATTAAATATTTTCAGCTTTGCAGGTCATGGTCTCTGCTATACTTACTCAACTCTACCATGTTGTGTGAAAGCAGCCCATGATTGTATATAAATAAATGAGCACAGTTGTACCAATAAAACTGGGTCTACAAAAACAAACTGCTGGGCTGGTTTTGACCCCCAGAATATAGTCTGATGACCTCTGGTCTATATGTGGGTATCATTTTAAAATGCTGAACTTTCTTCTATCTAGGCCTCTCAGAAAATAATAATTTCGAAATGAAGTCAGTCTGACAAATGGCTAACAAAGGAGTACAAATTAATGTTTATCTGGCCTAGAAATAGAAAACTGCCAAAAAAATCTTAATCTCACATAATGTTGAATTTCTTCAACACAGTAATATTTTGTTTCATATTGAAAGCCAATAAAATGCACCAGAAGCTATCAGGAGAGTAACAAGAATTAAAAGGGACAGTGGAAGGGAACCTTGTGTAGCCTAGGAAGTAGTTCTACAAAGCAGATGAATACAACCAGTTCTGATTTTCCTATGTCCTATATTCACTTTAAGTATTGAGGCTATAGTTAATGAGAAAGTCACTTAAGATATAAAGTGAAAAAAGAACACCAATCAGCAGCATCTCCACTGATGTGATACTGTTACCTTCTCTTGGTTCACTACCATAGCTATGCCTGCTCAGGCAGAAAAGCCATTTTATTTTCTGAGAGAGATTAGAACTGGGCCACATATGTCTGCCACTGTCCAGTCCAGAAGCTGGGGCTTAGCCTGAAGTACTGAGGCTGGATCTCCTGTGGACAGTGCCAAGTTTGGGGATTGTTGTCATTATAACCATTTGGAATGAATCACTCAGGCAGGCTGCCCAGGACCAAAGCTTTCACTCGCTGACCAGTTGAATATCAATCAGCAAACTCAAAAAGTGGTTTGATATGGCTACCATAATCAAGGAGGCTCAGGGCAGTTTTCAAGATTTAGCACTAGGCAAGATGGAGCTGAGAACAGGGCATGTGGCATCATGTCCCTTTCAGTAAACAGCAACAGAATCCACTGTTCAAATATTAGGACTTTCCTCACAGATAAGTTAAAGTCAGGGACTATGTAGATCAATCGACTGATACCGTTTTCTTCTTTCTTACTGAACAAGAATAGGAGATGGGGAATAAAACAAATCAAAAATACTTTTATAGATACTGACTAAATGGCCATTAAAATAATAGCCTGGGATTCCTGTTTACAAAAATACATATTTATCTACCAAATATAGATTTAATAAGAATATATATATAATGTTTTGTTACATACTATACTTTGGCAATTTTATATTAATACTATAATAAATGACCAAAAATCTCTATACAAATCTCTTTTTCCATTAGAAGGTTTGCATGCCACAAATACTTGCTATCCCATATTCAGTGTTTGCAAAACAAATTAAAATATCATAAAATTCTCAATTTTAAACTCTATTTCTTCAAAAAATCATCTATTTTAAGTTCTCATAATTGGTTAATTTCTCTATCAATCTTAGTTCCCCAATTTTATAGCCCCCACAGTATTTAATCAGATGAAGTGCTAAGAGTCCTTAGAGATTTATTACTCTGAATTAGTTTCATATATTTCTATAAATGATATACTGATATTGTAGTGGAGCAGTGAACATAAACCAGCTCTGTAGAACATCAGTGGCCATGCTGCAGTTTTACAAATTGCAGTGCTCTGCACAATTAAAACTGGTCATTGTTCAATGTCAGGCCAGCTGATCTGAAATCTGAGTCTGGTTTCTAAGACCTGAGAGAACAAGTGATAATCAGTTTTGAGGAAATAATTCACAGCCTTGGTCCATTAACTGGATAGCTCTTAGGGCTAGGGCTGGGTGAAATGTTTTGGATATGGAAATACAACCTGAAATGAGGCTGCCATAGTATATGTCAGGTTACACCTAAGAGTATTTTGGCAAAACTGACAAAGTGACACACTGGAGGCACTGGCACTGCACCTACAAAAGCCAAGGCTTAAGATAAGTATGAACTTCCTTTTTTTTTCTTCTATTTTTTTTTTTTTTAAGTATGCACTTTCTTATGAGAGCTTTCTCTAACAGAAAAAGAAAAATATAAAATACACACAATGCTATACTTTTCTCTGCAGTAAGAGAATAAAAATTGGGTACTCCTTATGTCATAACATCAAGTCCAACATTAATATGCAAGTCAGGAACTAAATTCAAATATTCTTTCAAGGTTTTTTTATTAGCTGGTATCAGCTACCAATGTCTATAAATGCTTTAGTATTCTGCAGAATTGGGCTGACTTACTTAACAGCCTAATACATAAGACTGGCCTGAAATTGCTACTGCATTATGAAAATTCTATGGGCCATATTATAGCTGCCAAATTGGAGAATTCACATTCCCTTGGGGAATTCATGGTCAAAATTTACTTTTGACTTTCGGGAAAGGCAAAATCTAAATGATGATACATTTTCCACACTTTTGAACCAAGGTCACTGTACCACAACAGTGCCTAAAGATTTCCTCCACCTGTCTCATATTTCAAAACCTTTAACTCGTCAAACACTGGCTAATTTATTTACCTCTGTAAGTATTGTTTATATGCTGAGATTAGTCCTACGTATGTAAATTTCTGAGCACACAATTGTCACTTCTTCTAGGAAATTAGATATAATTATAAAGCAATGAAAAAACCGATTATAAATTCAACTCCCATAGCTGAACTGGGTAATACTTTCCCAAGTGTATTTTAATGTTTAAATGCATGATTTTCACTATCCCTATAATTCTCCTCACCAAGTAAAATACTGATTTTAATAACTTATATATCACATTCAAATTTGCCAGATAAGCACTTATATTTTTACCTTTGAATTCTGCAAAAGAATATTAACCAAAACAATATCTATAACTGTAATTAAAATAATTCACTCTTCAACCTATAAGAGTATTCTTTCCTATTGTCTTGACATTGTCTCACAAGCCATCCACAAGTTCTCCCTAAAGTTGATCTGCATTTGGCAGATGAAGTGGAAAACCGGAACCATTACTGAGGGACTTTAAACTTAGTTTTCTTGGCTAAGTTGCATCCTGACCTAAATCCGTCAGCACTGCATTAATTTTCCACTGTTCCATGAGATACAGATATAAACAAAGGCAGCCAAAAGAAGAGTCCGGATGCTAACTTCAAAAACTAAAATAACCATAAAGAAAAAAACTAATATCAAAACTAACATTCCTCACATGCAAACAAATATTTATGGCCAATTAGTATATGTCTTTCGTAAAAAGACCAACAGTATAGGCACTGTGTGCAGTGGATTACTCAAAGTCAAGTGGAATGTCAGAAAGAAGCAGCTACTTTAACACTCACGTTAATCAAGTTGGCTACAATACAGTTTTAAGTCTTACTCTCCAGACCCATTTTGTGGATTTTAAAAAAGTGCCCAAAGTATAGCAACAACCTGATTTTAAACACATAAATGGCTGCAGATAACCATCTAAATACATAATAGAAGAATTCTAATGACCAAAGTGCAGATCAATTTTAACAACATTTTGGTGGTAATTCTGGTGGTCAAAAAATGCCAAACAGGTTATTGTTTTCAATCTGTGACAATTCTGTTTTGTGTTGATGTTAATACACATTTTTGTTTCTTTACAAATAAAGGAACACTTGAGCTGCTTCACAGAACTTGGTGGAAATGTGATTTATCATTGAAACAACATATAGCATTTTTCCCCAAATAAAACCACTGTATTCAGTGCTTAGCAAAAGCTCTGCCATTAGAGTATGGTTCAGTCTTTAGACAAAAAAGAAAGATGCCATTACTGCTAATGATTGCTGTTTCTTATCAAGTATTATATCAGAAAGCTTTTATTTGCATTCGATGGTAAGTAATATTATCTAATGGGTACTGGTATTTCTCAATAGCAATTCCTAATCATAGCACAGCTATAGACTTCTGATGTTTTTGTTACACTGAACATTGCTCCTTCTCCATTCTTTGGGGAAAACCTAAGAAGGTTACAATTTGGAAAACATGGTTATTTGGAAAAACAACAAGAAGTAAACCCATGCCAAAACCAGGAGTGGGTGACCTGCGTCTAAGCAACTAAAAAACTTTTGTGATGGGTTTAGGGTAGCTAATAATAATTAAAGAGCAGATGGAAGACAGCCAGCCAATCACCCACAATCAGTATTAAGACATCCCCTAGTAAATATGAAGGGATAGATAAATTTGGCCAGCTAGTGCCTCCATCAGTTTCCTGTCAACAAGCTTCTTGAGATGAGGGCCCTTCTTTTTCCCCTGCAAAAGTAGAATTTATATTTATTTCTTTTTTCCTAGTACTTTGTACATTTATATTATTTCATTAACTTGGTTAAAAGAAACTGTCTGTTCCATTTATCACCTTGCTCTCACCACCAGAAGCATGTTTGGCTGACTTTGCACAGGGATACAGCCCACTTCCCTGCTAAGAAATCAATATTCAACTCCTCGGATACCTAAGAGGATAGGAAAAACCAACTTGGTCTTTCTCTCTTTAAGTCACCTCTGATGCTAGGAACAGATTCCAGGTTGCATTCACAACGTGCTATGCATGATGATGAACATTTGGTTTAAGGACCTTAAAGGATGCAGGTGTGCCTTTTCATGAATAGACTGTGACTTGGGGCCCTAACTTCTACTTTTTTAGAAAATTGTTTTTTTTTTTTCTTGGCCAATTCTATTGGTGTTTGATTTATTTATTTTCATCCATCTTTGTTCTTTGGCCTCTGTGGGCCTCCCATCCCACTGGCCTCTCTTGTTGCAGAGCGCTGGCTCTGGGCGCATGCGCTCCAGAGCTCCAGCTCCGTAGTTAGACACATAGGTCCAGCTTGCTCTGCGGCACGTGGGATCTTCCCAGGCCAGGGATCGAACCAGCGTCCCTTGCCCTGCAAGGCGGTGTCCTTACCCACTGGACTAGCAGGGAAGCCCCTTAACTTCTATTTTTATCATCGATTTGCCTAACCTATATTTTGAAAAGACAGACTCAATATATGTGACATCTTGAAACAAGGCTTATTAAACTATAATCGTTTTAAATCTCACAACAGTTGATAAGCTGGTAGAGCCCCCACTTGGGACTTCTCTGGTGGCCCAGTTGGTAAAGAATGTGTCTGCGATGAAGGAGACCACGGTTGATTCCTGGGTTGGAAAGATCCTCTAAAGAAGGAAACCCACTCCAGTATTCTTGCCTGGGGAATTCCATGGACAGAGGAGCCTGGTGGGTACAGTTCATGGGGTCGCAACAGTCAGACATGATTTAGCAACTAAATCACCACCAAGAGACAAAAATAATCTAGATATATTTTTCCTGGTTTTCTGGGAACCAAGGATGCTTCATTTTTGTTGGGGTTATTGTTTTATTTTACTAATGAGAGTTTTTGTTGCCAAAGACAACACTACAATGAAACATAAAACTGATGGTCCACTATTGTCTCAAAAATCCCCAACAAACATAGGAGCTAAAAAATGTAAGTAAGGGGGCTTCCCTGGTGGTCCAGTGGGTAAGGACACCGCCTTGCAGTGCAAGAGACGCCGGTTAGATCCCTGGCTTGGGAAGATTCCACGTGCCGCAGAGCAAGCTGGACCGATGTGTCCAATTACCAAGTCAGAGCTCTGGCACACGTGCGCCCAGAGCTGGTACTCTGCGATGACAGAGGCCACCACGATGGGAGGCCCACAGGTGCCAAAGAACAAAGACGGATGAAAATAGAGAAACGGAAGACCAATAGAAGTGGCCCGCCCGCTCCCCTCCCTCCCCACCCCACCCCCCAAAAAGATAAATAAATAAATTTTAAAAAAAAATGTAAGTTAAGGTGTGTGTCCCTGTCTAATTATCAAGGGAGATGGTCCAATACTTTGAAAAGACTGGCAATATTTAATTATAATTATCCATGACCTCTGACATATAAGTATGAAATTCAGCTTTAGGAAAAATCTGTCACTAGTTACATTAAGTGTATCATATGTGTGTGTGTGTATATATATATATAGAATGAAATGCAGTGATAAGTTGATCTAGTAAAATTTATTTGCACATAATCAATTTAAGAAACTTGCATGGCTGACTTCCAAAGATTTTTGGAAGTGTTTTCAACTTAAAATTAAGCAGCAGTTTTAAAGTAGGCAATCATGGAAAAATTTAAAGAAAAAGAAGTTTTCAAGGACTATCTATGATAACAATGCAGATATTGTTGATAATAAACATCTGAAGCCTAATGGACTTAATATGTATGAGTCTGTTTGTAAAGTTTAAATTCCATAGGAAAATCAAATCTTGGATGATACCTAATCTTATAAAAAGTAGATTCCTGTTTCACAGTAGTCCTTAACTTCTTCATCCAAAGTTCCATACATGAGTGTATTCAACAGTCCTTCACATACCAAGAGATAGCTATCTGCAGTATCACTGGAAATGATATTGAAAACCCCTCCTGAAAAAAATACTGCAACTAAGTACAATCTTCTTATTGAGTCTTTAATATTTTGTCTTGCCTCATTTTTCTTACCCATGCAATAAATTCAACTGGGCAGGATTATTTTAAAGAATCTTCTCTAGTCCAAGTGTGCTATAATTTTGTGATTCAACATATGAGCATTCATCAGAAGAATCATATTATTAAAATGATGAAAAAGCAGGCAAACAGGAAACCTCTGCAACCCTCATACCTTTCTAGCACTATAAAACTTAACTACTGCCTGGAATTTTTAAGTTTTAACATTGTAGTGCTCATGTACAAATGAACTCATAGAAAACTTTCTAAAAAGGCAAAAATGTTATCATGCAACATGAAGTAACAAATTAAGAGGCTAGATAGGGGCTTCCCAATAGAAGTGGCCCGCGCTCCCTCCCTCCCCACCCCACCCCCCAAAAAGATAAATAAATAAATTTTAAAAAAAAATGTAAGTTAAGGTGTGTGTCCCTGTCTAATTATCAAGGGAGATGGTCCAATACTTTGAAAAGACTGGCAATATTTAATTATAATTATCCATGACCTCTGACATATAAGTATGAAATTCAGCTTTAGGAAAAATCTGTCACTAGTTACATTAAGTGTATCATATGTGTGTGTGTGTATATATATATAGAATGAAATGCAGTGATAAGTTGATCTAGTAAAATTTATTTGCACATAATCAATTTAAGAAACTTGCATGGCTGACTTCCAAAGATTTTTGGAAGTGTTTTCAACTTAAAATTAAGCAGCAGTTTTAAAGTAGGCAATCATGGAAAAATTTAAAGAAAAAGAAGTTTTCAAGGACTATCTATGATAACAATGCAGATATTGTTGATAATAAACATCTGAAGCCTAATGGACTTAATATGTATGAGTCTGTTTGTAAAGTTTAAATTCCATAGGAAAATCAAATCTTGGATGATACCTAATCTTATAAAAAGTAGATTCCTGTTTCACAGTAGTCCTTAACTTCTTCATCCAAAGTTCCATACATGAGTGTATTCAACAGTCCTTCACATACCAAGAGATAGCTATCTGCAGTATCACTGGAAATGATATTGAAAACCCCTCCTGAAAAAAATACTGCAACTAAGTACAATCTTCTTATTGAGTCTTTAATATTTTGTCTTGCCTCATTTTTCTTACCCATGCAATAAATTCAACTGGGCAGGATTATTTTAAAGAATCTTCTCTAGTCCAAGTGTGCTATAATTTTGTGATTCAACATATGAGCATTCATCAGAAGAATCATATTATTAAAATGATGAAAAAGCAGGCAAACAGGAAACCTCTGCAACCCTCATACCTTTCTAGCACTATAAAACTTAACTACTGCCTGGAATTTTTAAGTTTTAACATTGTAGTGCTCATGTACAAATGAACTCATAGAAAACTTTCTAAAAAGGCAAAAATGTTATCATGCAACATGAAGTAACAAATTAAGAGGCTAGATAGGGGCTTCCCAGGTGGCTCACTGGTAAACAATCCACTTGCCAATGCAGGAGTTTGATTCCTGGTTTGGGAAGTTCCCCTGGAGAAAGGAGTGGAAACCTGCTCCAGTATTCTTGCCTGGAGAATCCATGGACAGAGGAGACTGTCGGACTACAGTTCATGCGATCACAAGAGTCAGACACAACTGAATGACTGAGAACGTATGCATGAATTCTTAATCAGTTTGATCCTTTTGAGTCTGTAAGCCAAAAATGACCTAAGATGTTATATACAGAGAGAAAAACATTCTCCATTTGTGGAAAGGTTAAGTTCTTGAGTTCATTTGATTCGAAACCCAGAGTACCCTGTGCAAGTGACCAATCATTAAAGCAATGTTGCCCCAGCCAAAGATTATTTACATAATTCATTCACAGTTCTTAAAGAAAGAAACTATGTAGTCTTTGTTCTTCAGAGGCAATAAAGAAGGCAGATTTGTAGCTAGACTCTAGTGTCAGACTATACTTGCATATGTGACCCAAAACTCTCACAATGAAGGCGGATTCTTTATCGTGTGAGCCACCAGGGAAGCCCGAGAATCCTGGAGTGGGTAACCTATCCTTTCTCTGGGGGACAGCGTTTCCTATCCTACATGCTTTTCTACAATGAGACCTTGCCACTGCTCTGTCAAGAAACAGAACCTAGTTCTATTCCCCTGGAATCTGGGCTGTACACATGGCTCTTCTGTGATTTCCCAGGCTGGTTCAGACAGGAGACTGGTTCTCTTTGGACTCTTGCTCTCAGGAAAACTACTCATCCTGTAACAAGTCCAACTATCCTGAGAACACCATTCTAGAAAGGCCAGTCCCAGGTGAGTCCAGCTTCCCAGCCATTCCCACCAATGTGTCAAACCCAGTGAAACTATTTGCAAGAGGATCCTGCAGTCCCCCATGTCCTAGTTTCCAGCCATTCAGATCACCCTGGGCTCCAGCTCTAGACATCCTAGAGCAGAGACAAGGCATCCTCATTATGTCCTATCCTAATTCCTAACCCACAAAAGTCATAGTATAATCAAGTAATTGTTATTTGACACCACTAACTTTGGTGATGGTTTGTCTTCCAGCTTTAATAATTGATATACTTGGAAAAAACCTGTCTCTACCACTGATGTAGGACTTAGTAAACTTATAAAAATGCCTAGTCTTCTCAATAACGTATGGGTTAACACTACCTACATTTCAGATTTATTCAACACTGGGAATGAGATGTCTGGCCTGGGATAGTACTGAATAAAAGGTAAACGTTAGATAATAATTTTGTGACTATGATCTGCCAAGAGCACTGTTAAAGGCTGGGTAGTACATAATCTAAATTTGAGATTAATAACAGACTTCATCATTCAATGTAAAAAAAGGTTTACCACCTAAGGAAGAAAAGTCTTCAATTATTGAAAAAAAATCTATCATTTTGGGTTTGCTTCTCTGAATATATGATAAGGAAGAAATGCAACGCCAATGAGCAGGTATATAATCTTCATGACAAGCCATTTGAAGATGTTAAGTAAGCTGTATAAGGTCATATGATTGGTAAGTGGCCAAGTTGAGGGCAGTTTGAATCCAAAGCCTCCCTCATGTATTCTTCACAACACTACTCTGTCTTCCTACAGGGTTATGGTATAATTTAGCATAGTTCATACAGGCTTTTACTGTGATATTCAAGTAATATAATCCAAGGACTGCTTTGGGAGTGCCTACAATCCTTTTCACTAATATATCCAGTAGTACTCCACCATTTCACTAAGTGGGCTTGTTGTTGTTCAGTTGCTAAATCATGTCCAACTTTTTGCGACCCCATGGACTACCCTGTCCTTCAGTGTAAGTGGACTGACTTACTAAGTGATTCTTCAAATTTGTTCCTGACAGCAGACAAAATCTATTGCTTGATATGTGCTTTTGTTTGCTTTGGTTTGGTTCTGAAATGTTTTATGAAAGGCCAGGCTTCTCACATACTCATCAAATCCCTTAGCTGACAAAGATTGATCTAAATGGCTCCCTGGAGACTATAATCATTCTACAAATATGAGCAAAAGAGGAATTATATCTGCCCACAAATTAAAATGCCCTTTGTAAAAGTCAATCTGGGGAACTTCAGAATCTTAGAAGACCTTAAAAGAAAATCATCATAAGGATCCTGAAATATTATACTAGGTTTTCTCTGGATTATCAATCAAGAAAGTTTCAGTGCTAAGTGCTCTCTTTGAATAATTTTCTACCAGCCTATGCTGTATAGGTTAAATAAAATTCTTTTTGTTCTACTTCTGTTCTTTTTTTTAGGAAGCCAGATGCAGTGTAACTGTCATGACCTCTAGGCTTTCTGAGCTATTTGTAAACATGCATCAGTATCAACTCATTTCAAGCAACAAGCTGAACCTTCCCTGGAGTGAATCACACTGTGAAGTTTCCAGTGAAATTTTGTTTCCCACTTAAGGTATGGATTCAAAATATGCACACATGATACACATCTGAACTCAGAATCACTGTACCTCAGATTTTCTAAGATTTGCAGGTGTTTAGGCAGTTCCATTTATCCTAAGCTACCCAAGTCAGGTTTTCTTATAATGCCTTTTAAAATGGATTTTTATAGCTTTTTTTTTTTTTTTTTGGAACAATGAGCTACACACAAAACACTCTTAAAAGAACCCCTTGTCAAATGAAAATAATAATATTCACCTGTTATTAGCATACAGTGCACTGCCATTTCAAAACTGCCATTGACTCATGTTACAAATACAGCTATTTTTAGGCCAGTGCACCAGTGATGTTAACAATATTCCTTGAAAAAAGCACTATCTGATCAAGTATTTTGTGCATGGAAAAAAATAGATAAATGCCACTTGTTATATTCCAAAATTACTTAGTAAATTGTGTTCATTTGGCCATCTGCACATCCTTGCATTTTGCTTAGTCAATAAATAGATAACACACACATTGAAAAGGCAATCTTATTTATATGAAATAGCCACGTATTTATAAATTTTATAGAAGAAACATAAAACCATCCAAAGAGGTTACAACAGTACATCTGAGGCCAAGTTCAGGGTGTCAGCATTCTGTACACACTTGAGTCCTACTTGCAGTAAGGATTTCTCTTGTAATTGCTATGGCTGTGAAACTCTAATAATTATATTCTAGAAAAAAAGTTATCAAAACTAAATGGGACTAAGCAAAAGTCTAAAACATCACTATCATTTAAAATAAATATTTAATATGTATTAAAAGGCTGCCAAAATCAAAAGTGGGGAAAACCATCCTTAGAAATTCTATGGCCGACAGCCATGTGAGTACTGCCTATTCTAAACTTCCTAACAAGCATACTTTATTATTTTTCCTTGGTGCTTTCACTGTGAATGACAGTCTATTAGCCATTTTCTCATTTGTCTTTTTGGGAAATTTATAGCTTAAAGATGAATGAATGCCTGGGCAGTCCCCCATAAACAGAATTGGGACACCAGAGAAAAGCATTACGGTTGACTGACACCCGGATTACTGGTTCATACTAGAAGTGCTGACGCAACCTTCACTACAACAGGACACAAAAGGCATGGTTCTGCTTTTGCTTAAAACCATAAAACAGGTTATAAGCAGCAAATGACGCATATTTGGTACCAAAATTAAAATGCGTCTTTAAAAATAATGGCTGAGGGGAAAGTTTCTGCAGGAATTGGGCCCAAGTAGGACATACCGTCATCAGAAGGAACATTCCTGAAATTTCCCTTCTGTATTTACAAGCTTGCCTCTTCACGGCAGTTTCAGTTCTAATTAAGACAAAGGTTTTTAATTAAGCCCTGAAGATGCTGCTAAAGGGCCTTCAGTAAAACTGTCCTTGGTAGTTCCTCCTGAGGTAATTTAAGGGTCCCTTGAAAAAGCACTATCTGATCAAGTATTTTGTGCATGGAAAAAATAGATAAATGCCACTTGTTATATTCCAAAATTACTTAGTAAATTGTGTTCATTTGGCCATCTGCACATCCTTGCATTTTGCTTAGTCAATAAATAGATAACACACACATTGAAAAGGCAATCTTATTTATATGAAATAGCCACGTATTTATAAATTTTATAGAAGAAACATAAAACCATCCAAAGAGGTTACAACAGTACATCTGAGGCCAAGTTCAGGGTGTCAGCATTCTGTACACACTTGAGTCCTACTTGCAGTAAGGATTTCTCTTGTAATTGCTATGGCTGTGAAACTCTAATAATTATATTCTAGAAAAAAAGTTATCAAAACTAAATGGGACTAAGCAAAAGTCTAAAACATCACTATCATTTAAAATAAATATTTAATATGTATTAAAAGGCTGCCAAAATCAAAAGTGGGGAAAACCATCCTTAGAAATTCTATGGCCGACAGCCATGTGAGTACTGCCTATTCTAAACTTCCTAACAAGCATACTTTATTATTTTTCCTTGGTGCTTTCACTGTGAATGACAGTCTATTAGCCATTTTCTCATTTGTCTTTTTGGGAAATTTATAGCTTAAAGATGAATGAATGCCTGGGCAGTCCCCCATAAACAGAATTGGGACACCAGAGAAAAGCATTACGGTTGACTGACACCCGGATTACTGGTTCATACTAGAAGTGCTGACGCAACCTTCACTACAACAGGACACAAAAGGCATGGTTCTGCTTTTGCTTAAAACCATAAAACAGGTTATAAGCAGCAAATGACGCATATTTGGTACCAAAATTAAAATGCGTCTTTAAAAATAATGGCTGAGGGGAAAGTTTCTGCAGGAATTGGGCCCAAGTAGGACATACCGTCATCAGAAGGAACATTCCTGAAATTTCCCTTCTGTATTTACAAGCTTGCCTCTTCACGGCAGTTTCAGTTCTAATTAAGACAAAGGTTTTTAATTAAGCCCTGAAGATGCTGCTAAAGGGCCTTCAGTAAAACTGTCCTTGGTAGTTCCTCCTGAGGTAATTCATTTCAAGAGACAATGAAGTGGATCTCTTAAAATCTTCAGAGAAGACATTTCCCTCCCTGATTTCTGCTATTCAACACAGCAAACAGACTGAGAAAAGCTGCCTGCCCTTTGGAACAGGCATGAAAAGCACTGCTGGTTTCACTTTAAGCTCCCCCCGACCCCCTTGTTTCAGAATACTGGTGGGCATAAGCTTCAAGCCCACCGAACACTGGAAGAAAACAGACTTTGTAAAGTGCGGACATGGAACAATTTTCCATATTTTGTTTCCTTGCCTCCTGCACTCTCCCCACCCACCACCTCGGGGAGGAGACATTGCTACTACATAAAGAAAGTCAAGAAGTTGTTTCAAATAGCCTCCAACCAAGCCATCTCCAAGAGCTGCATTCACCTCAGAAGTATAGTTTTTTCCTAGGATAAAAACTATTTCATTTTCAGGAACGCAAAAAGAAATAAATTCTGGAGTATGAGTTTCAGCAAGAGGGTAGAATAACAGGCTTAGAGGGAAAAAAAAAAAAAAATTCACTAACTGTACCAGCCTCTGATTTTTACCATGCGGAGTCCTATTATCACTATATTTGCATTAAGCTTGTGTCTCCCTGCTTGGAGAGGGAAAAAAAGCAGAGATAAATAGGTATGGAGGCAATTAAGAAAAGATTAGCAAAAACTGCAGACGCTCAACAAACTCGAGCTGGCTTCTCCCCATTCCCTACATTCCTGGTCGAGAGAAAAGGATACTGGCCTGAAAAGAAAATGGGAGTTGAAGCTGGTCTCAGTAACCAATCTGAAAAGTCTTTATGCAATCAGGGGGCTATTATTTCAGAAGACAGTGAGAAAGGGGCAAAAGATTCACGTTGCTAAGGAGATGTGCTGAAGCTGGCATTCCTACATAAATTTCCATTTCTATTGGAGAGGAGAAAGAAAGGATATTCTCCCCAAAGTTTATTTGGATCCCTGGTTACTGAAGAAAGGCATTCTACCGATTTATTTTATCTTTAGTTATAAACAACCAACCCTGAAAGAATTAAAGGGCCTTCAGTAAAACTGTCCTTGGTAGTTCCTCCTGAGGTAATTCATTTCAAGAGACAATGAAGTGGATCTCTTAAAATCTTCAGAGAAGACATTTCCCTCCCTGATTTCTGCTATTCAACACAGCAAACAGACTGAGAAAAGCTGCCTGCCCTTTGGAACAGGCATGAAAAGCACTGCTGGTTTCACTTTAAGCTCCCCCCGACCCCCTTGTTTCAGAATACTGGTGGGCATAAGCTTCAAGCCCACCGAACACTGGAAGAAAACAGACTTTGTAAAGTGCGGACATGGAACAATTTTCCATATTTTGTTTCCTTGCCTCCTGCACTCTCCCCACCCACCACCTCGGGGAGGAGACATTGCTACTACATAAAGAAAGTCAAGAAGTTGTTTCAAATAGCCTCCAACCAAGCCATCTCCAAGAGCTGCATTCACCTCAGAAGTATAGTTTTTTCCTAGGATAAAAACTATTTCATTTTCAGGAACGCAAAAAGAAATAAATTCTGGAGTATGAGTTTCAGCAAGAGGGTAGAATAACAGGCTTAGAGGGAAAAAAAAAAAAAAATTCACTAACTGTACCAGCCTCTGATTTTTACCATGCGGAGTCCTATTATCACTATATTTGCATTAAGCTTGTGTCTCCCTGCTTGGAGAGGGAAAAAAAGCAGAGATAAATAGGTATGGAGGCAATTAAGAAAAGATTAGCAAAAACTGCAGACGCTCAACAAACTCGAGCTGGCTTCTCCCCATTCCCTACATTCCTGGTCGAGAGAAAAGGATACTGGCCTGAAAAGAAAATGGGAGTTGAAGCTGGTCTCAGTAACCAATCTGAAAAGTCTTTATGCAATCAGGGGGCTATTATTTCAGAAGACAGTGAGAAAGGGGCAAAAGATTCACGTTGCTAAGGAGATGTGCTGAAGCTGGCATTCCTACATAAATTTCCATTTCTATTGGAGAGGAGAAAGAAAGGATATTCTCCCCAAAGTTTATTTGGATCCCCTGGTTACTGAAGAAAGGCATTCTACCGATTTATTTTATCTTTAGTTATAAACAACCAACCCTGAAAGAATTAAAAGACCTAAATGTTGACCTCCCGCTGCCAGCCAGTCCCCTCCACAGTGAATTAAGCAACAAAAGACAAAATCCTTCCATGGAAATTTTGAGGTAATATGAAAGAAAAACGTCTTTTGTAAACAATTAAATTTATGGAAGAAACTAAACCAAGTGAACGAATTTCCCTTATAACAAGAAACCAAAGACAAAAGTAAATCTGATTTTTGTGGCTTTTTTTTCCTATTTCAACTTGTCTGGAACTTGACACGTTTCCAGTAAAGCTTTATAAATAGTCCCAAAGAAAACATGAAACTGTCACGAAGGAATTTAATGAGTTTCTCAGGGGTGCACGTGTAAGTGTATAAGATCACAGCCAAGTCCTCTGCCTTTTATTCCCTTTTCTCTGCACTGACACCAGCAGCTGAAGCATCAACATTAGCGAGGAACAGCGATTTGCAGCAAGAAATTGGAAGTTGGCAGATTTCTGCTAAGGGGAAGACAACTGGGGTTCAAGGAGAGAGTAAAGCAGTAAAGCCAGCCCACTCCCTCTGGACTACTTTCTTTTCCATCCTCCACCCCATGCCTTTACAGCTTCCAGTGCTGGCTAAATAAGCCACAACTTTCCAGGCACCTTGTGAGTATCTAACGCAAAAGAGAAAGATCTGGAGGACACAGGAGGCATTTGGAGTCGTAAAGAAGGAAGAGCAACTCTCAACCAAGGACGGTGTCACCAAAAAAGGAAATGAAATTAAAGCCTGTCCCTCTCCCAACTCTCCATATCCCTCAAAAATTTAAGGAACTGAAATCTAAACCGAAACTCACTGGGGAAAAGCCAAATAAAGTGGAGGACAACAGACAGAAACGCGGGCAGAACAGTGGGAAAGGCAGAGAGCCACAGCATCCCGGTGGAGTTGGGGCGCTTTGGCTTGTGTCTTTCTAACGCGGGTGGAAGGCGTTGCATTTTCAACACAACCACATGGTTCTCCGCCCGCTAAATGGGGGTTATTTTTTCTCCCAAAGTTTATTTGGATCCCTGGTTACTGAAGAAAGGCATTCTACCGATTTATTTTATCTTTAGTTATAAACAACCAACCCTGAAAGAATTAAAAGACCTAAATGTTGACCTCCCGCTGCCAGCCAGTCCCCTCCACAGTGAATTAAGCAACAAAAGACAAAATCCTTCCATGGAAATTTTGAGGTAATATGAAAGAAAAACGTCTTTTGTAAACAATTAAATTTATGGAAGAAACTAAACCAAGTGAACGAATTTCCCTTATAACAAGAAACCAAAGACAAAAGTAAATCTGATTTTTGTGGCTTTTTTTTCCTATTTCAACTTGTCTGGAACTTGACACGTTTCCAGTAAAGCTTTATAAATAGTCCCAAAGAAAACATGAAACTGTCACGAAGGAATTTAATGAGTTTCTCAGGGGTGCACGTGTAAGTGTATAAGATCACAGCCAAGTCCTCTGCCTTTTATTCCCTTTTCTCTGCACTGACACCAGCAGCTGAAGCATCAACATTAGCGAGGAACAGCGATTTGCAGCAAGAAATTGGAAGTTGGCAGATTTCTGCTAAGGGGAAGACAACTGGGGTTCAAGGAGAGAGTAAAGCAGTAAAGCCAGCCCACTCCCTCTGGACTACTTTCTTTTCCATCCTCCACCCCATGCCTTTACAGCTTCCAGTGCTGGCTAAATAAGCCACAACTTTCCAGGCACCTTGTGAGTATCTAACGCAAAAGAGAAAGATCTGGAGGACACAGGAGGCATTTGGAGTCGTAAAGAAGGAAGAGCAACTCTCAACCAAGGACGGTGTCACCAAAAAAGGAAATGAAATTAAAGCCTGTCCCTCTCCCAACTCTCCATATCCCTCAAAAATTTAAGGAACTGAAATCTAAACCGAAACTCACTGGGGAAAAGCCAAATAAAGTGGAGGACAACAGACAGAAACGCGGGCAGAACAGTGGGAAAGGCAGAGAGCCACAGCATCCCGGTGGAGTTGGGGCGCTTTGGCTTGTGTCTTTCTAACGCGGGTGTGGAAGGCGTTGCATTTTCAACACAACCACATGGTTCTCGCCGTAAATGATAACAATTACCCAAAATAGCGTATGTGTTACTCCAGAGCCCGAGGAATGGCCACGGAGAAGAGGGCGTGGGACATCGTAATGCGTTTGGCGACCCGGATTCGGGAGAGGAGAGGGATGGGGAGGTGGTTGGAGCCCGAGGATCCGCGAAGGGCCACGATGGAGGGTGCGGACTAGGATAGGGGACACAGAATGCGGGGTGGGCGGATAGAGGCGGTAGCCGTCCAAGCAGTGGGGCGCGGGGCGGCTCGGGGCGGGAGGCAGGGATCGCGACGCGCTGGGCCCTCACCGCTGCTGAGCGTGGACTCGCAGTGCCAGATGTCCAAGCTGGCGGGTTTCCGGCAGGATTCCCACAGGGACAAGTAGTACTGGTGGTCGGCCGTGACCCAAGCCGGGCTCAGCACGGCCCCCAGGTCCAGACATAGCGCCAGGAAGATGCACACCAGCCCGACCAGCTTCAGCGGGGTCAGCACCGACACGCGCACCTCCTCCATGCCGCTGCCCGCCGAAGCCATGCCCCGGGCGCCGCAGCCGGTCCGCGCCGCCGGAGACGAGGACGCCAAGCGGGTCCGGAGAGCCGGTAGCCCGACCTCCCACGGAGGGAAGCAGCCGAGCCGCCGCGCGCGAGGACTCGATCCCTCGGGTCTCTGCGCGCTTCCCGCCGCGCCGTGAAGGTGGGTGTGCAGGGCGGGTGGCCGGGGACCTGGTCGTGCGAAGCCTCAGCGATGCCGATACGGCCGCGGACGTTCGCAGCCTTCCCCGCGCCTCCTTCTGCCCGCGCCCGCTCCGCCCCGGCGCTGCCCAGCTCGCTCGCTCCGCCCCGGCCCCTCCCCGGCTGCGGGAGGCGGCGCCGATCGGGGAGGGGCAGCGGTCAGCACCCGGGCGGCGTCTGGCTCCGGCTCCCGGCGCGAGAGGCTCGCGCCTGCCCCTCCCCTGCCCCGTACGCACACAGTGGATCCCCTCTCTCTCTGCCTCGCGTGCGCGGTGCGCGCTCAGCCAGTCAGTCCTCTACCCTAGTGTGCTGTGCGCACAGAGCCCAAAGCGAACCCTCCGCCACCGAACCGCTGCGCGGGGCGATTCCTCGAAGCTGCCTGGCCCTCGGCCCCGCCCCTGGCCGCGCTAGCTCCGGGGTCGCCTGGTTTCCCGCCCCCGCCCCCTCACGTCACGTGGGTTTCCTTTTCTTAGCGAGCTGGGGTGGGTCCTTTCTAGAAGTCGTCAGCCCTAGATTCCTAGGTTTCCTGGGCTGTGGCCACTGGAGCTTAGAGAGGTTCTCGCAGTGATGTAACGCTCCCCCTCTTGCCTCGCCCGTTTCTCATCCCGGAGGATTTGGAAAAGTGACAAAAGGTATTTTGTACTCTCTTTTCAAACTCAGGATGGACCCAGCCGTGGACCCAGTCACCGCCCGCCTTGTGCCCCCCCAGTTTTCCCTATATCCTAACTTTCTTACTGGCGCTGAGTTCGCTATACTCTGAGCTCGCCTCTTTTCGCGCAGCCTAGGAAGGGCACTTGCTTAGGGAACGAACGCAGGAGCTAAAATGGGAACGAGAGCTCCCACAAAATGTGATGTAAACCTTACTTGTTTCGCGGTTGCTGTGTTCCTTGCGCGTTGTCTAAAACCTTTATTCATTCGGCTTTACATTATGCCAAGTTGGATCTGAATCCCTAAGTGGTATTGACCTTTTCCTTTGCTCGGAAAACCTGGCCCAAGGCCTGGCGTAGCAAAAGTGGCATAGCTTTGAGTAATCAATCTACGCGTGTTTTCTGTGTGCTTGGGGTTAAGGATTCAATCCAGTTCGACCCTGTCTCTGTTTTTAAGGAAATGCTCCCCCCCTCCCCCGCCGTATACGTGAAGGTGAAGGAGAAACTCACCTTGAAATTGAATTTGCAATTCTGTAATTGATTGGGTCAGCTCGTGATGGTAGGTTACCTGTTTTTTGTGTCTCTTTGAGTTCTTTCACTTTTTCCTGTAAAACAATTTATTGAATAGTTCATTGTGGATAGGGATGTTCCCAGTCTTTCACTCTCTGGGAAGGTTGGGGAGAAACCCAAAATTGTGGTTAAGAAAGAATGGGGAAAAATGCCTTCTTACTTGTAATGCGCTAGCCAGTCAGTCCTCTACCCTAGTGTGCTGTGCGCACAGAGCCCAAAGCGAACCCTCCGCCACCGAACCGCTGCGCGGGCGATTCCTCAGCTGCCTGGCCCTCGGCCCCGCCCCTGGCCGCGCTAGCTCCGGGGTCGCCTGGTTTCCCGCCCCCGCCCCCTCACGTCACGTGGGTTTCCTTTTCTTAGCGAGCTGGGGTGGGTCCTTTCTAGAAGTCGTCAGCCCTAGATTCCTAGGTTTCCTGGGCTGTGGCCACTGGAGCTTAGAGAGGTTCTCGCAGTGATGTAACGCTCCCCCTCTTGCCTCGCCCGTTTCTCATCCCGGAGGATTTGGAAAAGTGACAAAAGGTATTTTGTACTCTCTTTTCAAACTCAGGATGGACCCAGCCGTGGACCCAGTCACCGCCCGCCTTGTGCCCCCCCAGTTTTCCCTATATCCTAACTTTCTTACTGGCGCTGAGTTCGCTATACTCTGAGCTCGCCTCTTTTCGCGCAGCCTAGGAAGGGCACTTGCTTAGGGAACGAACGCAGGAGCTAAAATGGGAACGAGAGCTCCCACAAAATGTGATGTAAACCTTACTTGTTTCGCGGTTGCTGTGTTCCTTGCGCGTTGTCTAAAACCTTTATTCATTCGGCTTTACATTATGCCAAGTTGGATCTGAATCCCTAAGTGGTATTGACCTTTTCCTTTGCTCGGAAAACCTGGCCCAAGGCCTGGCGTAGCAAAAGTGGCATAGCTTTGAGTAATCAATCTACGCGTGTTTTCTGTGTGCTTGGGGTTAAGGATTCAATCCAGTTCGACCCTGTCTCTGTTTTTAAGGAAATGCTCCCCCCCTCCCCCGCCGTATACGTGAAGGTGAAGGAGAAACTCACCTTGAAATTGAATTTGCAATTCTGTAATTGATTGGGTCAGCTCGTGATGGTAGGTTACCTGTTTTTTGTGTCTCTTTGAGTTCTTTCACTTTTTCCTGTAAAACAATTTATTGAATAGTTCATTGTGGATAGGGATGTTCCCACGTCTTTCACTCTCTGGGAAGGTTGGGGAGAAACCCAAAAATTGTGGTTAAGAAAGAATGGGGAAAAAATGCCTTCTTACTTGTAATGGAACACCATCCTTGCCGCTGCAGGAGTTACTTTTTAGGGTTTCTTATTTGTTCACTGTTTTTATTGTTTGTTTGGCCACACGGAGAGGTATGTGAGATCTTAGATCCCTGACCAGGGATTGAACCCTCATCCCCTGCATTAGAAACGCGGGGTGTATCTTAACTGCTGGATCAACAGAGAAGCTCTGACAGTTTCTTTTCTTCTAATCACAGTTTTCTATAGAGCTGACTATATTTTGACCCAAGCGACATTTTGAATGTAAGAAACAAGTCGAGTTAGTGTCAAATGGCTTGAGAATAAGAACCAATCCAATGTAAAGTAAAAACCTGATGATTTCCTTATATTTGGAAATTAGAGAACTGGCAACTTTCCCCTGCTTTTCCATCATGCTATTTACTGCCCTTAACAAGGAATGCTAAAGCACACTGAGCTCCTTTTAACTTCCAGTAGGCTTTTTGGCCTCCTAACTTTCCGAGGAAAAAGAAACTTACGTACATATCCTGGAAAATAGTTCCTAATGGAACACTGAAAAAATTAAAAAACCAGGACGATTAATAGGAATGACCAGACTTGGGACATTTCCTTTCCTTTTTTTTTTTTTTTTCCTTTTGGCCTCTTTTATTGGTTATTTATTTTCATCCATCTTTATCCCTTGGCCTGTTGTGGGCCTCCCATTGCAGTGGCCTCTCCTTGCAGAGCACTGACTCTGGGCGCATGTGCTGCAGAGCGCGGGCTTGTAATTGAATACACCGGTCTAGCCTCTCAGAGGCATGTGGGATTTTCCTGGGCCCATGGATCGAACCAGTGCCCCCAGCACTGCGAGGTGGACTCATTACCCACTGGACCACCAGGGAAGCCCCGGGATATTTTTCTTTTACCTGGATATATGATCACAGATTTAAAATGTACATTTGAAAATTATATTCAAAAAAAGTAAAGAACAGAACATGTAAGAATATTTCTTGACTGTGCTGTCCAAGTTATCTTTTTCCCTCCAAGTTCTATCACTTTCCCTTTGATAAGTTTCATTCCCAGTCAACCAATATTTTTCTCTCTGGGAAGGTTGGGGAGAAACCCAAAAATTGTGGTTAAGAAAGAATGGGGAAAAAATGCCTTCTTACTTGTAATGGAACACCATCCTTGCCGCTGCAGGAGTTACTTTTTAGGGTTTCTTATTTGTTCACTGTTTTTATTGTTTGTTTGGCCACACGGAGAGGTATGTGAGATCTTAGATCCCTGACCAGGGATTGAACCCTCATCCCCTGCATTAGAAACGCGGGGTGTATCTTAACTGCTGGATCAACAGAGAAGCTCTGACAGTTTCTTTTCTTCTAATCACAGTTTTCTATAGAGCTGACTATATTTTGACCCAAGCGACATTTTGAATGTAAGAAACAAGTCGAGTTAGTGTCAAATGGCTTGAGAATAAGAACCAATCCAATGTAAAGTAAAAACCTGATGATTTCCTTATATTTGGAAATTAGAGAACTGGCAACTTTCCCCTGCTTTTCCATCATGCTATTTACTGCCCTTAACAAGGAATGCTAAAGCACACTGAGCTCCTTTTAACTTCCAGTAGGCTTTTTGGCCTCCTAACTTTCCGAGGAAAAAGAAACTTACGTACATATCCTGGAAAATAGTTCCTAATGGAACACTGAAAAAATTAAAAAACCAGGACGATTAATAGGAATGACCAGACTTGGGACATTTCCTTTCCTTTTTTTTTTTTTTTTCCTTTTGGCCTCTTTTATTGGTTATTTATTTTCATCCATCTTTATCCCTTGGCCTGTGTGGGCCTCCCATTGCAGTGGCCTCTCCTTGCAGAGCACTGACTCTGGGCGCATGTGCTGCAGAGCGCGGGCTTGTAATTGAATACACCGGTCTAGCCTCTCAGAGGCATGTGGGATTTTCCTGGGCCCATGGATCGAACCAGTGCCCCCAGCACTGCGAGGTGGACTCATTACCCACTGGACCACCAGGGAAGCCCCGGGATATTTTTCTTTTACCTGGATATATGATCACAGATTTAAAATGTACATTTGAAAATTATATTCAAAAAAAGTAAAGAACAGAACATGTAAGAATATTTCTTGACTGTGCTGTCCAAGTTATCTTTTTCCCTCCAAGTTCTATCACTTTCCCTTTGATAAGTTTCATTCCCAGTCAACCAATATTTTTCTTCATCTTTGTTCCACCTAATTTGCGCTTTCTTCTTTCTCCACCCACGACCCCCCTTGCCCTCACACCCCCACACTCCTTTTGCTTCATTTTTCCGGCTTGGTCTCACCTGCTTACTTGAGTGATTCCATCCTTCATTATACTACCTATGAAACGGTCTTTGTACCGTCTCAAAAATTAGAAAAATAAAGCATTTTAAACAACAGATAACCAAATTCTCCTAGAATACCCCATTCCTCTTTAAATTATGCCTAGAATTACACAGCATAATACAGCTCAACAATCCTTCATTTTCAAAATACAAAATGCTCTCAAGACAGGTTTTTTTTTCTTTCTGTAAGTTTGTAGCAAACTCATTTAGTAAACAAACAAAAAAAATACACACTGATGTGAGGCTGTTTATGGTTTTGGTTTATTCCACTTAGTGTGAATAAATACGGAGCCACATACCCTGTTGGGTGTTGTCTACTTTACAACATGGGAACCACAGTATTATTCTGCGATCTGGAAAACCTGAGTTCCTCAACACAGCTGGCCCCACAGGTTTTATAGTATAAGAGGTGGCCAGCCTGTATTTACTTTCAAAAAGGGATACAATGGAGCAGAGCTTCTAACAATTAGTAAACACTAAGTGAAAACCTACCCTCCAAAATGTCTGGAAGTGAGATGGGAGGTGACAGCCAAGGTGTGTGTGTGTGTAGGAGGGGAGTAGAAACAAGAATTGAAAAAGACTCATATTGAGAAACGACATAGACCTACATTGAACTGTGAAAAAAAGAGTCCCCTTCTTAGGTAAATTTACAAGAGATCTGTTAGAAGTGATGACTTTGTTGGCCCTAATTGTAATGCTACACAAATGTCAGAGACCTCGTTCTTTGGCCTGAACTGAGCCTGGGCATCATGTCACCATGGTCATCTCTATTCCTGGACCTCAGGGGGCCAAAGGCTAAGGGCCCTAATTCTTTTCCACAGTAAAGGAGCTCCATAAAAACTGGAGTCGCAGAATTCTGATGCCTAACTTTGCCTGAGTTGTGTAGCCAGGGAAAGGCAAGAAGGATACATTCCCAGACTCTGAAGTAAAGGAAGAGATCAGCCTCAGGCTTGAATCAGTCAGGTCAGAAAAACAGGCAGCAATGTTAGAGGTGAGATCAGGTGGAAGAAATTGGGAGCTTCATCAGAAAAGTAGAGAAGTGTTAGGGTGGGAGGTAGAGAATATGGAAGAGATAGGGGTGGGGGAAGGAGCATGATCCAGACTTTGAGTGTGTCTTAAGAGAATAAAGAGGAGTAAACATCATGTTGTCTGATTACAGTCTGTTAGCAAGGGCAACCATCACTACATTTGCTTAGCAGTTGAAAGGTATACCTACTAAGGTTCAGTCCTTTGGGATAAACCAGAAGGGATGTATTCAGTTGGGGAGGGAAAAATGATGTACTCTTTTCAGGAATGAGCCCAGAAAATTAAAACAAACTCTGTTCAAGTCACCAAACTTGTCACTGTCCCAGCAGCCTCTGGTCAATTTCAATCCTAGATAGTGGGGAGCTCTCGGGCCATTTTTCTGAATCCAGGTAACCATATAAAGTAGGCATTATCCGTTAGGGACAGGGTAATTTGGCTCTGCAATTTTAAGTAATGCTTCTCAGATACTGGAAACATTTTCCCACACCAAGCACTAGCTTGCTGTAGAAAGGAAGACATAGAACAGAGAGGAAAATGATGAATCAACTGTTAAAAGATTAGAAATATTCACCAACTGGTTCTCTAGTATAACAGATAATAATGTTGGCAAAATACTTTATAAATTAGAAAAAAGACTACTTAAGTAGTTTATTCTCTTTGTTATAATTCCATTCTTGAGGTCTGTGTTACAAAGATTCTGATATGAGTGGAACCTCGATATAATAAGGCCTGCCTGGAACTCCAAGTGAGTTCCAGGCTATGGTGTTTTCTGTATTGCACTGTTGAGATTTCTTCTGTTGTGGCAAAATTCTTGGCTTAGAGTTATCATAAATAATTGTGACTAATAATCATGAGTTCTGTTCTGCTAAAAAAAAGAATACTGATGAGAATATAGAATTCCACATCCAAGAAATAAGTTCCATCATTTTCTCATGTCTTTTATTATTTAAAAATGTATGATATTGAATCAGTTAGATTTAACTCAGTAATAGCAATTCACTATTTCACATTATGTGTGATTGTTTTGACTTCAAGCTAGTTCTTATTTCATGATGGTACCTACGACCATAATAATTTGCCCACAAAGAAAGGATATAAATTATGGAAGGGAAAGCACAAAAGACCACTGGAATTGAAGGATGATTAGTTTCAAAGCAAATATTGATACATTTATTGTAATGAAATAAGTGTGTCAGATGCCTGGAAAGTAAGAACACAGGGAAAATTAGAATATTTCCAGTGGGATTAATTCTAAATCCCTCTTCCATCTTTTTCAAGCTTCTGTTTTCTTAACAAAATCACTTATGGCACAAATCCTCCTGTGTGTTTATATTTTAGGTATATGCAGGAATGAGCCCAGAAAATTAAAACAAACTCTGTTCAAGTCACCAAACTTGTCACTGTCCCAGCAGCCTCTGGTCAATTTCAATCCTAGATAGTGGGGAGCTCTCGGGCCATTTTTCTGAATCCAGGTAACCATATAAAGTAGGCATTATCCGTTAGGGACAGGGTAATTTGGCTCTGCAATTTTAAGTAATGCTTCTCAGATACTGGAAACATTTTCCCACACCAAGCACTAGCTTGCTGTAGAAAGGAAGACATAGAACAGAGAGGAAAATGATGAATCAACTGTTAAAAGATTAGAAATATTCACCAACTGGTTCTCTAGTATAACAGATAATAATGTTGGCAAAATACTTTATAAATTAGAAAAAAGACTACTTAAGTAGTTTATTCTCTTTGTTATAATTCCATTCTTGAGGTCTGTGTTACAAAGATTCTGATATGAGTGGAACCTCGATATAATAAGGCCTGCCTGGAACTCCAAGTGAGTTCCAGGCTATGGTGTTTTCTGTATTGCACTGTTGAGATTTCTTCTGTTGTGGCAAAATTCTTGGCTTAGAGTTATCATAAATAATTGTGACTAATAATCATGAGTTCTGTTCTGCTAAAAAAAAGAATACTGATGAGAATATAGAATTCCACATCCAAGAAATAAGTTCCATCATTTTCTCATGTCTTTTATTATTTAAAAATGTATGATATTGAATCAGTTAGATTTAACTCAGTAATAGCAATTCACTATTTCACATTATGTGTGATTGTTTTGACTTCAAGCTAGTTCTTATTTCATGATGGTACCTACGACCATAATAATTTGCCCACAAAGAAAGGATATAAATTATGGAAGGGAAAGCACAAAAGACCACTGGAATTGAAGGATGATTAGTTTCAAAGCAAATATTGATACATTTATTGTAATGAAATAAGTGTGTCAGATGCCTGGAAAGTAAGAACACAGGGAAAATTAGAATATTTCCAGTGGGATTAATTCTAAATCCCTCTTCCATCTTTTTCAAGCTTCTGTTTTCTTAACAAAATCACTTATGGCACAAATCCTCCTGTGTGTTTATATTTTAGGTATATGCACTGAGAGTTTTGTGGAGAAATGATCAAGTATAAACATTTCTGTACCTCATGCATGCTGAGCTAAGTCACTTCAGTCATGTCCGGCTCTTTGTGACCCCATGGACTGTAGCCGGCCAGGCTCCTCTGTCCATGGAGATTATCCAGGCAAGAATACAGGAGTGGGTTTCTATGTCCTCTTCCAGAGGATCTTCCCAACCCAGGGATGGAATCCCCAGTCTGTTTCCCACATTGACGGGTGGATTCTTTACCCCTAGTACCACCTGGGGACTCCATTTTAAAAAATTTTATTGGTGTATATGACTGCATTTTTCAACTTCTGGTTTCTTTGTTCCTACAATATAGATGGAAACTTTTTTGTTACCCTGAAGCAAATGCATTCCTACTCACATATCCTCATCCTGCGGCATTTCAGTTACCCTTGGCTACCATCAGGATACATCATATCTACATCTCTCCTGGTGTGCCCCAGGACTGAGTTGAAATTGGAATAATGGAAGCCTCAGAAATATTGGGGTATGGTGAGCTGGTTTAGATTATGCTTGGTCAAGCTTGAAGTGGGTTAGTGTTGAATCATAATTTGAGTGTTGACTCAAACACAAGTCAAGGATATTAGAGATGGAATGATCATTATTAGGAATCATCCTGGGAAATTGTTCACATTTTCCATTGCTCTCTTTGGAACTCATTAGCTAAGCTTTCTCTGTGACTTTAGATTTTAGTCTAAAGCCATCTTCAGATGGTACTTCCTGATGTTCCAGTGAATTCAATGCTTGGTCAGGGAACTAAGATTTCACATGCTACAAGAAGCGGTCAGAAAATTAAGGGGGGGAAAGCCATTTTTGTGTACTTCTTGCTGAGTTTTCAATAGAGACATTTAAATGAAGATATTTTTAATTTGATGGAGAAATCTAGGAAATGCCTGCTTAGAAACTCCCCTCCCGAGTTAGACTGCCTCGGTGTCAGTTTCTCATCTCCAACATAGTTGTGCAATACATAATGGTTAGCACTGTTGTATCCCCTCCCATGTGTTTACTTTTTGTAACATGTGAAAGTGACTCAGTTGTGTCCAACTCTTTGTGACCCATAGATGAGCCATGGAATTCTCCAGACAAGAATACTGGACTGGGTAGCCTTTCCCTTCTCCAGGGGATCTTCCCAACCTGTGGGTGGAACCCAGGTATCCTGGATTGCAGGCAGATTCTTTACTGACTGAACCACTAAGGAAGCCCTGGTCTCAGAATTGTTGTAGCTGGAAGTGTTTCCAACGCTCTCCTGATTGATACTATATAGTGTGAGAAAATTCATTACAGTTCTCTCTTTTCTAGTCTGAAGCATTCACACTCATGATGAAGAAAAAAATAAACGCCAGTTCATACATCTTAAGCATTGTGATGGCCCAAAGTTAATTGAAGGAAAGACTGAAATTAAAAAAGGATTACGTAGAAAGGGTACCTGGAGCAATTTATATTCACGCTTCCAAATAGAAGAATGCAGCTAATCTATTTCTCTCTGGAATTTCCAAAAGGTGGTCTTAAATGTCAGCAATGCTAAGGGATTGAGGCTAGTGGTAAAAAGATCCTCTTAGGAATTGTATTTCACTGGAACTCTCACCTCTAGATTTCACCTTTTAAATTTTGTCTGTACAGTTAGTGAGTAGTGCTGCATGATTCATCGGTAGTCTGTCAAAATTCAAAATGTCAGTTCATTCAGGTCCAAACAGATATTGGTAGAAATTTCAGAACAATATGAGGATCAGTGCTTTTTGTCATTCCCTGAATCATTTTCTTCAACTTTTCTTAACCTATCTGTTACACATTTTCCCCTTTTCCAAGCTTTCTGGTCTTCAGTAAAAAAGAATGGGAATTATTTTGATTCAGCTAAACTAAGGTCAAGGTAATCACTCTGGAACATACTGAGTATATGGATTTGGGCATGCCATTAATCTCAGATCCCTCCGTTAAAATAGGGTGATACCTCCATCACTGAGTTCTTGTGAGAATTAATGAGGTAATTTATATAATATGTACTGTCTAGCATATGGTAAGCACTAATCATAATTATTATATTTGTATAATCCAGATGTCAGCTAAGACCTTCTGGTCCCTACAAGATTTAGGTAAACTTTGTTTGACTGTTAATTTCATGATTCTTTAGAATCCAAAAGCCTTTCCTAAATGCTTGCTGCTTCTGTTCTCTGTATCTGATTCTGCAACTGGTCAAATGCTCAATTTTACCCCTAACCAACCTAGGTGCAAATGTCAGCCCTCACCAAATTTCCAGAAAGAACATATCCAATAGCACTATATACTTATACATATATATATATATTTTTTTTTTTTAATTTTTTGGCCACTTTTATTGGTCTTTCATTTCTCTGTTTTCATCCATCTTTGTTCTTTGGCCTGTGTTGGCCTCCCATCGCAGTGGCCTCTCTCGTTGCAGAGCACTAGCTCTGGGCTTATGCACTCCAGAGCTCTCGCTCAGTAATTGGATACATTCATCCAGCCGCTCCGCAGTACATGGGATCTTCCCAGGCCAGGGATCCAACCGGTGTCCCTTGAACTGCAAGGCAGAGTCCTTACCCACTGGACCACCAGGGAAGCGCCACTATATACTTCTGAATTTATGAAACTTTTCTGAAAACTTGAGAAGTCATGAGGAAAAGGTGTTATGCTGTAAAAGGGAAAGCCTTCCACGTGTTGCTTACTTTATCAGAACCCACATCCCTCTGTTCTCTTGTCAGTCCTATCCCTTTCTCCTCTTTCCATGTGTTCATTCAGTGGGTTCCATCCCTGCAGCTCTAAATCTTTACTACTTGAGATATGGTTCAGGGGTGCCAGCAATACTGGATTCACCTGAGAGTAGGCTGGCAATCTAGGTCCTGACCTCACCCCAAACCGAGTCAGAATCTGTAGTTGAGTAGGATCCATAGTGATTGTGAAAAATTAAAGTTTGGGAAGCACCTGATCTGCATCATCTACTCAGGTCTCCCAGGGCTCAACGTCTACAAGTAACTGCATAAAAGCAGCTGCTGAGCAAATTTTTTTTTTTAATCACCATTTTCTTCTTTTCTCTTCAGTGCATTATGTGGTGACCAGGAGAATACAGTTTCTTTCATGTCCACTTCTCAGCAGGCTCTAATTGTCACTGATATTGATCCCACTGGCAATGTTTAGTCACTGTTGTGTACCTTAAGGATCATCAGTGTATTTTTGATTCAGTAGTTCTAAACTACCTTTTTGTTGTTTTTCACCCATGTCTAAGACCTATCATTCTCAGGAGTCGGAGGATGTGTTAATTAACCGATGAATACAAATGATGATGCTTCTTCAAGTGCACATTAAAAACCAACTTTAAAGACTGAGGAACACTAAAAGTGACCTCGGGCTTCTTGTGAATTCACTCTGAGACATTTATTGCAACTTCATATTACATAAATGAACCACTAGAGATCAAGAAGTAAAAGGCAAAAGTTCAGTTATCCAAGTCATCTAGAAGAGCTTCGTGGAACAAAGTACAAAAAGGTATCTAATCTCCACCAATAAAGACCATCAAGTACAGAGAGTCATAGACCTGGAAATGATCTCTGTAGATCAAGAAAGAGGGTAAAGTTGCAATGTTGTGATTTCAAACTCAGGCCTCTTTGACATTTGCTCTGCCACTCATAAGTTTTGCATGTTGTGATTATCAGAAGCGCCACTATATACTTCTGAATTTATGAAACTTTTCTGAAAACTTGAGAAGTCATGAGGAAAAGGTGTTATGCTGTAAAAGGGAAAGCCTTCCACGTGTTGCTTACTTTATCAGAACCCACATCCCTCTGTTCTCTTGTCAGTCCTATCCCTTTCTCCTCTTTCCATGTGTTCATTCAGTGGGTTCCATCCCTGCAGCTCTAAATCTTTACTACTTGAGATATGGTTCAGGGGTGCCAGCAATACTGGATTCACCTGAGAGTAGGCTGGCAATCTAGGTCCTGACCTCACCCCAAACCGAGTCAGAATCTGTAGTTGAGTAGGATCCATAGTGATTGTGAAAAATTAAAGTTTGGGAAGCACCTGATCTGCATCATCTACTCAGGTCTCCCAGGGCTCAACGTCTACAAGTAACTGCATAAAAGCAGCTGCTGAGCAAATTTTTTTTTTTAATCACCATTTTCTTCTTTTCTCTTCAGTGCATTATGTGGTGACCAGGAGAATACAGTTTCTTTCATGTCCACTTCTCAGCAGGCTCTAATTGTCACTGATATTGATCCCACTGGCAATGTTTAGTCACTGTTGTGTACCTTAAGGATCATCAGTGTATTTTTGATTCAGTAGTTCTAAACTACCTTTTTGTTGTTTTTCACCCATGTCTAAGACCTATCATTCTCAGGAGTCGGAGGATGTGTTAATTAACCGATGAATACAAATGATGATGCTTCTTCAAGTGCACATTAAAAACCAACTTTAAAGACTGAGGAACACTAAAAGTGACCTCGGGCTTCTTGTGAATTCACTCTGAGACATTTATTGCAACTTCATATTACATAAATGAACCACTAGAGATCAAGAAGTAAAAGGCAAAAGTTCAGTTATCCAAGTCATCTAGAAGAGCTTCGTGGAACAAAGTACAAAAAGGTATCTAATCTCCACCAATAAAGACCATCAAGTACAGAGAGTCATAGACCTGGAAATGATCTCTGTAGATCAAGAAAGAGGGTAAAGTTGCAATGTTGTGATTTCAAACTCAGGCCTCTTTGACATTTGCTCTCCAAACTCTTTAATTTCTTTATCTTTAGCCAACTCAGTTATTAGTTATTTCCTATGAAACTCACATATACTGTTCTTAATTGGTGCAAAAAGTGGTGTACCAGCAAACGGTGAACTGCCTTTAGAGACGGAAGTAAGCTAAAGATGGCATTTGGGAAAGTGTACCAATGCAGTGGACATGAACTTGGGCAAACTTCAAGAGACAATGAGGGATGGGGAAGCCTTGTGTGCTTCATTCCATGAGGTTGCAAAGAGTTCAACACAACTGGGTGACTAAACAACAAAAACAACATCTGAGGACAGGATTTTCCAGTATGATGAAGAGAAAATCAAAGACAAAATTTCCTTTAAAAATTATAAAAACTCAATTATATATGAATAGTTAGCAGATCAGGAGAAAAATAGAAGATAACAATTATTGATTATTACAGTTGACAAAACTGAAGGCCAGGCTAGTAATGCTTCTGGGGACCAATTTTTCATAGCTGGCATAGAATTAGGGTGATTGACGCCACCATTCTATGTTTTGACATCATCACCCTACTCTGAACTAAGTGAAGCTGTGTTTTCTGCTAACCTTTTATTATTTCTTGACAAGATATCAACAATTTTGATAAAGCAAGACAGATAAAGGAGATTCCTAAACACATTCAGAGAGGTACAATTTTCTAATATATTCTATTCAATATCTTTTGCAATTTTTCTCCGCATGTTTTGAATCTTTTTACCAATTCACTGTCACTTTCATTTCAATCAGTGGACACTTCATTGGCCATACATTTTAAAACTTTGTGTCTGTCCAGGAGAGAGAGCACATATTTTGTGTGTGTTGTATGGCTTTGGGTCTTTTAATCTTTTTTAAAATATTTTTTCATTGACTGAGTTAGTGTGTGTTGCTGTTTCTAATGCCTTTCCTGGAATGTATTTCTCTCTTAGAAACAGATTTCCTTTAGGAGAAAACCCAGATCTGGTTTTCATTCTTTGCTTAAGTTTCTTAGTGCAGGATCAAATAATAAAAGGAAAAAAAAATTAAAGCTGTTCTTTGAAGTTGGCAAAACTAAAATAGAAATTATTTTGAAGGGTGTGGTTTTAATTACTGATAGATGAACAAAATGCCTTACTTCATGCAGTTTAAATCTACTCTCAATTATCATATTCTTTTAAATTCATGGTGTTTTCCCAATGGATTTCAGTGTTGGCTCATTTTCCCTAAATCCGGTGAGAAAAACAGAGACACAGAGGTTAAAGCAATCAAAGGGCATTTCTAAAGTATGCATATAGGAGTTGTCTTTTCACATTTTAAAGATCTTAACCTCTTTTTGTTTCTTTCTCTGTTGTTATCTCTCTCATGATTCACATTCTGGCTTTTTTTTACAAAAAAAAAAAAAAGAAAGCAGTAAATAAAATTGGCTTCCCAGGTGGCACTAGTGGTAAAGAACTCACCTGCCAATGCAGGAGACATAAGAGACGCTGGTTTGATCTCTGGGTCAGGAAGATCCCCTGGAGAATGGCATGGCAACCCACTCCAGTGTTCTTGCCTGGAGAACCGCATGGACAGAGAAGCCTGGAAGGCCATAGTCCATGGGTTCACAAAGAGTCAGACAAGACTGAAATGACTTAGCATGCACAAATCAAACTGTATGAACACATACACACAACACAGTGCAACACACACAGCCCGCACTCTATTATTTGTATGACATCAAACACTGGTGAATATCTTATAGGAAACATGTAGAACTGGGCTTCCCCTGGTGGCCCAGTGGGTAAGGACACCACCTTGTAGTGCAAGGGACGCCAGTTCGATCCCTGGCCTGGGAAGATCCCACGTGCCGCGGAGCGGCTGGACTGATGTGTGCAATTACCGAGTCAGAGCTCTGGGGCACATGCGCTTAGAGCCGGCGCTCTGCAACGACAGAGGCCACCGTGATGGGAGGCCCACAGGAGCCAAAGAACAAAGATGGATGAAAATAGAGAAATGGAAGACCAATAGAAGTGGTCCGCCCATCCCCCTCCCTCCCCACCCCACTCCCCCAAAAGATAAATAAATAAAATAAATGTTAAAAAAACAAACAAACAAAAAAAAAAACGTAGAACTGTCTTGCTCTGAGTATAGTCAAATCTCACTTGGATGTGAGCAATTTTACCAAGCTGACAGCTCTCTGCATATTTTGGGATAATGTTCCTTCACTATTCACTGAATATAGGGCTGGTTTTGCCGTTACCAAACCAGATCCATGCCAACCAGCATATTATCAAACCCAAATTTAGGACACAAGGACTGGCCAACTAAGTGTTCTAAAGGAACACCTAGATAAAATGTTAAATATCAAGAAGAGTCCCTTGCAAAATCCGGAGATGGGATTGCTGAATCTAAAGTGCAAAGGTTCACTCAGCCTTTGATTTTGATCCCTGTTCTCAGCTAGACTTTTTTATTATTAAAGCCACTTTTCCACCACTCCATTTTCCCTTCACTCTTTCAAATGGTTTTCCAATCATATCCACTAATGCTGCAATGCTTAGTCTTGTAAGGTATTTCTTGCTTTCACATTATCTCCTCTGGCCTGTATCAGAACAAATGTAAGATAGTAAATTGTACATAAATGAGGATAATGTTGGTGGTAATCATTTAATGCTGTTGTTTAGCCATTACTCATGTGTGACTCTTTGTGACTCCATGGACTGCAGCATGCCAGGGTCTTCTGTCTTTCACTACCTCGAATTCATGTCCATTGAGTAGGTGATGCAATCTAACCATCTCATCCTCTGCCAACCCATGCTCCCTTTGCCTTCAATCTTTCCCAGCATCCAGGTCTTTTCCAGTGAGTCAACTCTTCACATCAGATGGCCAAAGTATTGCATCTTCAGCTTCAGCATCAGTCCTTCCAATGAATATTCATTTAGGATTGACTGGTTTTGATCTTGCTGTTCAAGGGACTCTGAAGAGTCTTCTCCAACAACACAGTCTAAAAACATCAGTTCTTTGGCACTCTTGTCTTTCTTATGGTTCAGCTCTCACATCCATACATATCTACTGAAAAACCATAGTTTGACTCCATGGATCTTTTTTGGCAAAATGATGTCTCTGCTTTTTAATACACTGTCTAAATTTGTCATAGCTATCCTAACAAGGAATAAGTGTCTTTTAATTTTATAACTGCAGTCACCATAAGCAGTGATTTTGGAGACCAAGAAAATAAAGTCTGTCATTGCTTTCACCTTTTATCCTTCTATTTGCTGTAAAGTGATGGGACTGGATCCCATGATCTTAGTTTTTTGAATATTGAGTTTCAAGCCAGCTTTTTCACTCTCCTCTTTCAGCCTTATCAAAAAGCTCTTTAGTTTCTTTTTACCTTCTGCCATTTATAATGGTATCATATGCATATCTGAGGTTGTTGATATTTCTCCTGGTAATCTTGATTCCAGCTTGTGATTCATCCAGCCTGGTTTTTCACATAATGTACTCTGCATAGAAGTTAAATAAGCAGGGAGGCAATATATAGCCTTGTCGTACTCCTTTCCCCATTTTGAACCTGTCCATTGTTCCATATCTGATTCTAACTGTTGTTTCTTGACCCACATACAGGTTTCTAAGGAAGCAGGTAAGGTATTACCTTACCTGGTAATAGTTAACATTACCTCTGGTAATGTTCGTGTGTAGAGTCGTCTCTTGTGTTTTTGAAAGAGGGTGTTTGGTATGACCACTGTGTTCTTGGAAAAACTCTGTTAGCCTTTTCCTTGTTTCATTTTGTACTCCAAGGCCAAACCTGTGTGTTAGCCCAAGTATGTCTTGAATTCCTACTTTTGTACTCCAGTCCCCTATGATAAAAAGGACATCTTTTTTCACTGTTAGTTTTAGAAGGTCTTGTAGGTCTCATGGAACTGTTCGATTTCATCTGCTTTGGCATTAGTGTTTGGAGCATAGACTTAGATTACTGTGCTGTTGAATCGTTTGCCTTGGAGTCTCAGTTTTACAAGAGTTCTGGAGATTGATAATTGTGATGGTAGCACATGATTATGAGTGAATTTATTTCCACCGAACCATGCACTTATAAATGGTTAAAATAGTAAATTTTATGTTATGTGTATATTACCACTATAAAAAATGAAAGGAATAAAAGAAAACATTTTTTTTCTTTCCTCCAGATGTCTCTTTGAGCATTTTTAGTGTAGGGTCACCTTCCTCCACTCTTTTTTGAAAACTCTTAATGAGTTCATGGTTCACTTTTATGTAATAGAGAGTCCTATGGTCAATTTAGGTGGTAAATGTAGTCTTGATTCAGGGATGAGAATGCCCAGCTGCAGTGTATTATCCAAAACGCTCAGCTTCATTTAGCATTGTCTTCGTAGTTGGACCTCCCATGGCCAGAGTATTGCAGGGAGGAAACCAATCTGGCTGAATGTTGCAAACTGTTTCTTTCACTTGCTTTTTGTTGCTTTTGTTTTAAAATCTTACTTAATGGCCTGTCTGGACAACCCTGCCCGTCGGCCGGACTGTGAACTAAAGTGCCTTTGTTCAGAATACTGTCCACCTGTGGATGACTGGAAGAAAGAAATTAATACACCCCTGCCTGAAGCTTGCCATTCTAGATGTTGACGAGATTAATGGCCTTTTGACTTTGCTTCCTCATCTCTTCGCTAAGAACCTGTCCATTGTTGTTTCTTGACCCACATACAGGTTTCTAAGGAAGCAGGTAAGGTATTACCTTACCTGGTAATAGTTAACATTACCTCTGGTAATGTTCGTGTGTAGAGTCGTCTCTTGTGTTTTTGAAAGAGGGTGTTTGGTATGACCACTGTGTTCTTGGAAAAACTCTGTTAGCCTTTTCCTTGTTTCATTTTGTACTCCAAGGCCAAACCTGTGTGTTAGCCCAAGTATGTCTTGAATTCCTACTTTTGTACTCCAGTCCCCTATGATAAAAAGGACATCTTTTTTCACTGTTAGTTTTAGAAGGTCTTGTAGGTCTCATGGAACTGTTCGATTTCATCTGCTTTGGCATTAGTGTTTGGAGCATAGACTTAGATTACTGTGCTGTTGAATCGTTTGCCTTGGAGTCTCAGTTTTACAAGAGTTCTGGAGATTGATAATTGTGATGGTAGCACATGATTATGAGTGAATTTATTTCCACCGAACCATGCACTTATAAATGGTTAAAATAGTAAATTTTATGTTATGTGTATATTACCACTATAAAAAATGAAAGGAATAAAAGAAAACATTTTTTTTCTTTCCTCCAGATGTCTCTTTGAGCATTTTTAGTGTAGGGTCACCTTCCTCCACTCTTTTTTGAAAACTCTTAATGAGTTCATGGTTCACTTTTATGTAATAGAGAGTCCTATGGTCAATTTAGGTGGTAAATGTAGTCTTGATTCAGGGATGAGAATGCCCAGCTGCAGTGTATTATCCAAAACGCTCAGCTTCATTTAGCATTGTCTTCGTAGTTGGACCTCCCATGGCCAGAGTATTGCAGGGAGGAAACCAATCTGGCTGAATGTTGCAAACTGTTTCTTTCACTTGCTTTTTGTTGCTTTTGTTTTAAAATCTTACTTAATGGCCTGTCTGGACAACCCTGCCCCTCTGCCTGACTGTGAACTAAAGTGCCTTTGTTCAGAATACTGTCCACCTGTGGATGACTGGAAGAAAGAAATTAATACACCCCCTGCCTGAAGCTTGCCATTCTAGATGTTGACGAGATTAATGGCCTTTTGACTTTGCTTCCTCATCTCTCCCCATCTCTGATCTATAAAAGAACCTGGCACCCAGATTCCAACAAGATGGTTATTTCTGAGGTGCTAGCCTGCCATCGTCTTGGTCAGCTGCTTTCCAAATAAAGTCATTTTCTTTATTTGATTGAAGCGACTTAGCATCCATATGCACAGAGATTTGGACGCAAAAGCTACTCTTTTATAAATGGGTGCTTCTTCTATTCTAGATCTATTCGTATGTTGCTGATCAGGCTGAGGAGTTCAAGAGATGAAACTGATCCTACTTTATTCTTTGTAAATTGGTAATTGGAAGAAGGAGCCTTTGTCATCCTTACTCTGGCATGTTTGGTATCTCATTTAAGTGTGAAGGAAGAAACGTTCTAGTATAAGACCCTATTACATTGTGCTGTCAGGTTTGGCTAGAAGGTTAGGAAAGAGAAAATACTGTGGGTATCACTCAGATGACTGATCAAGGAACTGCCAGACTTAAAATTGTGACACACAAGTAGTAATATCTAGTGTGTGAGAAATATGCTGCTGTTTAGTCACTTTAATCATGTCCGACTCAGTGTGATCCCATGGGCTGCAGCCTCTCAGGCTCCTCTGTCCATGGAATTTTCCAGGCAAGAATACTGGAGTGTGGGTTGCCATTTCCTTCTCCATTTTGAGAAATATAAGTAGCTCAAAATCAGATTTCATTATACATAATTTTATTAATATTACTGTTATAATTTTTCAGCACCTATCAACTGCTAGACATTTTCTGAAAAAAAATATAAGTAGCTTCATTTAGCATTGTCTTCGTAGTTGGACCTCCCATGGCCAGAGTATTGCAGGGAGGAAACCAATCTGGCTGAATGTTGCAAACTGTTTCTTTCACTTGCTTTTTGTTGCTTTTGTTTTAAAATCTTACTTAATGGCCTGTCTGGACAACCCTGCCCCTCTGCCTGACTGTGAACTAAAGTGCCTTTGTTCAGAATACTGTCCACCTGTGGATGACTGGAAGAAAGAAATTAATACACCCCCTGCCTGAAGCTTGCCATTCTAGATGTTGACGAGATTAATGGCCTTTTGACTTTGCTTCCTCATCTCTCCCCATCTCTGATCTATAAAAGAACCTGGCACCCAGATTCCAACAAGATGGTTATTTCTGAGGTGCTAGCCTGCCATCGTCTTGGTCAGCTGCTTTCCAAATAAAGTCATTTTCTTTATTTGATTGAAGCGACTTAGCATCCATATGCACAGAGATTTGGACGTACAAAGCTACTCTTTTATAAATGGGTGCTTCTTCTATTCTAGATCTATTCGTATGTTGCTGATCAGGCTGAGGAGTTCAAGAGATGAAACTGATCCTACTTTATTCTTTGTAAATTGGTAATTGGAAGAAGGAGCCTTTGTCATCCTTACTCTGGCATGTTTGGTATCTCATTTAAGTGTGAAGGAAGAAACGTTCTAGTATAAGACCCTATTACATTGTGCTGTCAGGTTTGGCTAGAAGGTTAGGAAAGAGAAAATACTGTGGGTATCACTCAGATGACTGATCAAGGAACTGCCAGACTTAAAATTGTGACACACAAGTAGTAATATCTAGTGTGTGAGAAATATGCTGCTGTTTAGTCACTTTAATCATGTCCGACTCAGTGTGATCCCATGGGCTGCAGCCTCTCAGGCTCCTCTGTCCATGGAATTTTCCAGGCAAGAATACTGGAGTGTGGGTTGCCATTTCCTTCTCCATTTTGAGAAATATAAGTAGCTCAAAATCAGATTTCATTATACATAATTTTATTAATATTACTGTTATAATTTTTCAGCACCTATCAACTGCTAGATTTTCTAGGTATTTAATCCATGCTTTTTAAATTTTATTAAATGAATACGATCACACAAAGAGGAAGGTGCCGGTGCTACTTTCCAGGTGAAATAACTGAGTTGCATGAAGTTTGACTTATTACCTAACACTGTACAGTTAAGTAGTAAAGCTGAATTTTTTTTCTTATGTCATCTGAATTGATAGAACATCAAGATCACTTCATTATTCCCAACTAATATTTTTTCACAAGGAGGCCTAAAGCAATGTTATACTGAAGGAACAAGAGTTGACAAGCACTGCTAATTGCCTTTGATTCTATTCCTGCTAGTAGATTTCAACTCAGGATTGACACCCTACCCCATCTTTGTTTTCTTCCTCTGGCATTTCTAGTTGCCTTTTTCTCCATCTTGAGATTTAGTCTTTCATACTAAGTAGTATTTATAAAAAAAACACATCTGAAGCTCACTTTGTGCAAAGCATGATCTGAATCTTTTCAAGACAAGAAATGCATTTTATATAATATTTATTTGAAAATGTAAAAAGCCAAGATTCTAGACTTCTTGGTGGTCCAGTGGTTACAAATGTACCTGCCAATGCAGGGGACATGAGTTTGATCATTGGTCTGGGAAGATCCCACTTGCCGTAAAGCAACTGAGCCCATGCGCTAGACTCCATGAGCTGCAACTACTGAGCCCGTGTACTGCAACTACTGAAGGCTGCACACTCTAGAGCCCATGCTCTGTAACAAGAGAAGCCACCACAATGAGAACCCGAATGCCACAGTGAAGAGTAGCCCCCACTCACTCAAATTGCTCTTAGAAGTGCATCTCCTAGAAAAAGATCTTTATAGTTTTTTTTTTTTTTTTTAAGATTTATTTATTTATTTATTTTGGGCCGGGGTCGGGTTGGGGAGGGAGGGGAGCGGGCGGGCCACTTCTATTGGTCTTTCGTTTCTCTATTTTCATCCGTCTTTGTTCTTTGGCTCCTGTGGGCCTCCCATTGCGGTGGCGTCTGTCATTGCAGAGCACCGGCTCTGGGCGCATGCTCTCCAGAGCTCCGGCTCAGTAATTGGATGCATCGGTCCAGCTGCTCCGCGGCACGTGAGATCTTCCCAGGCCAGGGCTCGAACCAGCACCCCTTGCACTGCAAGGCGGTGTCCTTACCCACTGGACCACCAGGGGAAGCCCCCATCTTTATAGTTTTAATATTAACTTTATTGTTCTGATACTATAGTTGGACCAATATTGGCACTCAGCTCCATCCCAGGATACTTGTGTTTTGCATCACAAAAATGGTATGGATATGCAGTTAAAAAATTAAGCTAAGTAATATTCCATTGCATATATGTACCACATCTTCTTTATCCAATCCTCTATTTGATGACTTGCTTCCATGTCTTAGCTATTGTAAAAAGTGCTACAGTGAATATTGGGGTTCATGTATCTTTTCAGACCATGTTTGTCTCCAGATACATGCCTGGGAGTGGGATTTCAGAATTATATGGTAGCTCTTTTTGATTTTTAAAGAAGCCCCCATACTGTTCTCCATAGTTGCTGTACAATTTGCATTCCTACAAACAGTGTAGGAGGGTTCCCTTTAAAAAGAATGAAATAATGTCATTTGCAGCAACATGGATATACCTAGAGATTGTCATAGCGAGTGAAATAAGTCAGAGAATGAGAAATGTTGTATGATACCACTTACATGCAGAATCTAAAAAGGAATGATGCACATGAAGTTATTTATAAAACAAACAGACTCACAGACTTTAAGAACATGAACTTAGGGTTACCAGAGGAGGAAGGCTGAGGGGAAAGGATTGTTAGGGAGTGTGGCATGGACATGTACATATTGATATATTTAAAATGGATAACCAACAAAGGCCACTCACTGTTTAGGAGGGAGCTTTCACAGGCTCTCCTATGGCCTGAAGTATGTGAATTATTTCGCAGCAAAAATACATTTTTCAGTCTCCATTGAGTTTGTGTACTCTATTCTAGCTTTGTGGAAACACTACTGAGCATGGTTGAGGTGGGGATGGATATTGCAGTGCAGTATAACCTTATATAACCTACAAGGGGTTATGTCCAAATGATCATAGATATTCTAAATGATATCCTTTACTCTAGAGAAGCTAGTCTGTATCTTAAGAGTCTACCTCTGAACAAAGTGCCAACTGTAAAGCTGTTTTTCTTCACAGTCACATTTTTTATTAGGAAGTACAGCATATTTGCATAAAGGAGGTATATCAGTTTAACCAGTAAGAAGTTATGTGACACCATTTTAGAATAAATAAATAAAACAGTCAACTGTAAATAAAGCCTGGATACTCATTGGAAGGACTGATGTTGAAGCTGAAGCCCCAATACTTTGGCCACCCGATGCGAAGAGACAACTCATTAGAAAAGACCCTGATGCTGGAAAAGATTGAAGGCATAAGGAGAAGAGTGTGGCTTCTTCTTGGTTAGATAGCATCACTGACTTCATGGATATCCATCTGAGCAAACTGTGGGAGATAGTGAAGGACAGGGAACCCTAGTGTACTCCAGTCCATGGGGTCACAAAAAGCTAAACATGACTTAGAGACTGAACAACAACAAATATTTAGAATAGAATAGTAGCAACTCAGAGCCCCATGTATGCTCCCCACTGATCTCCCTTTCCTTTCTTCAACCTAGATATACTCATAGTCCTGAAATTTATATTCTTAATTTTGCATTTTTACCTCATAAGCAATCTGTTATTTAGCTTTAAAGCATTTAGTGCTATATGAATAAAATCCTACAGCATGTCTTTTTATGTTACTCTTTTTTGGAGCTTCATGAATGCCAATGCATGCAGCTACTATTATTTCATTTTTTCTCTTGCATAATATGCCACTGCATATTTATATAGTGAATGAATATTTGCTCTTCTGTGGAAGACCATTTGGACTGATAGTGGGCCTTTAAGATGAGTGCTGCTCAAAATATTCTGTAAGCATTACTTATGGCCTGAAGTATGTGAATTATTTCGCAGCAAAAATACATTTTTCAGTCTCCATTGAGTTTGTGTACTCTATTCTAGCTTTGTGGAAACACTACTGAGCATGGTTGAGGTGGGGATGGATATTGCAGTGCAGTATAACCTTATATAACCTACAAGGGGTTATGTCCAAATGATCATAGATATTCTAAATGATATCCTTTACTCTAGAGAAGCTAGTCTGTATCTTAAGAGTCTACCTCTGAACAAAGTGCCAACTGTAAAGCTGTTTTTCTTCACAGTCACATTTTTTATTAGGAAGTACAGCATATTTGCATAAAGGAGGTATATCAGTTTAACCAGTAAGAAGTTATGTGACACCATTTTAGAATAAATAAATAAAACAGTCAACTGTAAATAAAGCCTGGATACTCATTGGAAGGACTGATGTTGAAGCTGAAGCCCCAATACTTTGGCCACCCGATGCGAAGAGACAACTCATTAGAAAAGACCCTGATGCTGGAAAAGATTGAAGGCATAAGGAGAAGAGTGTGGCTTCTTCTTGGTTAGATAGCATCACTGACTTCATGGATATCCATCTGAGCAAACTGTGGGAGATAGTGAAGGACAGGGAACCCTAGTGTACTCCAGTCCATGGGGTCACAAAAAGCTAAACATGACTTAGAGACTGAACAACAACAAATATTTAGAATAGAATAGTAGCAACTCAGAGCCCCATGTATGCTCCCCACTGATCTCCCTTTCCTTTCTTCAACCTAGATATACTCATAGTCCTGAAATTTATATTCTTAATTTTGCATTTTTACCTCATAAGCAATCTGTTATTTAGCTTTAAAGCATTTAGTGCTATATGAATAAAATCCTACAGCATGTCTTTTTATGTTACTCTTTTTTGGAGCTTCATGAATGCCAATGCATGCAGCTACTATTATTTCATTTTTTCTCTTGCATAATATGCCACTGCATATTTATATAGTGAATGAATATTTGCTCTTCTGTGGAAGACCATTTGGACTGATAGTGGGCCTTTAAGATGAGTGCTGCTCAAAATATTCTGTAAGCATTACTTAAGGCCTGTGTGCAAGTGTTACATGCTAAGGAGTTGAATTGTTGCCACGACTCGTCAGCCGGTTGCATAGAGAATAGCGGGTGTGATGAGACTTTAATACACAGACACACAGACACAAACACAGACACACAGAGACGCACCCACAGAGACACACCCACACCCCGACACCTGGAGCCTCAAGACCTCTTGGGTCAAGGCCCCAAACACATTCACCAGTCAGCATTTATTCAGTGCTGAAGCCTCCAAGTGTTTACAGGTAAATGATACTAGCACCGGCTGGTTTCAGTCACAGCCCCGTTCAGTGGTTCAATGATCACTCTTGTGGCCTTGAGGATGGAAAGGGCGTGTTGCAGCTGGGGGGCAACCGGATCAGCAAGAAGCCAAGGAGTCTGCGCTGACCTGGCGTTCCAAAGTCCATAGCAGATCTCCCACCTGTTGCTGATCAGTCTATCCCCCGCTAATAGGCCCATGTGAATCAAATTGACTTGTTTTTCTCTTAGATCTTTCTAGTATATTCCTCATTACCAATTTACTTTTCTCCTGGCTCAGCCAAAGGCACAAATACCTTCACGGGTTTGTTTCCCCACAAATTGTGGGTCATTGAGTATGCCCTGGCAGTGCATTAATATCTGCATTATAAACTAGACACGATCATTGGTTGACCTGCAAGCTGGACCCGGCCAATGAAAGACTCTTCACCTACCCCACTGCCCTTGGAATTATGCCTACCATTCCCACACTAGGACATAGCCTTGAGAGAGTAATGTGTTGTTGAGATCATTTGGATGGTATGTGGAACTGTAAACCCTATTAAAGCTTCTGTATAACCTTTTAAGGTTCTGGTGGTTGAATGCAGAGATCTTCTTGTATCCATTCAAAGCAAGTCACCTACCCCTTTGGTCTCTCCTTGCTCTTCGTGTATAGGGACCAGTTTGCAAAACGAAAATGAAATATATTTTCTGTTGCTCCATCCCTTTATGAACACTTGAGGCTATCTAGAAAAAACATCTCAAAACTGTTCAGCTAAAAAACAAACAAAAAAAAAACTGTTCAGCTGTAGGGAGGGAAGCACTGATACTTTTTTTTTTTTAACTCTGTTGATTAAGATGGACTTCTTGGGTGTTAACTACTCTGCATTCTTAAACGTGCATAAGTATAAATGGGTTCATGCAAGTAACCTGGGCCAGAATGAACTCCAGAAAGGGGCGTTTAGAGGATGCAGCCCCAGGAGAGGAAGTACCCGAAAGTAACTCTAGAACAAACTCATTAAAAGCTGCATGGAAGTGGTTGCTGCAGGGGAAGATAAGTGTTAACAGACAAGAAGTTTTATAATTTTTCTCAGTTTTTGTTTTAATGCATGTCCTTTATTAGGTTAATTGTTCCTTTTCTAGTTTTGTCAACTTTATGGAAGTAAAATATACATAAAGTGAAATACACCAGTTTCAAGTGTGCAATTTAATGACTTTTTGCATGTATTTTTATTGAGGTAACAATGGCTTATAACATTATGTATTTCATGTGTACCACATTATAATTCTACTTTTGTATGCAGTACAGTGTACTCACCACCAAAACTTTAGTTTCCCTTCTTCATCATACAGTTGACTCCCTTTACCCATATTGCACTCTCCATCTTCCCCTCTGGTAACTACTGCTGTGTTCTCTGTATCTTTGTTTGCTTTGTTCATTTTTTGTTTGTTTCTTATATTTCACATATGAGTGAAATGATACAGTATTTGTCTTTCACTGACACTTTGTATAGCATAATACCCTCAAGATTCATCCACATTGTTGCAAATGGCAAGATTTCATCTCTCTCTTTTTTTTTTTATTGCTGAGAAGTATTGCATTATGTATATACACCACATCTTTATGCATTCATCTGTTGATGTGTACTTGTTTCTGTATCTTGGCTATCATAAATAATGCTGCAGTGAACAAAGGTGTGCACATATCTCCAACTGTCCCACCTGTGTGTATTTATCCAAAGACCATGAAAACGCTGATCTGATTTTTGACTAATGCATATAGTTATATTACTTCTGCCATTATCATGATATAAAACACTTCCATAACCCCAATACATTCCTTCATGTTCCTTTGGCAGTCAATCCCTCTTCACCCCAACCTCACCCCTACCTCTGTCACCTAAGCCTGAACAACTGCTGATCTGCCTTCCATAGTTAATGATAGAGATTAATGATTTCCTTTTATTTCTATTTCTCTAAAAATTCTTAATAGGAAAAGATGTTGAATTTCCAAAAATGTGTTTTATTGATATATTTATATGCTTGTGTGTTTTTTCTTCTCTATAGTTTCTAATGCGGTAAATTTTATTAGCATTTTTGGTAATACTGAAATAATTATTGACATAATACCAATTTGGTAATGATGATTTTTTTTCCTATAACTTTTCATATTATACTCTTTGGAAAAAAGTTATTATACACAGTTCACAGTTACAGACTGGAGACTCATGTTCTCCCTACTTAAGGGAAGAGATTTTCATAAACTATTTGGAATTCTTCTGCACAAAGGACTTTTTTCTCTCCCTTTGTTTTTTTATTGGGCACACCCTGCAACTTTCAGGATCTTAGTTCCCCAACAGGGGATTGAACTTAGGCCCACAGCACAGAAAGTTCCAAGTCCTAACTACTGGACCACAAGGGAATTCCCTAATTATTTGTTTATTTAATTATTTACTAATATCACTGTGGACTTTGGATACTTATACTTTGAGTTATAATTCAATGCTATGTTATTTATTTTGTTACTCAAATGCTGGCTTCCATGTTTCTTTGGCATACCCAAACCATTGAACTATTTTGTTTTGTGCCATTGTTTTTTCAAACACTTTCTGCCTGGCACTAACAGGTGCTCCAGGCTTATTTATGTACATTTTCAGCCCCAGTCCTAGAATCAGTTATTTCTGCAAGTAGCCCAGTTCTATAACTTTTTAAATACACTATTTAAAAATTGCTATTAAGATTATGTCATCACCAAATGAGTTAGAAGTAATATTCCTTCTTTTTCTCTATTGGAGAATTTGATTATTGGAATTTTTTGTTATTTCACATTTTTCTGGAACTTCCCTGAAAAGCCACCTATTTTGTATCTCATGGTTTCCTGTTTGTCTAAATGAACCAATTTTGATAAGTCAAATTTTTCTAAAAATGTTTTCCCATGTTACCTCATATTTTAAATTTGTTAACAAAATTATTCAGAACATTGTTTTTATCTTTTTAGTCACTGTAATGTCTGTAATTGTGTTATCTCTTTCACTCCTAATATTCCCTTTTGTTTTATTTATTAATATCAGAGATCTGTGCAAGTTATTAGTCTTTTCAAATAATTGTTTAGTGGGGATTTGTTGACCTCTGTTGTTCCTATTTTATTTATTTATAGTTTTTATTTATTCTCACTATTTTGGGGAGGTTTATTATGTTGTTGGGTTTTTAAAATTTTTTAAAAAAATTTGGAGTCTCTTATTGGTTCTTCATGTATTTATTTTCACCCATCTTAATTCTTTGGCCCCTGTGAGCCTCCCATCACAGTGGCCTCTCTGGCTGCAGAGCACTGGCTCTGGGCGCATGCGCTCCACAGTGCTCGGCTCGTAACTGGATGCACTGGTCCAGCCGCTCTGCGGCATGTGGGATCTTCCCGTGCCAGGGATCGAACTGGTGTCCCTTGCACGGCAAGGCAGATTCTTTACCCACTGGACCACCAAGGAAGCCCTATTGCTATTTTTTTTATTCTTAGGTTAGATGCCTGGTTATAAAGTTTCTCTTAAGTACCACTTTAGCTATATTCTACAGGTTAGATATGTGTGAATTTTGTCATTTAGGTTGAAATATTTTATAATTTTATTATGATTTTTGGGGCTTAAAGATTGTATATAAAGGTGCTTTTAAATCACCAGATTCCTTCATTATTTGTTGTGAAATACCAGGAATCACTCTAGTCACTAGTCATATAATAATAAATAAAGCAGAATAAAAGCTACATGCTCTAGGAGATTATATTCTAGTAAAGTGAGACAGATAATAAAACATGTTTTAGATAGCATGCAATGATTTAGAGAAAAATAAAGTAGAGAAGAGAGGTAAAGAATGAGTTATGGATAGGGTGTTGAAGGCTTCAGTGAAAAAAGTAATATTTGTAAAGTGACTTCAAGGAGATGGAGTGAGTGTTCAGATATCTGCAGGAAAGACCCTGACAGAAGAAACAACCAGTGTACAATCCAGAGGTTGAATTAGACTTACTGTATTAATAGAACAGCCAGTGCACCTGGAGCACACTGAGTGAGGGAGAGGGGAGGAGATAAATTTGGAGAAATAAAGCCAGCTTGGAAGGGTAGGTGTGTAGGCTTTGTGAGCTACTGTAATGACCATGGATTTCAGTGTTCATTTATAGCATGATGTGAAGTCATTGGAAAAATTTGAACGAAGGAGTGACTCATCCAAGTTAGGTTTTCCCAGGATCTTTGTGGGGGTACAGTTGAGAATAGATTGAATAGAAGCAAAAGGGAAGCAAGAAGACAAAAAAAAAATGTGTTGCTATTCATTTTGTAGAGTAGAATATGGTCAATTTCATAATGTTCCTCAAGTTCTTGAGGAAAACTTGTATTTTTTAGATATTAGATACAATATTACATGTACATTCTTTAGATCAAATGTATTTATTGTGGTGTTCAAATCTTCTGTACTGCTGCTAAGTTTTTATCTGCTTAATCTATTAGTTACTACAGATGTATTGGTCTCCCAATGTGATAGAATTTCTGTACTTTTTCATTTAATTCTGTCAATTTGTACTTTGCGCATGTGAGTTAATAATTATCTTCTGGCAAATTGAAACTTTTGATCACTGTGTAGGGCTCTCTTTTATCTTCAGTAATGCATTGGTTTTAAAATCTACTTGATTTGCTTTAACATATATTGTGACTTCCTTTGTTTTGATTAGTTTTTGCCTGGTGTATCTTTCCATCATTTGACATTCAGTCTTAATGAATTTTGTTAATTTAGATAGGTTTCATGCAAACAATATATGGCTAGATTTTACTTTATTTTGTATATAGTCTGGAAATTCATTATTTTTCAATTCTAGAGTTTAGTCTATTTAGATTGTCATAGGATTACTGATATATTAGAATTAATTCCTGGTATCTTGGGGCATTCATTCATTCTGTACTGTTTATTCCTTTCATTGTCATTGCTAGTTTTTTTTTTTTTTCTTTTTATTCTAATTTGCCATTAAGTTATTTCAGATATAATGCCCTGCTTCTTTTGGTCCTTATTCTAGCTAGTTATATATGCATACTTTATATTTAATCTCTTTCACATTTTCTACCTGTTTGTCTCTCTGAGCTGCTTTCAGGAAAGTTCTTATGGATCCATCTTTCATTTATTCTTTTCTCTTCAACTTTCTAATTTGCTGTTTAACCCACTGTCTAAGTTGTAATTTTAATTATTTTAACTTTCATTTCTGCAAATTTCTTTTGATTCTATTTTAGATCTTATTTTTGTTGTTCTTGTCTTAATTTTTTAAATGTGTATTTCATGTTTTGAAATGTATAACCATAGTTATTTTATGTATGGTTCTGAGAATTCCAACACTGGATTTCTTTGCACATTGGGTTCTGTCTCTTAATTATGATAACTAGTTTCCGTAGCTTTCTTAGTTTTTTGTGATCTCGTGTCCCTTAGATTGTTATTTGTGGAAATTTACGAGGGCTGGGTTGTAGCTGTTTCCCCCAAGAAGGATTTATTTGATTCTGCCAGTCATCTAGGGATCCAGAGCTTATCTTAAAGCCTTCTCTTGAAGTTTCTGGTTTTCTGAATTTGGGCTAAGAACATATGTGAGGAATGCTTTGTTTAAATATTCTCAGGGCAGATTATATTCCCCATTCATACAAGGTAGATGTCAAGATAGGCAACTTTCTTATTGTCCCCTTGGTGTGCCAGGTTTATTCCTCATTACTGTTACATCGAAGGTCTATCCTTACTGGATTCTAGCTTTAACCTGAGGGTGGTTTTAAACTCCAGCCTTGAGCAAGCCCTAGGCTCTGCTCCTATCCCCGTGACTTTCCTATCAGCTGAGAATGCTCTGTTCAAGGTCATCAAGGTTTACAGTTGCCCTGCGGATAAAGCTTACCTTTATTTCCCTTACATCCTGGGATTTTGTCATTTTATATTCTTTATTTCTTGGCAGATCAGTGGTAGCATTGTAAAAAGATGTTTATATTCTACATAACTTTTTATTATTTTCCTTAGAAGAGATGTTCAAGGTCTCAAGTCTGCCATATGGCTTCAAATAAAAGCCACTTCACACATGCTCTCCTTTCTTGTATATTACTTTTCTCTTTTATGTATTTCATGTATAAGTATGAAATATTGTTTCATTTTGAACCTCTACCAAAAGATTGTATACTGTAAAGAAAGAGGTAACTGTGGTGATAAGTTAAACCTGATAATCTGATAATTCTTAGTAAAAAATAGAGATAAACAGTATTTTTGTACGTCACAAGAAAATGTCCAATTACATTTTTACTTATGTCTACTATAAATCAGGAAAATATTAATGTAGTTATTAGTATGAAATGTGGACAACCACTTTCCTAATTGGTGGCCTAAAAACTAGAGGTAAAAAATCACTCAATTTAATCTCTATTTTAATGTTATATTTCTTCTCACTTTCTCAGAAAATACCAGGAAATTGACAAGTAATGTCACAGAGTGATGAATAAAACACTATCCTGAACTTCTTTCCGATTTCTCCCTAGCCATTAATTTCTATTTCAACAACTGTGGAATACTTAAAAGCTTATGGAAATTTTTATGCTTAAAAGCTTATAACTCTTGAAGTTTCTGGTTTTCTGAATTTGGGCTAAGAACATATGTGAGGAATGCTTTGTTTAAATATTCTCAGGGCAGATTATATTCCCCATTCATACAAGGTAGATGTCAAGATAGGCAACTTTCTTATTGTCCCCTTGGTGTGCCAGGTTTATTCCTCATTACTGTTACATCGAAGGTCTATCCTTACTGGATTCTAGCTTTAACCTGAGGGTGGTTTTAAACTCCAGCCTTGAGCAAGCCCTAGGCTCTGCTCCTATCCCCGTGACTTTCCTATCAGCTGAGAATGCTCTGTTCAAGGTCATCAAGGTTTACAGTTGCCCTGCGGATAAAGCTTACCTTTATTTCCCTTACATCCTGGGATTTTGTCATTTTATATTCTTTATTTCTTGGCAGATCAGTGGTAGCATTGTAAAAAGATGTTTATATTCTACATAACTTTTTATTATTTTCCTTAGAAGAGATGTTCAAGGTCTCAAGTCTGCCATATGGCTTCAAATAAAAGCCACTTCACACATGCTCTCCTTTCTTGTATATTACTTTTCTCTTTTATGTATTTCATGTATAAGTATGAAATATTGTTTCATTTTGAACCTCTACCAAAAGATTGTATACTGTAAAGAAAGAGGTAACTGTGGTGATAAGTTAAACCTGATAATCTGATAATTCTTAGTAAAAAATAGAGATAAACAGTATTTTTGTACGTCACAAGAAAATGTCCAATTACATTTTTACTTATGTCTACTATAAATCAGGAAAATATTAATGTAGTTATTAGTATGAAATGTGGACAACCACTTTCCTAATTGGTGGCCTAAAAACTAGAGGTAAAAAATCACTCAATTTAATCTCTATTTTAATGTTATATTTCTTCTCACTTTCTCAGAAAATACCAGGAAATTGACAAGTAATGTCACAGAGTGATGAATAAAACACTATCCTGAACTTCTTTCCGATTTCTCCCTAGCCATTAATTTCTATTTCAACAACTGTGGAATACTTAAAAGCTTATGGAAATTTTTATGCTTAAAAGCTTATAGAATTTGATTATCAAAAATCAGAATCTTTTAAAATACTGATGATAAGCTTCTTGACGAGAGAAGCTTATTTTCTGTTAAGTGTTTGGGTTGAAAGGAAAGCAAGATATTATCTCTGTATTCATGGAGCTCAGAGTGGTAATTCAGTCTAACCAACATAAACATAAATTATATTGGTATAATGAATAGGCATTTAAAAGAAGCAGTTAAGATATCACATAGGAAAGATTGCTCATCTGTTGTCAGAGGGCTGAAGTGTTGAACCATAATGCACTTTGCAGAACAATGGGAAATTGAGTAGAGGAGAAGTGGTCAGAGCTCACCAATTACCCTATCTGTATTTATAATCTGCTTTGCAGATAAGTTAGACTATATGACAAGTTTTGGTGAATGGACAATGCATGAAAGAACAGGTCACTGCCTAGCTAGGGCAGTCAGGAACTGGGTGCTTGTATCATCCTGCTTTGCCTGCTGATCTGACCCGTGTGGTCTGGATGGTATGCCAACAATATGGAGGACTGACGGGTCTTCATTAGACTTCTCAAGTGAAAAAAAAAAAATACTATGTTTAGTTATGAAATATCTGACTATAGCTGCAAATAATGTTAATTACCTAGACTAATAGAGTAAGATCATAGTTTGAAATCTAACCAAAACATATCCCAACACTGGGGTTGGAGAATGAGTGATTTCTTTGAGAGGCAATACCAGGACACACCAGGTGAGGAAGTAATGTGGTGAGGAGATGATGCTGAATAAAAAGTTTGTTTTCAAGTAGTTGCTATTGGTAATTTGAGTTTGATCCTGCTGGAGAATTCTGAAGGACGGTGTAGATTATACATTTCAGAGTCAATCCGGAGTGATTACTAAGGAGTGATGAGAGTGTGAGATTTTATAGAGCAGCTTCTGTTAGTCATTGATTAAAGGTTTTTCCTGGGAGGTGTTGATTCCCAGCTCTTTTTTTTTGTTTGTTTTGTTTTTTGGCCACTTCTATTGATCTTTCATATATTTACCTTTTGTTCGTTGGCCTGTGTGGGCCTTCCATCACAGGACCTCCCCTCTGTCACTGCAGAGCACTGCTCTGGGCGCATGTGCTCCAGAACTCTGGCTCAGTAATTGGACACATTGGTCCAGCCGCTCTGCGGCAAGTGGGATCCTCTCAGGCCAGGGATTGAACCGGCGATGCTTGCACTGCAAGGCAGTGTCCTTACCCATTGGACCACCAGGGAAGCCCCTGATTCCCAGCTCTTTTTACCCGACATACAGGTGAGAAAAGAGGCTTTGATGATCAGAGAAAGTTCTCAAAGAAATGCAGGTGGGCACAGCATGATTCACTTGTATGAAGGCCCAATACATATAATAATAATTTTTATTGATATTGTTTATTAAATGACATATTAAACGTTATATGTTTGGCACATTTGTGGCTGTTGTTTAGTCACTAGGTTGTGTCTGACTCTTGTGTGACCCTAGGAACTGTAGCCCATCAGGCTCTTCTGTCCATGGGATTTCCCAGGCACAAATACTGGAGTCCGTTACAACATGACATATCCTGGGAAGTGTAACAGAGTGAGAGGCTGCATGGCATCATATAAAGCTGAAGAGATAATATGGTATCCAATCATGGAGGCTCTTCTTTGCCTTTTGGTCTTGTCAGAGGACGTTTTTTCTTTTGGTCTTGTCAGTGGTAGATGGAAGCTGTGGATGGAATTTAAGTGTAGGAGTGATGTAGTCAGATTTGTACTCTAGATTGGTCACTCTAGACCATGTTTGGAGAATGGCATTGAAGTGGGACAATTCAGTGATTGTTATAGCTCTCCAGTAATGAGACCACAGAATTGAAATTATGACAATGATAATAGAGATAAAAGTTAACATTTAACATTATTTAACACTAGCCCTGTGGTACAGTGGTAAAGAATCCACCTGCCAAGTAGGAGATGTGGGTTTGATCCCTGAGTTGGGAAGATCCCCTGGAAAAGGAAATGGCAGCCCACTCCAGTATTCGTGCCTGGTAAATCCCATGGACAGATGAGCCTGATGGGCTACACAGTATGTGGGATTGCAGAAGAGTCAAATACAACTTAGCAATTAAACAGCAGCAGCAACAAATGTGCCAAATACATGATTTTTTTTTTTTTTGAATTTTATTTATCTTTTTTGGGGGGATGGGGTGGGGATGGAGGGGGATGGGCGGGCCACTTCTATTGGTCTTTCATTTCTCTATTTTCATCCGTCTTTGTTCTTTGGCTCCTGTGGGCCTCCCATCGCGGTGGCCTCCGTTTTCACAGAGTACTGGCTCTGGGCACACGTGCGCCAGAGCTCCAGCTCGGTAATTCCGCTCCGCGGCACGTGGGATCTTCCCAGGCCAGGGATTGAACCAGTGCCCCTTGCACTGCAAGGCGGTGTCCTTACCCACTGGACCACCAGGGGAAGCCCCATGATTTTTAATATAATAAGCCATTTATTAAATGACATATTAAACGTTATATGTTTGGCACATTTGTGGCTGTTGTTTAGTCACTAGGTTGTGTCTGACTCTTGTGTGACCCTAGGAACTGTAGCCCATCAGGCTCTTCTGTCCATGGGATTTCCCAGGCACAAATACTGGAGTCCGTTACAACATGACATATCCTGGGAAGTGTAACAGAGTGAGAGGCTGCATGGCATCATATAAAGCTGAAGAGATAATATGGTATCCAATCATGGAGGCTCTTCTTTGCCTTTTGGTCTTGTCAGAGGACGTTTTTTCTTTTGGTCTTGTCAGTGGTAGATGGAAGCTGTGGATGGAATTTAAGTGTAGGAGTGATGTAGTCAGATTTGTACTCTAGATTGGTCACTCTAGACCATGTTTGGAGAATGGCATTGAAGTGGGACAATTCAGTGATTGTTATAGCTCTCCAGTAATGAGACCACAGAATTGAAATTATGACAATGATAATAGAGATAAAAGTTAACATTTAACATTATTTAACACTAGCCCTGTGGTACAGTGGTAAAGAATCCACCTGCCAAGTAGGAGATGTGGGTTTGATCCCTGAGTTGGGAAGATCCCCTGGAAAAGGAAATGGCAGCCCACTCCAGTATTCGTGCCTGGTAAATCCCATGGACAGATGAGCCTGATGGGCTACACAGTATGTGGGATTGCAGAAGAGTCAAATACAACTTAGCAATTAAACAGCAGCAGCAACAAATGTGCCAAATACATGATTTTTTTTTTTTTTGAATTTTATTTATCTTTTTTGGGGGGATGGGGTGGGGATGGAGGGGGATGGGCGGGCCACTTCTATTGGTCTTTCATTTCTCTATTTTCATCCGTCTTTGTTCTTTGGCTCCTGTGGGCCTCCCATCGCGGTGGCCTCCGTTTTCACAGAGTACTGGCTCTGGGCACACGTGCGCCAGAGCTCCAGCTCGGTAATTCCGCTCCGCGGCACGTGGGATCTTCCCAGGCCAGGGATTGAACCAGTGCCCCTTGCACTGCAAGGCGGTGTCCTTACCCACTGGACCACCAGGGGAAGCCCCATGATTTTTAATATAATAAGCCATTTAATACAACCATATCGATACAAATCATTACTATATACATTTTTAGGGAACTGTAGTGGAGAAAGTTTAAGTACTTTGTTGAAGATCAGAGTTAAGAGGTCAGTGAGCTTCAACATAAACCCAGGATATGTTGTTCCAGAGTTGAGACTCAATAAGCTCAACACTGGCTGATGATAAAAAAAAAATAGATTTGTTTACAGTATTGTAAGCAAATGATGGTGATTTTTTTTCTAAGGAAGATGAAAATGTAAAGGATGATGCTCGCATTTCTACCATAGATAAAAGGTTAGATGCTTATTTTTTTAGATGCATATTTATAAGCAATATTTTTAAAAGAAGATGAAATTCTTCATTGTGCAAAGTGTTGCTAAGAGGTATTTAACAATAACAACAAAGAGCTTCTGGAGTTTATTTTATTGCTACAATTGTAATAAAAGAAATGGACCTCTGAATTGCACTAATTTCTTCCAAGAAACTAGTATACTAATTTGGAGCCAAAGAGATAGAATATGAAATAATTCAGTGACAGAGATAATAGCATTTTGTTTACTAGCAATTTAGTAAGTGGAGTCTTCTGACATAGGACATGGTATTGTAGGCAGGAGGGGCGTATTTTTGTCATGTTGTGAAAAGCAAACCTAACATGAGTAAGATTAGTAGCCTTATTTATAGTAATTATTTCATATGGATTTAAAATTTTAAGTATCTTTCTTGAAGACAAAGATGTGCCACACTTCAAGTATTCCTTCTCTAAAGATGGCTGAAATTATATGGAAAATGAGCTTGAATGTTAATTTTGGTGGTACTGACAACCAAATAATCACTATGAGTGTTGTTGTGGTAATAATGTATAGACTGAGGGTAAGAGTCATTCAGTCTTGGGCTTCCCCTGGTGGTCCAGTGGATAAGGACACCGCCTTGCAGTGCAAGGGGCGCTGGTTCGATCCCGGGCCTGAGAAGATCCCACGTGCCGTGGAGCGGCTGGACTGATGTGTCCAATTGCCGAGCCGGACCTCTGGAGTGCATGCGCCCAGAGCCGAAGCTCTGCAGCGACAGACACCACCGCAATGGGAGGCCCACAGGAGCCAAAGAACAAAGACGGATGAAAATGGAGAAATGAAAGACCAATAGAAGTGGCCCGCCCACTCCCCTCCCTCCCCAACCCGACCCCCCCCCAAAATAAATAAATAAATAAATCTTTAAAAAAAAAAAAAAAAAAGAGTCATTCAGTCTTCATTTGAATGTACATTTCCTCAGATCAGTGCTCTGAAATACGTATTTCATAGGCTAGGTGAGTGCTGTAAGAGAAACTTATTTAATGTTAGTAGGAACTACAGTTGACCCTTGAACTACACATATCTGAACAGTCAGCGTGCACTTATACGTGGAATTTTTTCACTAAATGCATACTACAGCATTACATGATCCATGAGGTTGGTTGAATCCAAGATTTCAACTGTGAATATAAAGGGCCAACTGTAAAGTTAGAAAGATTTTGGAATTGGGGATTAGCACCCCAAAGTCCCATGTTGTTTGAATATTTTCTCTCTAAAGAGAATAGATAAAATTGACAATATTCTTGTTGAACTAATCTAGGTACATATATTTTTTTAATTGTGGAAAAAAACATAACATAAATTTAACATTCTTACCTTTTTTTTTTTGGAGGGCGAGTGGGTTGGGGGTGGGGTGGGCGGCCACTTCTATTGTTCTTTCATTTATCTATTTTCATCCATCTTTGTTCTTTGGCCCGGTGGGCCTCCCATCGGTGGCCTCTGTTGATGTTAATTTAGTACTGACTTATTTAAGCATATGGATTTAAATTTTAATCTTTCTTGAAGACAAAGATGTGCCACACTTCAAGTATTCCTTCTCTAAAGATGGCTGAAATTATATGGAAAATGAGCTTGAATGTTAATTTTGGTGGTACTGACAACCAAATAATCACTATGAGTGTTGTTGTGGTAATAATGTATAGACTGAGGGTAAGAGTCATTCAGTCTTGGGCTTCCCCTGGTGGTCCAGTGGATAAGGACACCGCCTTGCAGTGCAAGGGGCGCTGGTTCGATCCCGGGCCTGAGAAGATCCCACGTGCCGTGGAGCGGCTGGACTGATGTGTCCAATTGCCGAGCCGGACCTCTGGAGTGCATGCGCCCAGAGCCGAAGCTCTGCAGCGACAGACACCACCGCAATGGGAGGCCCACAGGAGCCAAAGAACAAAGACGGATGAAAATGGAGAAATGAAAGACCAATAGAAGTGGCCCGCCCACTCCCCTCCCTCCCCAACCCGACCCCCGCCCAAAATAAATAAATAAATAAATCTTTAAAAAAAAAAAAAAAAAAGAGTCATTCAGTCTTCATTTGAATGTACATTTCCTCAGATCAGTGCTCTGAAATACGTATTTCATAGGCTAGGTGAGTGCTGTAAGAGAAACTTATTTAATGTTAGTAGGAACTACAGTTGACCCTTGAACTACACATATCTGAACAGTCAGCGTGCACTTATACGTGGAATTTTTTCACTAAATGCATACTACAGCATTACATGATCCATGAGGTTGGTTGAATCCAAGATTTCAACTGTGAATATAAAGGGCCAACTGTAAAGTTAGAAAGATTTTGGAATTGGGGATTAGCACCCCAAAGTCCCATGTTGTTTGAATATTTTCTCTCTAAAGAGAATAGATAAAATTGACAATATTCTTGTTGAACTAATCTAGGTACATATATTTTTTTAATTGTGGAAAAAAACATAACATAAATTTAACATTCTTACCTTTTTTTTTTTGGAGGGCGAGTGGGTTGGGGGGGTGGGGGTGGGCGGGCCACTTCTATTGTTCTTTCATTTATCTATTTTCATCCATCTTTGTTCTTTGGCCCGGGTGGGCCTCCCATCGCGGTGGCCTCTGTTGTCACAGAGCACTGGCTCTGGGCGCATGCGCTCCAGAGCTCCAGCTCGGCAATTGGACACATCAGTCCAGCCGCTCCGCGGCACATGGGATCTTCCCAGGCCAGGGATCGAACCGGCGCCCCTTGCGCTGCAAGGTGGTGTCCTTACCCACTGGACCACCACGGAAGCCCCATCCTTACCATTTTTAAGAGCATGGTTCAGTAGCATTAAGTATATTCACTTTATTATAAAACATATCTCCAGAACTTTTTCATCATGAAAATCTCAAGCTCTATCCCCATTAAACAGCAGCTCTTCTTTCCTCTTTTCCCCCAGCCTCTGGCAACCACTGTGTGTTTTCTGTTTCTATGAGTTTGAATACTTAAATACTTCATATAAGTTAAATATACAGTGCTTACATTTTTGTAACTGGATTAATTCACTTAGAATTATAGCCTAAAAGTTCATCCATGTTGTAGCCTTTCCTTCTTTTTTTTTTTTTTTTTCTTTTCCCCATCATGCCTCTTTTATTTTTTTTTATTTTCATCCATCTTTTTAAAAATTCTTTTTCTTGTATGGGCCTCCCCTTTCAGTTGCCTCTCTCCCTGCAGCTCTAGGAGTGCATGCACTCCAGAGCACTGGCTCGTAATTGGACACACTGGTCCAGCTGCTCCACAGAACGTGGGATCTTCCCAGGCCAGGGATCGAACCGGCGCCCCTTGCGCTGCAAGGTGGTGTCCTTACCCACTGGACCACCACGGAAGCCCCATCCTTACCATTTTTAAGAGCATGGTTCAGTAGCATTAAGTATATTCACTTTATTATAAAACATATCTCCAGAACTTTTTCATCATGAAAATCTCAAGCTCTATCCCCATTAAACAGCAGCTCTTCTTTCCTCTTTTCCCCCAGCCTCTGGCAACCACTGTGTGTTTTCTGTTTCTATGAGTTTGAATACTTAAATACTTCATATAAGTTAAATATACAGTGCTTACATTTTTGTAACTGGATTAATTCACTTAGAATTATAGCCTAAAAGTTCATCCATGTTGTAGCCTTTCCTTCTTTTTTTTTTTTTTTTTCTTTTCCCCATCATGCCTCTTTTATTTATATTTATTTTCATCCATCTTTTTAAAAATTCTTTGGCATGTATGGGCCTCCCATTGCAGTGGCCTCTCTCACTGCAGCTCTAGGAGTGCATGCACTCCAGAGCACTGGCTCGTAATTGGACACACTGGTCCAGCTGCTCCACAGCACATGGGATCATCCTGGGCCAAGGATTGAACCAGTGACCCTTACAATGCAAGGCAGACTCTTTGCTCACTGGACCACCAGGGAAACCCTCCTTTCCTTCTTTTTAAGACTCAGTCATATTCCGTTATATATGTATACTGCATTTTATTTATCTATGCTTTTGTCAATGAACATTGAGTTGCTTCCACCTATGGGTTCCTGTGAATCATGTTGCAGTGAACATTTGGGGGCAAATATCTTTCTGATACCCTGCTATCAAGTCTTTTGGATATATACCCAGAAGTGAGATTTTTGGATCATATGGTAGTTCTAATTTTAACTTTTTAAGAAACCTCCATGCTGTTTTTCACAGCTCTTCCACCATTTTGCAATCCAGCAACTGTCTTCAAGGGTTCCATTTGATGCACATCTTCTCTAGTACATGTTATTTCAACTTTTGTGAAAGTAGAGAGATGTGTATTTCCTGGATGATTAGTGATATTTATCATCTTTTCATATGCTTGTTGGTCATTTATATATGCACCTTTGCATCCGAAGATGGAGAAGCTCTATAGAATTAGCAAATCAAAACCTGGAGAAAACTGTGGCTCAGATCAGTTCATTTCAGTTCAGTTGCTCAGTTGTGTCTAACTCTTCATGACCCCATGGACTGTGGCACGCCAGGTTTCCCTGTCCTTCACCATCTCCCAGAGCTTGGTCATATTCATATCCATAGACTCAGTGATGCTATCCAATTATCTTGTCCTCTGTCATCCCCTTCTCCTCTGCCTTCTATTTTTCCCAGCATCAGGCTCTCTTCCAATGAGTTGTGTCTTCTCATCAAGCAGCCAAAGTATTGTAGCTTCAGCTTCAACATCAGTCCTTCCAATGAATATTCATTCAAATTCATTGGTTCTGATCAGGATATCCTTACTGCAAAAATCATGCTTAAAGTGAAGAAAGTAGGGAAAATCGCTAGAGCATTCAGGTATGACCTAAATCAAATGCCTTATGATTGTATAGTGGAGCTAACAAATAAATTCAAGGAGTTAGATCCAATAGACAGTGCCTGAAGAATTATGGATGGAGGTTCACAACATTGTACAGGAGGCAATAAGTTATCCCAAAGAAAAAGAAATGCATGAAGGCAAAGTTGTTTTCTGAGGAGGCTTTACAAATAGCTGATGAAGGAGAGAATTGAAAGGCAAGGGGGAATGGTAGAGATATACTTAAATGAATGCAGAGTTCCAGAGAACAGCAAGGAGAGACAAGGACTTTTTAAATGACCAATGCAAAGAAATAGAGAAAAACAATAGAATGGGAAAGACTAGAGATTTCTTGAAGAAAAATAGAAATATCAAGGGAACATTTTATGTAAGAATGGACATGATAAAGGACAGAAAGGGTAAGGACCTAAAAGGGTTTAAACAAATGAAATGAAGAAGGACAATAAGTCTGTTTTTAAAACAGCTCTTCCACCATTTTGCAATCCAGCAACTGTCTTCAAGGGTTCCATTTGATGCACATCTTCTCTAGTACATGTTATTTCAACTTTTGTGAAAGTAGAGAGATGTGTATTTCCTGGATGATTAGTGATATTTATCATCTTTTCATATGCTTGTTGGTCATTTATATATGCACCTTTGCATCCGAAGATGGAGAAGCTCTATAGAATTAGCAAATCAAAACCTGGAGAAAACTGTGGCTCAGATCAGTTCATTTCAGTTCAGTTGCTCAGTTGTGTCTAACTCTTCATGACCCCATGGACTGTGGCACGCCAGGTTTCCCTGTCCTTCACCATCTCCCAGAGCTTGGTCATATTCATATCCATAGACTCAGTGATGCTATCCAATTATCTTGTCCTCTGTCATCCCCTTCTCCTCTGCCTTCTATTTTTCCCAGCATCAGGCTCTCTTCCAATGAGTTGTGTCTTCTCATCAAGCAGCCAAAGTATTGTAGCTTCAGCTTCAACATCAGTCCTTCCAATGAATATTCATTCAAATTCATTGGTTCTGATCAGGATATCCTTACTGCAAAAATCATGCTTAAAGTGAAGAAAGTAGGGAAAATCGCTAGAGCATTCAGGTATGACCTAAATCAAATGCCTTATGATTGTATAGTGGAGCTAACAAATAAATTCAAGGAGTTAGATCCAATAGACAGTGCCTGAAGAATTATGGATGGAGGTTCACAACATTGTACAGGAGGCAATAAGTTATCCCAAAGAAAAAGAAATGCATGAAGGCAAAGTTGTTTTCTGAGGAGGCTTTACAAATAGCTGATGAAGGAGAGAATTGAAAGGCAAGGGGGAATGGTAGAGATATACTTAAATGAATGCAGAGTTCCAGAGAACAGCAAGGAGAGACAAGGACTTTTTAAATGACCAATGCAAAGAAATAGAGAAAAACAATAGAATGGGAAAGACTAGAGATTTCTTGAAGAAAAATAGAAATATCAAGGGAACATTTTATGTAAGAATGGACATGATAAAGGACAGAAAGGGTAAGGACCTAACAGAAGCAGAAGATCTTAAGCAGAAGTGGCAAGAATATACAGAAAAACATTACAAAAAAAGTCTTAATGATCCAGATAACCACCATGAAATGATCACACATCTAGAGCTAGACATCCTGGAGTGTAAAGTCAAGTGGGCCTAAAGAAGCATTACTACAAACAAAGCTAGTGGAGGTGATGGAATTCCTGCTGAGCCATTTAAAATCCTAAAAGATGATGCTGTTAAAAATGCTGCACTCAGTATGCCAGCAAATTTGGAAAACACAACAGAGGCTACTGGACTGGAAAAGGTCAGTTTTCATACCAATCCCAAAGAAAGGCAATGCCAAAGAATATTCAAACTACCATCCAATTGTGCTCATTTCACATGCTAGCAATGTTATGCTCAAAATCCTTCATGCTAGGCTGCAGCAGCACATGAACCAAGAATTTCAAGATATACAAGCCGGATTTAGAAAAGGCAGAGGGACCAGAGATCAAATTGCCAAAGGTTGTTGGATCATAGAGAAAGCAATGTTATTCCAAAGAAAGCATCTACTTCTGCCTCATTGACTATGTTAAAGCCTTTGACTGTGTGGATCACAATAAACTCTGGAAAATTCTTAAAGAGATGGGAGTACCAGACCACGTTACCTGTTTCCTGAGAAACATTATGTGGGTCAAGAAGCAACAGAACCAGACATGAAGCAACCAACTGGCCAAAATTGGGAAAGAAGTAAATCAACTATACTCCAATAAAAAAAATACTAATTTTTTTTTTAATTGGGAAAGGAGTATGTCAGGGCTATTTATTGCCTCTCTGCTTTTTTAACTCATATGCAGAGCACGTCAGGTGAAATATCAGGCAGGATTAATCACAAAGCAGAATCTAGATTGCCAGGAGAAATATCAACAACCTCAGATATGCAGATGATACCACTCTAATAGCAGGAAGTGAAGAGAAACTAAAGAGCCTCTTAATGAGGGTGAAAGGAGAGAGTGAGAGAGCTGGCTAAAACTCAAGCATCAAGAAAAAGAGATCATAGCATCCTATCACTTCATAGCAAATTGGAAAAAGTAGAAGCAGTGACAGATTTTATTTTCTTGAGCTCAAAAATCACTGTTGATGGTAACTGCAGCCATTAAATTAAAAGACTTGCTCCTCTGAAGGAAAGCTGTGACACACCTAGATAGTGTATTCACAAGAAGAGACATCACTTTGCCATCAAAGGTCGGAGTTTTTTCCAGTGGTCATGTATGGATGTGAGAGTTGGCTGAGTGCTGAAGAATTGGTGCTTTTGAATTGTGGTGCTGGAGAGGAGTGTGGAGAGTTCCTTGGACGGCAAGGAGATCAAACCAGTTCATCCTAAAGGAAATCAAACCTGATATTCATTGGAAGGACCGATACTGAAGTTGAAGCTCCAATACTTTGGCCACCTGTTAGGAAAAGCATTGGAAAAGACCCTGATGCTGGGAAAGATTGAGCGCTGGAGGAGATGGGGGCAGCAGAGAATGAGATGGTTAGATAGCATCACCAACACAGTGGAGGTTGAGCAAACTCTGGGAGACGGTGAAGGACAGGGAAGCCTGACGTGCTGCATTCCATAGGGTTGCAAAGAGTCTGACAGGACAGTCACTGAACAACAACAACAACAAAATAACCTATTGGAAAAATATCTATTATTGTCCCTTTTTCATTTTTGATTGCCTTATGGTTTGTTGCTGAATTGTAGTTCTATCTATATTCTGGATATGAATCTTTTATCAGATACATGATTGTAAATTCTTTCTCCCTTTTGATAGGTTTCCTCTTTGTCAGTGGTTTCCTTTAATGCATAAAAGTTTTAGTTTGATGTTTATTTTTACTCTTGTTGTTTGTGCTTTTTGGTATCATATTCAAGAAATAATGCCAAGTCTAATGTCATGAAGCTTTTCCTTAATGTCTTTTTCCAGTTTCATAGTTTTAAGTCTTTTTGTGGGAGAGGGAGTCCAATCAGTTTATTGGTAAAACAGGTACTGAGTGTGGCAAAGACTGAATGCACAAGCTGGGATGATGGAGACACTTTTCTTCTTAAAGAATTTTGGACCTGGATGTCAAGCATCCAGTTGATGACGGAGAGCCTCTTACAAGAGGAGGTGCAAATATGCGTCTGGTGGGAGGGTGGGACACCAGGGCTGCACAGGGGATGGGCAGGGACAGAGCAGGAATTTGGAGTGGGGGCGGGGGATGGCAGTGCCAGAGAGGGGAATGCTGCTGGCACCTGCACTTCACTTGCCCACTTCTGCGCCTTCTGTGCAGACTTAGTGACCTTGCCAGTGCCGCAGCTCTGCTTCTTCACGTTCTTGATGACACCCAAGGCCACTGTCTGCCCTGCGCATGATGAAGAGGCCGAGAAGAGGGTTCTGGGAGAAGCTCTCCACACCATGGGCTTTCCCAGGACCATCTCCACAATGGCCGCGTCGCCAGACATCAAGGACTTGGAATTGTCCTCTAATTTCTTGAAAGAGTGCTGGTGAATCTTATCCTTCAGCTAGGCAAACTTGCAGGCAATGTGGACTGTGTGGCAGTCAATGACCAGTGAGTAGCCTGTGCTGATTTGCCCAGGGTAGTTCAGAATGATGACCTGGGACATGAACTGGGCAGCTTCCTGTGGTGGGTCAGACTTGCTGTCCCCAAACACATTGCTCATGTTGAGCACATTCTTCATGTTGAAGCTGATGTTGTCCCCTAGCAGAGTCTCACACAGCTCCTCATGGTGCATCTCCACAACTTCATCTCCATGGTGATGATAATAGGCATGAAGGTAACCACCAGGCCCAGTCAGAGGATCCTGTCTCCACTGGATCCACAGGCATGGTGCCAATGCTGCCAGTCTTTTACAGGTCCTGCAGCAGCAGGTGTAGGGACTTGTCTATGGGGTGTGTGGGGGGCAGTATGGTGTCCAGTGCCTTGAGCAGTGGCATGCCACTGGCATTCCTTCCTTTGCTCTGCTTTCCAGCCCTTGACCCAGGGCATGTTGGCTGAGGGCTCCATATGTTGTCACTGTGCCAGGCTGAGATGGGCACAATGGCCAGTTTGTAGCCAATTTTCTTGAGGTAGACACTGACTTCCTTAACAGTCTTGTTGTAGCACTTCTTACTGCAGGCAGTCTCCGTGGAGTCCATTGCATATGGCCATTGTAGGGCTGGAGTCAAGATCGTTGATGACGGAGAGCCTCTTACAAGAGGAGGTGCAAATATGCGTCTGGTGGGAGGGTGGGACACCAGGGCTGCACAGGGGATGGGCAGGGACAGAGCAGGAATTTGGAGTGGGGGCGGGGGATGGCAGTGCCAGAGAGGGGAATGCTGCTGGCACCTGCACTTCACTTGCCCACTTCTGCGCCTTCTGTGCAGACTTAGTGACCTTGCCAGTGCCGCAGCTCTGCTTCTTCACGTTCTTGATGACACCCAAGGCCACTGTCTGCCCTGCGCATGATGAAGAGGCCGAGAAGAGGGTTCTGGGAGAAGCTCTCCACACCATGGGCTTTCCCAGGACCATCTCCACAATGGCCGCGTCGCCAGACATCAAGGACTTGGAATTGTCCTCTAATTTCTTGAAAGAGTGCTGGTGAATCTTATCCTTCAGCTAGGCAAACTTGCAGGCAATGTGGACTGTGTGGCAGTCAATGACCAGTGAGTAGCCTGTGCTGATTTGCCCAGGGTAGTTCAGAATGATGACCTGGGACATGAACTGGGCAGCTTCCTGTGGTGGGTCAGACTTGCTGTCCCCAAACACATTGCTCATGTTGAGCACATTCTTCATGTTGAAGCTGATGTTGTCCCCTAGCAGAGTCTCACACAGCTCCTCATGGTGCATCTCCACAACTTCATCTCCATGGTGATGATAATAGGCATGAAGGTAACCACCAGGCCCAGTCAGAGGATCCTGTCTCCACTGGATCCACAGGCATGGTGCCAATGCTGCCAGTCTTTTACAGGTCCTGCAGCAGCAGGTGTAGGGACTTGTCTATGGGGTGTGTGGGGGGCAGTATGGTGTCCAGTGCCTTGAGCAGTGGCATGCCACTGGCATTCCCTTCCTTTTGCTCTGCTTTCCAGCCCTTGAACCAGGGCATGTTGGCTGAGGGCTCCATATGTTGTCACTGTGCCAGGCTGAGATGGGCACAATGGCCAGTTTGTAGCCAATTTTCTTGAGGTAGACACTGACTTCCTTAACAGTCTTGTTGTAGCACTTCTTACTGCAGGCAGTCTCCGTGGAGTCCATCTTGTTCCCCCTACTGTGAGGTGTTTCATGCCTAGCATGTAGGCTTGCAGTAGGTGCTCCTGGGTCGACCTGTTATTGGAGATGCTTGTGTTAAATTCACCCACTCCCACAGCCATGATCAGCACAGCACAGTCTATCTGGGATGTGACTATGATCATGTTCTTGATGAAGTTGTGGTAGCCTGGGGTTTCAGTGATGGTGATGTAGTACTTGGTGGTCTCAGATTTACAGAGGGAAATGTTGATGGTGCTGCTGTGCTCCAGCTTGACCTTCAGCTTGCCCAGCACCTAGGCTTATTTGAAGGTGCCCTTCCCCATCTTGGCTGACTCCTTCTCAGTCTTCTCGATCATCCTCTTGTGGGTGCCCCCGCATTTGTAAATGAATTGGTGGGTTGTGGTGGACTTGATCAAGTCCACATGGCCAGTGACCACTATGTTGATGTGGGTATTCTCCTTGCCCATTCTGCCTGGGGTGTGGGGAGGGGCTGGCATGACCTGCGGCATTCTGGCTTAGGGTGAGAGGAGCACTGAGCAGTGAGTCCAGAGCAGAGGTCTCAGCCGGAGCTAGTTTTACGTCTTCAGTTTAGATCTTTTTATCCATTTTGATTCAATTTTTGTATATGGTGTAAGGTAAAGGTCCATTTTCCCTTTTTTGCATTTGTATTTCCGGTTTACCCAACATCATCTATTGAAGAGATTGTCTTTTGCCCCTTGAGTGGTCTCAGCACCCTTGCTGAAGAGCATTTGTCAATATATGTCAGGGTTTATCCTAAAATCTCTGTTCTAGTCTATTGGTCTGTTTGTTTTTATGACAGTATTACACTGCTGGCTTTATTACTATAAATTTCTAATACATTTGGAAATTAGGAAGTATAATGCTTCCAACTTTTTCTTTCTTTCTTTTTTTTCTTTTTAAGATTTATTTATTTATTTATTTTGGGTGGGGGTTGGGTTGGGGAGGGAGGGGAGTGGGCGGATCACTTCTATTGGTCTTTCATTTCTCTATTTTCATCCATCTTTGTTCTTTGACTCCTGTGGGCCTCCCATCGCGGTGGCCTCTGTCGTCGCAGAGCAATGGCTCTGGGCTCATGCGCACCAGAGCTCCAGCTCAGTAATTGGACACATGGGTCGAGCCGCTCCGCGGCACGTGGGATCTTCCCAGGCCAGGGATCGAACTGGCGCCCCCTGCACTGCAAGGCAGTGTCCTTATCCACTGGACCACCAGGGGAAGCCCAACTTTTTCTTTCTTAAGGTTGTTTTGGTTATTTAGGATCCTTTGGGATTCTATAAGAATTTTAGCATTTTTTTCTATTTCTGTGAAATAAATACTGTTGTGATTTTGATAGAAATTACATTGAATAAGCAAATCACTTTGGATTTTATGGATATTTTGACAGTGCTAAATCTTCTAACCCGTGAACACAGAATGTCTTTCATTTATTTGTGTCTTCTTTAATTCCTTTCCGCAATATTTTATAGTTTTCAATGTATACATCTTTCATATCCTTATTTACGCTTATTCCTAAGTGTTTTATTCTTTTTGATCCTGTTGTAAATGAAATTGTTCTACTTCTTTTTCAATTCTTTTTAGTAGATAGAAAATGAACCTCAGTTGTTTACGTTGATTTTTTATCCTGTTATTTTGCTGAATTTGTTCATTAGTTCTAAGTATTTTGTGGAATCTTAAGGGTTTTATACGTGTAAGAGCATGTCATCTGTGAATAGTAAATATACTGGATTCTACGTATCTAATTGTCAGGGGTCCTTTTACGACAGCATTGCCTGTAAAAATTTATCTTAATCATTATTGATAGTTTTTTTCCTATTGCTCTATCCAGAGAAATAAGCACTTTGAGATTTCATTTCAATGACTCAGAGGAACTGACATCAGATGGAAGTGATGTGTCATTTCTATTTACTGATTCTAATTGCTAACATTTCTATTTACTGATACTTTTGCATCAATAAATAGAAGCTAAATTCAAGTTCTATATCCCCCAAAGATTTTTTTTATAACACGCTGTGTAGAAAAGTGTTCCATAGTATTAAGGGAAATGTCATCACTGTCTCAGAAAAGATATTTTTAAACACCTTTAATGAGATTAATGGTTAGCTAAGAGCCATATCATCTCACATTTAAGAAAAATATGTTTTGTCAATATCATTCTTTTAATCCTCACAACACAAGCATAGAGATGACTATTGTCATTCCCCTTTACTAAGTTAAATTGAAGTATGTTAAATTTTTAAGTATTCATTTGAGCATGTTTTATAGTTCCTAGTCCTTTTCTACTTATAGAACAGTTACAAACATTCCTAGCTTGTGAGTCTTCTGGAAACTTCCACTAGTAGAAAACAGATTCACTGTTTTCCTGTAAATTTTAGGTAACTGGTATAATCTATCCAGAAAACAATCTACTGACTATAAAAATAAATATGTAAGTAATGATTTGCAGATTATGAGCCAACCATCCATTGAATTCCACAAGCAGTCAACAGAGAAACACCTGTCTGCAGGAAAATAGGCAGCAGATGCCACACCTCTGGTATTTGCTCGGAGTAAAATAATCTCTGGTTCCATTGAGGCAGAAAGAGGGTGTTCTTTCTTAAAGCTGTAGTTTTTCTGTTCTCTGGAAACACAGTTATATTTATAGTCTGTTTATAAATGGATTAAAATATCTGCACATTTCTTAACTGACACATTTTGAATACCTATCAGTCTTTCAAATTTGCTAAAATTGCTGCTTATCTACTTTCTGACTGAATGATTACTTGTAAAACTTTTTTTTAAAACCTTTATTTTACTTTTAACTTTTACAGAGTTTTGTTGTTTACAGATATGCATGTTCCCAGATTAGTCATATGTATGTCCCCCTCTTCCCACCCCTACTTGTGAAACTTTATTTTCAGCCATTTAGGCTTTCAGTTTATATTGTAAAATTATAATAAAAAGAAGGTAATATTGACAGAACAGTTGGATTTGAATTCAAAATGACCATTTCAAGTTATGACTCTTCTGCTAACTACCTGGAAGATCTTGATTTATAGACTTAACTTGACACTTGTATTTCTTGTCTACAGAGTAGAATTGCTAGGATTATTAAATGCATATGGCTCAAGATATAATTGCTGAATGTATATTAGATGCTATTTTATGCTAAAATACCTTAGGAATACTAGGATATAATTGATTTGAAAGATCCTTAAGGATCACCTATCCCCATCCTAATTGTTGGTAATTCTGAAATTATTGCTGGTGATTCTGAAATTATTAGTGTCAGAATTAACATTTTTATATAAATTTCCTAATTGATGTTCTAATTTTCATAGACATTTCTTAATTCAAGTTCTTAAAAGACAATTTTTATTATATAAAAAAGGAAAAGTGTTGAACACATTTGCTGACTACTCATGTGATTTATTAGTTGTAATATTATTTTCATGAATAAAAAATCCAATAATTAAGCATCATAGTAACTCTGTATGTTAGATGTAGAATAGGTTAAAATGACCAGATGGTTCATTTCAATGTAAAAATACTTTCCTTGCCTGTTTCAAGACTTTTCAGCATCTAAAAGAAGGCACTTTCTTCTCTGATTTAGGAGGGAAAAGTCCAGCAAAAGTGCAACTGTTCAGAGGTTGTGTTGGGATAAGGCTGAAATTACAACATCACGGAATTTTTTCTTGTAATAAGCAGGGAATGAATTCATCCTGATTTTTCCATTGAAAAAGTAAATTTAAACAGTAAAATGAGTGAAGGTATTTCAGATTATTTTGAAAAGTAAAGATTGCTTTATCAAGTATATTACTTGCTCATATTGATTACAAATTCAAAGCATATATGTATGTATGTCACTTTGCCTCATTTAGATCATCGACTAATTGCTCCAGTGCCATCCTTAAACTAGTTGCCATTCATATTACTGAGCATATTACACATGCTAAGTTCATTTACCATTCATGTATCCAATGGGATATGTATCATCTTCACTTTTGGTTGAAGAGTTGAGGCTCATAGTAGTTAAGATGTTTATTGATATTACAGAATCAAGCTTTTGTTCTAGTTCTCTTTAAAAATTTTGGGTTGTAATTCTATGAGGTCAGTGTGCATCATTTAAGCCACAGGATAGTCCACAGGAAGTAAAATCCAGTTAAAAGGATCACTATCCCCTTTTCCTAAATTGTTTTGCATATGGCTCAAGATATAATTGCTGAATGTATATTAGATGCTATTTTATGCTAAAATACCTTAGGAATACTAGGATATAATTGATTTGAAAGATCCTTAAGGATCACCTATCCCCATCCTAATTGTTGGTAATTCTGAAATTATTGCTGGTGATTCTGAAATTATTAGTGTCAGAATTAACATTTTTATATAAATTTCCTAATTGATGTTCTAATTTTCATAGACATTTCTTAATTCAAGTTCTTAAAAGACAATTTTTATTATATAAAAAAGGAAAAGTGTTGAACACATTTGCTGACTACTCATGTGATTTATTAGTTGTAATATTATTTTCATGAATAAAAAATCCAATAATTAAGCATCATAGTAACTCTGTATGTTAGATGTAGAATAGGTTAAAATGACCAGATGGTTCATTTCAATGTAAAAATACTTTCCTTGCCTGTTTCAAGACTTTTCAGCATCTAAAAGAAGGCACTTTCTTCTCTGATTTAGGAGGGAAAAGTCCAGCAAAAGTGCAACTGTTCAGAGGTTGTGTTGGGATAAGGCTGAAATTACAACATCACGGAATTTTTTCTTGTAATAAGCAGGGAATGAATTCATCCTGATTTTTCCATTGAAAAAGTAAATTTAAACAGTAAAATGAGTGAAGGTATTTCAGATTATTTTGAAAAGTAAAGATTGCTTTATCAAGTATATTACTTGCTCATATTGATTACAAATTCAAAGCATATATGTATGTATGTCACTTTGCCTCATTTAGATCATCGACTAATTGCTCCAGTGCCATCCTTAAACTAGTTGCCATTCATATTACTGAGCATATTACACATGCTAAGTTCATTTACCATTCATGTATCCAATGGGATATGTATCATCTTCACTTTTGGTTGAAGAGTTGAGGCTCATAGTAGTTAAGATGTTTATTGATATTACAGAATCAAGCTTTTGTTCTAGTTCTCTTTAAAAATTTTGGGTTGTAATTCTATGAGGTCAGTGTGCATCATTTAAGCCACAGGATAGTCCACAGGAAGTCATACTAACTCCCACAGGGAAGGTGGTAGATTGGAAAAGAATGAGGGTTGACGTTAAGCCAGTAAGAACCAATTGCGCTAAAATGACTGGGTTTTTTGTTTGCTTTAATTTTTTGGCTGTACCCAGAGGCTTGTGGGATGTGGGATGTTAGTTCCCCAACCAGGGATTAAACTTGCACCCCTTGCATTGGAAGGCAGAGTCAACCACTAGGCCATTAGTGGTGACACATGCTGAGTTCGTTTGCCTTTAGAGTTATCCGGTGAAATATGTATCATCTTCACTTTTGGTTGAAATCCACCAGGGAAGCCCCCTAAAATAATTCTGAACATTTGTAAATATTACTCTCCTATGCACCTTGTACCAGACTGCCTGATATCACTTTACCTGGCAATTCCTAGATTTCTCCACCAACCAGTATAGGACAGAAAGCATAGCTGGCATCCAAAAAGGTTCCTATATCCTGCTAAGGGCTTTGCCTACCAGCAAAGAAGTGAGGGTGGGGAGTTGGCTATCACCTGGTTTCTCATTTCCTTGGCCATACCCACCTGGAAGCCCAAAGAACAAGGAAGTGTGGAATATAAAGCCTGTAGAGGTCAGCATTCTGGGGCACAGAACCAAGCAGGGAGGGGAGGAGGTGAGATTGGATATGGGGCAGATGGAGTATAACTAGCACGGCAGTGGAATGAAAGATCATTACAGGAATCAAAATGAGCTCTAAAGAAATACATAAATCTGCCATTCTAGCACAGCTGAGTTTATGGCCCTATATTCATGTCTGATTTAGGAATCCTAAATTAAGAAAAGGAAAGCAGAGGATTTGAGTTTCAACTTTTTCAAAGGCTAGTAGGTTTATGTTATAATTGCTGGCTCTTTTGATCTAGAAGCCTCTGTAATAACCCTTGTGGTGTCTATGTAGATGTAGGGCCCTGAATTTGTCATCCTCCAACTGCTGCAAAATTTCAATACTCACTTCACATTTACTAACAGTGACATTGTTGAAGTGCAAACATCTGCTGAGGAGAAGGATTTATGACAACAGTCCTTGGAGTTGGACTGTGGGGCTAATGGCTTTCCAGAACTCTGGGGTGCTGAGTCAGGGGGTATCCCTTAGGGAGACCTTTTTAGGCAGACATGAGTTTCTCTTGCTAAATAAGTAATGTGAATGTGCTCGTGTTCAGTTTTGTTCAAGGGACAAAATATCTAGTATTTATAACCATCTTTAAAATAGAAACACATAGATTCTTACGTTAAGTCTTCTAGGAAGATGATGTGTGATTATAAAAGAGCAGTAGTATAAAAACCTGAGTATAATAAAGTAACAGTTTGAAAGTTTTTAAACTGTGACAGGAATTTAGTTGACATGATTATCATAGGAAGCTGTGGGCGATGGAAGAAAGTTGAATTCAGTGAAAAGGCATGTAAATAAGCCCTGAATGAACTCTGTGTTACCTGTGTTATCTCTGTACTTCCATTAAGTTCAACATAGTTGTCTAATACTTTGACTACCTGATGTGAAGAGCTGATTCACTGGAAAAGACCCTGATGCTGGGAAAGACTGAGGGCAAGAGCAGAAGGGGTTGACAGAGGAGGAGATGATTGGGTGGCATCATTGACTCAGTGGACATGAGTTTGACCAAGCTCCAGGAGATAGTGAAGGAAAAGGAAGCGTAGCTGCTACAGTCCATGGGGTTGCAGAGAGTCAGACACGACTTTGTGACTGAACAAGATAAGTTGTGTGATTAATTTGGAAATTATGTTATGACCATATTAGTTTTCTAGGGCTATTATAACAAGATTCCATAGACTAAGTGGCTAAAATGACAAATGTATTTTCTCACCATTCTGGAGGCAAGTTCAAGGTGTCAGTGGGTTTGTTTCCTCTGAGGCTTCTCTCTTTGGTTTGCAGATGGACAACTTCTTGCTGTGAACTGAAATAGTTATTGCTCCAACTGTGTTGTTGGTGTCCTAATCTCTTCTTGTAAGGACATTAGTCAGATTGGATCAGAACCTGCCTTTACGGCCCCACTTAATTATTTTTAAAGGCCATTAGCAGATGGGGGCCCTAATGAAGCTGTTCCAGAACAATCTGCTGAGGAGAAGGGTTTATGACAAAAGTCCTTGGAGTTAGACTGTGGGGCTAATGGCTTTCCAGAACTCTGGGGTGCTGAGTCAGGGGGTATCCCTTAGGGAGACCTTTTTAGGCAGACATGAGTTTCTCTTGCTAAATAAGTAATGTGAATGTGCTCGTGTTCAGTTTTGTTCAAGGGACAAAATATCTAGTATTTATAACCATCTTTAAAATAGAAACACATAGATTCTTACGTTAAGTCTTCTAGGAAGATGATGTGTGATTATAAAAGAGCAGTAGTATAAAAACCTGAGTATAATAAAGTAACAGTTTGAAAGTTTTTAAACTGTGACAGGAATTTAGTTGACATGATTATCATAGGAAGCTGTGGGCGATGGAAGAAAGTTGAATTCAGTGAAAAGGCATGTAAATAAGCCCTGAATGAACTCTGTGTTACCTGTGTTATCTCTGTACTTCCATTAAGTTCAACATAGTTGTCTAATACTTTGACTACCTGATGTGAAGAGCTGATTCACTGGAAAAGACCCTGATGCTGGGAAAGACTGAGGGCAAGAGCAGAAGGGGTTGACAGAGGAGGAGATGATTGGGTGGCATCATTGACTCAGTGGACATGAGTTTGACCAAGCTCCAGGAGATAGTGAAGGAAAAGGAAGCGTAGCTGCTACAGTCCATGGGGTTGCAGAGAGTCAGACACGACTTTGTGACTGAACAAGATAAGTTGTGTGATTAATTTGGAAATTATGTTATGACCATATTAGTTTTCTAGGGCTATTATAACAAGATTCCATAGACTAAGTGGCTAAAATGACAAATGTATTTTCTCACCATTCTGGAGGCAAGTTCAAGGTGTCAGTGGGTTTGTTTCCTCTGAGGCTTCTCTCTTTGGTTTGCAGATGGACAACTTCTTGCTGTGAACTGAAATAGTTATTGCTCCAACTGTGTTGTTGGTGTCCTAATCTCTTCTTGTAAGGACATTAGTCAGATTGGATCAGAACCTGCCTTTACGGCCCCACTTAATTACCTTTTTAAAGGCCTTATTTCCAGATACAATCACATTCTGAGTTACTGGAAGGTTAAGGCTTCAACATATAATTTTGGTGGAGGGAGACACAATTGAGTTCATAACACTCCATGAGGTTCATGATCACTTTTCTGTAACCTTTTTAATAAGCTGTATCCAGTATGTACTGCACAGTTACATAACAACAATATGGTGCATTTTAGTCTGTGCAATACCTATTCAATATTCATATATTTCTTCCTTTTCTTCAGATTGCCAAGGTATTCCTTCAGATATCCACCTGTTTATGAGATCATTAGTGCTAAGAGATCTGTATTGACTTAGCTCAGTCAACATATTCCATCCTATTTGAACATTTGTGCAGTTCTGGACATACTATCTATGCCAACCCAGTTACTGTGAACTGTAGAATTCTTTCATTGTGGCAGATAATTTTTTCTTCTGAATATGGAGAAAAAATCATGTAACCTTTGGAGTTTTTGGCAACCATCTTGTGACCATGAATGGGAGCCAGGTCTAAGATGATGCTGCAGAAGGAGAGAGATGAAAAGGATGAGGGTTCTTGAAGAACCCATTGATCTATTAAATCGAATCATCCTTGAAATTCATCCCACATCAGGACTTTTCAACTGTGTAAACCAATACATTTCTTTTACAGTTTGAGCCACTTTTAGTTCATATTTTTTGACACAAGGCAGTGATGCTTTGTGCTTTCTGATCTTACGGAGATAATCTGTCAAATCAGAAAATATTTATTCCTTTGCTATTTTTGTGCTGGTCACTCTGTTGGTTGTAGGAGAGAAAATTTTAGGAGAGAAAATTTTATACAAATTGGTTAACCTTTGCTTTCTTGGGATACAATCATTCATTAAATAATCAAACAAATAAATGTATAGTTGTAACTTTGAAAAACACAATAAAAGAAAAATTTGTTGTTGTTTTCTAGTTGCTAAGTCATGTCCGACCCCATGGACTGTAGCCCACCACACTCCTCTGTCCATGGAATTACCCAGGCAAGAATACTGGAGTGAGTTGCCATTTTCTACTCCAGAGGATCTTCCCAGCCCAGTGGTCAAACCTTCGTCTCCTACATTGGCAGGTATATTGTTTTTCCTGACCCACTAATAAAAGAAATATATTCAAGGTTACAAAAGACTGTAAAAGAAGGAACTCACCTAGTATTGCTTCTAGTCAAATTGTCCATAAGGAAGGGCTGTTTACCTTGAAATTTGAAAGAAGAGTACCAGTTAAATTGGTTGACAGAAAGGAATAACAATGACAAAGTCTTGAATCTCAAAAAAAGAAGGTATAGGTCAAGTGGCAGGGTCCAGCCATTCCCCTTGGACAGGGGTGGATGGAAGAGAGGATGGGTTCATCATGTAACCCTTTTTTATCACCGAACTTGTCAACTAGAATTCTGTTTCCTGTCACAGGAAGCTCCTTAGACAGAAGGAGGGCTGAAATCATGTTCACAGTCTATTTTATTCCTGCCACCAAGAGGGTTTTTCTACCACTTGAATAAATTGATATAAGAAAATAATAAAGAAGGTATAGCATTTAAGAAACTAAATGAATGTCAGTGTGTCGCTTACATAAATTAAGTAGGGAGAAGATATGGCATGCATTCTTTTAAAACAATACTCCTTGGGGCTTCCCTGGTGGCCCAGTGGGTAAAGAGTCTGCCTTGCAGTGCAAGGGGCGCTGGTTCAGTCCCTGGCCTGGGAAGATCCCACATGCCACAGAGCAGCTGGACCAGTGTGTCCAATTATGAGCCAGTGCTCTGGAGTGCATGCGCCCAGAGCTGGTGCTCTGCAACAAGAGAGACCTACGGAGATAATCTGTCAAATCAGAAAATATTTATTCCTTTGTATTTTTGATGCTGGTCACTCTGTTGGTTGTAGGAGAGAAAATTTTAGGAGAGAAAATTTTATACAAATTGGTTAACCTTTGCTTTCTTGGGATACAATCATTCATTAAATAATCAAACAAATAAATGTATAGTTGTAACTTTGAAAAACACAATAAAAGAAAAATTTGTTGTTGTTTTCTAGTTGCTAAGTCATGTCCGACCCCATGGACTGTAGCCCACCACACTCCTCTGTCCATGGAATTACCCAGGCAAGAATACTGGAGTGAGTTGCCATTTTCTACTCCAGAGGATCTTCCCAGCCCAGTGGTCAAACCTTCGTCTCCTACATTGGCAGGTATATTGTTTTTCCTGACCCACTAATAAAAGAAATATATTCAAGGTTACAAAAGACTGTAAAAGAAGGAACTCACCTAGTATTGCTTCTAGTCAAATTGTCCATAAGGAAGGGCTGTTTACCTTGAAATTTGAAAGAAGAGTACCAGTTAAATTGGTTGACAGAAAGGAATAACAATGACAAAGTCTTGAATCTCAAAAAAAGAAGGTATAGGTCAAGTGGCAGGGTCCAGCCATTCCCCTTGGACAGGGGTGGATGGAAGAGAGGATGGGTTCATCATGTAACCCTTTTTTATCACCGAACTTGTCAACTAGAATTCTGTTTCCTGTCACAGGAAGCTCCTTAGACAGAAGGAGGGCTGAAATCATGTTCACAGTCTATTTTATTCCTGCCACCAAGAGGGTTTTTCTACCACTTGAATAAATTGATATAAGAAAATAATAAAGAAGGTATAGCATTTAAGAAACTAAATGAATGTCAGTGTGTCGCTTACATAAATTAAGTAGGGAGAAGATATGGCATGCATTCTTTTAAAACAATACTCCTTGGGGCTTCCCTGGTGGTCCAGTGGGTAAAGAGTCCGCCTTGAAGTGGAAGGGGCACCAGTTCGATCCCTGGCCCGGGAAGATCCCACATGCCACAGAGCAGCTGGACCAGTGTGTCCAATTATAAGCCAGTGCTCTGGAGTGCATGCGCCCAGAGCTGGTGCTCTGCAACAAGAGAGACCACTGCAATGGGAGGCCCACCCAGGCCAAAGAACAAAGATGGATGAAAATAAATAAAAAACCAATAAAAGAGGCCAAAAACTTAAAATAAATTATATATATATATATATATACACACAATGCTTGTTGCAGTATCTGAGATTTGTAGCTTTCCTCAGGCTATTTAAAAACAAATTAGTTGCCATTATTTCATCGTGTTCCTTATCTCATTGGTGAACAGTAGAAACTCATTATAAATTTCATATTGAAACCATCCTGGACATTTCTTTCTCCATTTTACCTGGAAGATTCAAAATATTCAAGATATGTAAATTCAGTTCAGCGTTTTAGTGTATGCATGTCTGTGTGTATGTGTGTGTTTATGAATGCATATGTATTTATGAATGTGTGTCTATATGTGAGTATCAATAAATGTGTGATATATGTATATATTTATGAATGTTTATATGTGTGGGTGGGCTTCCCTGGTAACTTAGCCAGTAAAGAATCTGCCTGCAGTGTGGGATACCCCAGGTTGATCCCTGGATTGGGAAGATCCCCAGAAGGAAGACATGGCAACCCACTCCAGTATTCTTGCCTGGAGAATCCCCATGGACAGAGGAGCCTGGCGGGCTACAGTCCATGTGGTCACAAAGAATCTGACATGACTGAGCGACTAAACACACATGTATTTGGGTAGCAAAGTGACTTATTAGAGGCTTCATTCTGTCCATGATATGGGGCCAGGCCTGGACAAATGTATATAATTACCTTCAGAATCCATTATTATAAAGAGATTTTCCTTTAAGATTGTCAAAAGGTTAGCTTAGGATAAATGGAACATTTACCAAATTATTCAGAGTTTATTGCAGACATCAGCATTAGCCCTTTCTGGCTCCTTCTCTCTGACTCCCAAAAGAACATTTTAGGCCTATTTTTCTGCCAAGAGTCAAGTTCCAAGAGCAGAGAGAAGTTATGGTTTGAACAAAAAACAAACTCTGAACTGACCCTTTGAGTACCAGACAATTTTTTTAAAAAATTTCTTCTCTCAAAGAAATCAATTTATAGGCTTACTCTTCCTTATGGAAAATATAGAGCAACATGGGACCCTATACTATCTTATGTAAAAGAGATAACTGTTGTCAGTGTGCTGTGGGACCAAGGGATCTTACATGGGGGCTATGTGTCGGCCTAGAGGGGTCAAATGTGGGGAAATAGGATATACACATGACTAATCTGAAATTATACATATCTGTAAACAACAAAACTCTGTAAAATCAAAAAAGCCCAATAAAAACTTGTGATTGTGAAAAAAGAAATTAAACAGGAAAAGAATATATATACCACCTTCATAAAAATAAAAAAGAAAATATCTGAAATATTTGCCTCCAGGTTCATTATGCAGGAGAATGTCAGCGGCACAGTGCCATAAATATAGCACAAGATTCAGCAAAAAGAACTATTTGAAAAGACAATATTAGACAATAGCTTTACAGATAGCTACAAATCCCAAATTCAGTAACACAGTGGACATGTTTTGATAAAATATTTTCAGTTACTATATACTATGAAGCTGAAGAAAGTATAAGAAGTCATGCTTTCTCTTAAGTATATTTGTGAGTCACATAATTCAGCTATGATTGCAGTTTTGCAGCTACAAGGTAAGGAATGCCAAGGTAAGGAATGCCAACCACCAGAAGCCAAGAAGTATAGAAGGAATCCTTCTCTAGAGACTTCAGAGAAAGCATGGCTCTGCTGACACCTTGATTTTGAACTTCAAGCATTAAGAACTGTTATTAAAGCCACCTAATTTATTGTGCTTTGTTATGGCAGCTCTGGTAAACTAATACAAGGGCTATGAGGTTCATGGAACATCAGATTTATAATTGATTGATTACACTGTCGACTAGTATCTCAAAAGTGTTCTTGAGTCTCCTTTGAGACGTTGGAAGATGATGTTCTGTAAAAATGAATTCTGAAGGACCAATAAATTTGGCAAGTATTTCATATTGTTTCTGAGTCCAAGCTTGCTCTGCTTGTCACACGACAGGCCAATCAATCCAAGAGACGAGGTGTTGAGGCAAGGAAAATGACTTTATTTGAAAAGCAGCTGACCAAGAAGATGGCAGGCTAGTGCCTCAGAAATAACCATCTAAAGACAAAAAAGAAATAACCATCTTCTTGGGGTGGGTGCCAGGTTCTTTTATAGATTAGAGATGGGGAGAAGTGAGGAAACATAGTAAGAAGACCATTAATCTTGCAAACATCTCCTAGAATGGCAAGCCTCAGGCAGAGGATGTGTTAATTTTTCCCTTTCTGTCATCCACAGGTAGACAGGGTTATGAACAAAGGCATTTTACTTTAATAATCAGGCAGAGGGACAGGGTTCTCCAGGCACGCCATTAAGTATGATCATAACAAAAGCAACAGGAAAGCAAATCAAAGAAACAGTTTGCAACATGGAGTCAGAATTGATTTCCTTCTTGCAACAGTATCTTGGACTTCCCTGGTGGCTCAGACGATAAAGAATCTGCCTGCAATACAGGAGACCTGGGTTCTGTCCCTGGGTTGGGAAGATCCATGGAGAAGGAAATGGCAACCCACTCCAGTATTCTTGCCTGGAGGATTACATAGAGAGAGGAGCCTGACAGGCTACAGTTCATGCGATCCTAAAGAGTCAGACATGACTGAGAAAATAACACTCACTTTTTTCATCTCTTGGCTCTAACTTAAAACTTCACAGTAAGTTTTGGGGATATCAAAGATTATGAGAAGTAGAAAAATGGACTTTACTCTGTTTATCCTGAATTTCTCAAGTATATTTGGTCAAAGATTCCTCTTTTCATTGAAAACCAAGTAACAGTCTATAGACAGATATGTTCTGAGAGTCTTGAGTCAAGCATTCTAATGTAAGGAAGGATAGGTCCTTGAAGTAGTGTTATGATTACAGTTATGTTTAGGAAAAGTGGAGACAAGAGCTGGAGACAGAGAGGGTAGATAAGAACAGGGAGGGATCGGTGAAGAGGGAAAGATTAATGCTAAAGAGAAAACCAAGGAGTGGAGATGGTAGATAGCTTTCTCTTATTTACAAAATAACTACAGTATGTATTAAATACATCTTTTTAGGTATGAAATTGCTTTTGTCAAATTTTGGATTAGTGTTCACTCTAGTACTGTAAGGTCTTCCTTGGTGATTCAGACAATAAATTACATCTGCCTGCAATACAGGAGACCTGGGCTCCATGCCTGGATCAGAAAGATCCCCTGGAGGAGGGCATGGCAACCCACTCCAGTGTTCTTGCCTGGAGAGTCCCACGGACAGAGGAGCCTGGGAGGCTGTGGTCCATGGGGTCACATGACTAAGCAACTGACACATAGACATACACACTCCTATAGTACTATAGGAGTTTCTTTATTATTTTATTTACTTTCTTTTGTTTGTTTATTTTACTTGAATAAAGTATATAATTTTTTCTTACCTGAGTGTGGTATTGCTGATTACACATGCTCAAGAATTTAACTAGTGGTTTACGCTCTTAAAAAAGCAGATGAAGGGCTTAAAGGAGAAGAGGTATAAAGTATTCTTAAATTCCTTAAATCTCATTTCTGACCATGGCTAAGGAGGAATTAACCTCCAAGCAATCCCCTCACACTACCTGTCACCCTCCACCCCGACCCCAAGCAAGTTGCAGCTGCTGCACTCCTTACCCTCAGGAGAGGCCAGGGAGAAGTTTCCTCCTCATCCAGTTTCTGAAAGGCTTATTATGTATCATGGATCTGCAATAGCAGAATTAAGATTTCATTTTTATTAAGAGGGCAGAGTGGAGAAAAATGGCACATGCATTTGGAAATTTCACATTTGCCAATGATAGGTGACATTTATTTCTAAGTTAGGTTTAATATCAGTAAATTGGTTTGAAAGGTTTATATATAAATCTGTTATAAACTCCTTCCTTCTACATCTCTTAAATATCTGTCTAAAATTAGTACCAGAGCATTCTAAGCTTCAATGACAGGTAATGCTCTAGGAATTTTGTTACCACTATACAGATGCTGATTGACAAGATTGGGATAGATTCACTCTAGAAAAACAGGAGGATCGTGAAGAGGGAAAGATTAATGCTAAAGAGAAAACCAAGGAGTGGAGATGGTAGATAGCTTTCTCTTATTTACAAAATAACTACAGTATGTATTAAATACATCTTTTTAGGTATGAAATTGCTTTTGTCAAATTTTGGATTAGTGTTCACTCTAGTACTGTAAGGTCTTCCTTGGTGATTCAGACAATAAATTACATCTGCCTGCAATACAGGAGACCTGGGCTCCATGCCTGGATCAGAAAGATCCCCTGGAGGAGGGCATGGCAACCCACTCCAGTGTTCTTGCCTGGAGAGTCCCACGGACAGAGGAGCCTGGGAGGCTGTGGTCCATGGGGTCACATGACTAAGCAACTGACACATAGACATACACACTCCTATAGTACTATAGGAGTTTCTTTATTATTTTATTTACTTTCTTTTGTTTGTTTATTTTACTTGAATAAAGTATATAATTTTTTCTTACCTGAGTGTGGTATTGCTGATTACACATGCTCAAGAATTTAACTAGTGGTTTACGCTCTTAAAAAAGCAGATGAAGGGCTTAAAGGAGAAGAGGTATAAAGTATTCTTAAATTCCTTAAATCTCATTTCTGACCATGGCTAAGGAGGAATTAACCTCCAAGCAATCCCCTCACACTACCTGTCACCCTCCACCCCGACCCCAAGCAAGTTGCAGCTGCTGCACTCCTTACCCTCAGGAGAGGCCAGGGAGAAGTTTCCTCCTCATCCAGTTTCTGAAAGGCTTATTATGTATCATGGATCTGCAATAGCAGAATTAAGATTTCATTTTTATTAAGAGGGCAGAGTGGAGAAAAATGGCACATGCATTTGGAAATTTCACATTTGCCAATGATAGGTGACATTTATTTCTAAGTTAGGTTTAATATCAGTAAATTGGTTTGAAAGGTTTATATATAAATCTGTTATAAACTCCTTCCTTCTACATCTCTTAAATATCTGTCTAAAATTAGTACCAGAGCATTCTAAGCTTCAATGACAGGTAATGCTCTAGGAATTTTGTTACCACTATACCTTAGCCTGCTGCTCACTCCAGGTTGAGTACTGTAGATTTGTTCTACTCCTACTTGAGGGAAAATATGAATAAGAAATGGAAATTGCACTGTTAATTGAGTAACATTTAAAAATGATTTAGGAAACTTGATTAATGAGAACACAGACTTTAAAACTTCAGTCTTAAAGAGGCTTGCTTTTACCATTTTCGTGTTTGAAATAGGTTCTAAATAATCTATCAAACTGTTATAAAGCACTTATAAATGGCATCACATAGAATTATTTGCATGTCTATGATCATGATAAAATACTTCTTATAATAAATTATTATGGAAGAGACAGTGTTATTAATCATTCATTAAATGTTAATAACATTTATCATTGTTTATTTCCTTTAAAGTGACAAGAAAAGTAGGTATTTCATATTGAAAAATATAAACTGAAGTAAAGATGTTATTTTTTCCAGATTTGACTTTAGATTGAAACAGATTTTTACCTTTTAAAAATTCTGATTATTGATATTGATGTAGATGGAAAGAATATGTTTGTATTCTTATGAAATACCCAGTCTCTACAGAAGAGCTCTGTGAGAATATAAGGAAACAAATTAAAATTGGATTGTGCACTATAATTTTCAAACATTCTTTGTTTTACGCAACAAGGAAAGTGTCTCTAAATATTCACATTCTTATATAGTATATTTATGTCATCTTATGGTGATGATCAGTTACATTGGAAATATTCAAATTAATAAATCCTTTTAGCATCAAAATAATTTGATAGTACAAGACAGAATCAGTAGCTGACATTCTTCAGATTGTATTGAGTCCTGAAAAACTGAAAGGAGCCACAGTAGTGACTCTCCTTAGTAAATGAAGTTAGAATAATTCGACATAATGACCATTCTGTTAGCTTGCTAGTCCTAATATACCAGAAAGCCTGGTAAATAAAATCAGGGCTTTGACTTTGACATGGACAATACTGTATTATGAAACTATACCTGAAAAAGATAATTTTTTTTCTGTTATAAACTCCTTCCTTCTACATCTTTTAAATGTGCAAATTGACAGGTAATGCTCTAGGAATTTTGTTACCACTATACCTTAGCCTGCTGCTCACTCCAGGTTGAGTACTGTAGATTTGTTCTACTCCTACTTGAGGGAAAATATGAATAAGAAATGGAAATTGCACTGTTAATTGAGTAACATTTAAAAATGATTTAGGAAACTTGATTAATGAGAACACAGACTTTAAAACTTCAGTCTTAAAGAGGCTTGCTTTTACCATTTTCGTGTTTGAAATAGGTTCTAAATAATCTATCAAACTGTTATAAAGCACTTATAAATGGCATCACATAGAATTATTTGCATGTCTATGATCATGATAAAATACTTCTTATAATAAATTATTATGGAAGAGACAGTGTTATTAATCATTCATTAAATGTTAATAACATTTATCATTGTTTATTTCCTTTAAAGTGACAAGAAAAGTAGGTATTTCATATTGAAAAATATAAACTGAAGTAAAGATGTTATTTTTTCCAGATTTGACTTTAGATTGAAACAGATTTTTACCTTTTAAAAATTCTGATTATTGATATTGATGTAGATGGAAAGAATATGTTTGTATTCTTATGAAATACCCAGTCTCTACAGAAGAGCTCTGTGAGAATATAAGGAAACAAATTAAAATTGGATTGTGCACTATAATTTTCAAACATTCTTTGTTTTACGCAACAAGGAAAGTGTCTCTAAATATTCACATTCTTATATAGTATATTTATGTCATCTTATGGTGATGATCAGTTACATTGGAAATATTCAAATTAATAAATCCTTTTAGCATCAAAATAATTTGATAGTACAAGACAGAATCAGTAGCTGACATTCTTCAGATTGTATTGAGTCCTGAAAAACTGAAAGGAGCCACAGTAGTGACTCTCCTTAGTAAATGAAGTTAGAATAATTCGACATAATGACCATTCTGTTAGCTTGCTAGTCCTAATATACCAGAAAGCCTGGTAAATAAAATCAGGGCTTTGACTTTTGACGGGATGGACAATACTGTATTATGAAACTATACCTGAAAGAGTAGATGTGGGTCTATCATATATGTTTGAATATGACTATGTAGTCTGATAAAGATTTTCTGCAATCTTCCTTTAGAAAGTGGGCTTTTCCTGTGTTAATGCTTGGGAAGAGTTAACTCTCTAGACAAGAAAGTAGAACCCAGAAATGAAGTCAAATTTGGGCCAGAAAAGAACCTTATTTTTGACTTGGCTTTGTTTAATTTAGACCTGTAACAACTTAGAATCATATATAAGGTCTTTTTCATGATAGACATGAGAGATTTTGCTTCATGAATATGCTATGACAAGTTGAAACGATTATGTTAACCTTTAATAAAGACAGCAATGCTGTAACATGTAACATTGCTCCCTTCCAATCCCCATTTCTACCCCCGGCTGATATGGTAGTGTCTACAGTAAATTCTCCCTGGAGAAGAGCATGGCGACCCACTCCAGTATTCTTGACTGGAGAATCCCATGGACAGAGGAGTAGTGGACTGCAGGTCCATAGGGTCACAGCGATTGACACGATAGAATCAACTTAGCATGCATGCACATATAGTAACTGGCAAGAAGCACAAAGAGAAAATAATTCAGGAAATATTTTGGAGCTCTGATGTGCAATGGTGCTTGTCTTCTGAGAAATTGTTACTTTAATATTATTGGATGTTTTATTTTAACAAGAAGGTCATACTTTTCTTCCCTAACTGTTTTTTTCCATGAATTGCAGACATGGCTGAAAAAATAAGTTGGAGGTATGGAAGGATGAAGTGAGATTTGTAGTACATTAATTCTGGATTAATATAACTGTAAATTTATTTCCTTGAATAGAAATCTGTGAATAGGAAAAGCTATTACTTGAAATACCTTCAGATGAGCACAGAACCAATAGAGTAGTGAAATATGCATGGAATTTTGAAGTATCTGTTACTGTAAAGTCTGCATGCTTCCAATATATGATAAAGTCCTCAACTCTTGGTTTAGCATTATTTAATTGTGTCAAGTTTTAAGGTGCATATATTTGCTGATATGTCAGTAAAAACATCCAAAATAATGTTTTTACTATGAAAGATTTAACTATTAGTATTGAAAGCTATAAACCTGAAAGAGTAGATGTGGGTCTATCATATATGTTTGAATATGACTATGTAGTCTGATAAAGATTTTCTGCAATCTTCCTTTAGAAAGTGGGCTTTTCCTGTGTTAATGCTTGGGAAGAGTTAACTCTCTAGACAAGAAAGTAGAACCCAGAAATGAAGTCAAATTTGGGCCAGAAAAGAACCTTATTTTTGACTTGGCTTTGTTTAATTTAGACCTGTAACAACTTAGAATCATATATAAGGTCTTTTTCATGATAGACATGAGAGATTTTGCTTCATGAATATGCTATGACAAGTTGAAACGATTATGTTAACCTTTAATAAAGACAGCAATGCTGTAACATGTAACATTGCTCCCTTCCAATCCCCATTTCTACCCCTGGCTGATATGGTAGTGTCTACAGTAAATTCTCCCTGGAGAAGAGCATGGCGACCCACTCCAGTATTCTTGACTGGAGAATCCCATGGACAGAGGAGTAGTGGACTGCAGGTCCATAGGGTCACAGCGATTGACACGATAGAATCAACTTAGCATGCATGCACATATAGTAACTGGCAAGAAGCACAAAGAGAAAATAATTCAGGAAATATTTTGGAGCTCTGATGTGCAATGGTGCTTGTCTTCTGAGAAATTGTTACTTTAATATTATTGGATGTTTTATTTTAACAAGAAGGTCATACTTTTCTTCCCTAACTGTTTTTTTCCATGAATTGCAGACATGGCTGAAAAAATAAGTTGGAGGTATGGAAGGATGAAGTGAGATTTGTAGTACATTAATTCTGGATTAATATAACTGTAAATTTATTTCCTTGAATAGAAATCTGTGAATAGGAAAAGCTATTACTTGAAATACCTTCAGATGAGCACAGAACCAATAGAGTAGTGAAATATGCATGGAATTTTGAAGTATCTGTTACTGTAAAGTCTGCATGCTTCCAATATATGATAAAGTCCTCAACTCTTGGTTTAGCATTATTTAATTGTGTCAAGTTTTAAGGTGCATATATTTGCTGATATGTCAGTAAAAACATCCAAAATAATGTTTTTACTATGAAAGATTTAACTATTAGTATTGAATGCTTGCAATACTTAAATTGAATGGTTAAATAGGGAAGAAAACTATTATTACCGAATAATTGGGGCTTCCCTGATGGCTCAGCTGGTAAAGAATACACCTGCAGTGCTGGAAACCTGGGTTCAATCCCTGGGTTGAAAAGATCCCCTGGAGAAGGGAATGGCTACCCACTCCAGTAGAATTGCCTGGAGAATTCCATGGCTTGACCATGGGTCTCAAAGGGTTGGACACAACTGGGCAACTTTCACACATTGAATGCTTGCTAATTTCTAGGCTTTAGGTAGGTTTAATACACTAGATACTTAAACACATTATTGCATTTCATTCCTAGAACAATCCTATTACTTATTATTATACCCACTGTGGGCATAGGTTACATAGGTTTGTCTGAATAAGGATCTATCAATTTTATAGAAACTACAATAGATTTTTTGATGGTAACCAGAGTGATCAAAGAATACATATTTGACTACTGTCATGTAATTACCAACTATCCTGGCCTATTAGCAGTTTTTTTTTTTTTTTTTATCAGTAGGCATAATGGAATGTTTTCATATTATATTATGAATATATCTTCTAGGAAATAGAAATGCTCTGTATTAGCAAAAAAGAACAATAACATAAAATGAACATACTAAAACACCAAAGCAGAATAGTATTTCACAATGCCATGGCCCATACTAGTCACTTTTCTCATTTTACATTTGGAGATTTACCTTCTAAACATTAATATATAGATGAATAAATATATATTGGTAGCTACATATAGTATGTGTAGATTTTAACTAAGGCCACATTAGTTGTATCACAAGATATGTTTTTAAAACTTAATACAGCTCTAATAAAAAATAAATAACTAAAGCAAAAACAATGTTTACTTTTTATGTATATTGAGAAATTGCTTGAAACAATTTATAGTGGTCATTTTATTCCACCATATTACTTAAATGGTCTTTTTTTGAATATTTGTTTTATGGTGGATTGTTTAAATTATGAAACCTGAATTTGTAAAACTTATGCTCACTATTGAAAAAGGAAATGGCAACCCACTCCAATATTCTTGTCTGGAGAATCCCATGGACAGGAACCTGACAGACTACAGTCCATGGAATCCCATAGAGTTGTACATGACTGAGCGACTGAGCATGCGTGCATACTCACAATAAATCTAAACTCTCATATCCATATGGTTCTATATATATATATAAAACGTGTTTATGTTTTGCTATGTAAAAGGTGATGATTTAGTCACAATATCTGTAATTATATAGGATGGTGTTATATTCTTTGAAATAGAACTGTGATTATGTCTTTTTGACTGATCCCATTTTCTATTTCTATCTTTTAATTAATGTCATTAAACAATTTAATACAATTACTGAAATGTCAAAATCTAAGACTGAAATTTTCTTTCTTGTTTTCTGTTTTGGTAAGTTTCTTTTCCCTGCCTTCCTCTTGTATGCTTGAACATTTTTTAGAACACTATTTTCACTAGTCTATAGTGTTTTCTCTTTTTACAGCTTTCTGTTGTTACTCTATATATGACATTATATATATATATATATATATATATATATATATATATATATATATATATATATATATATATATATGTAAAGTACTAGTCTTGGTGCTGGATTTTTACCAGCTAGAGTGAGGTCTAGAAATGGTACCTCTCTCTGAACATTTTTTTACTCACATCTATAATGTGTTTTCATTATACACTGAATACCCTAAATACAGTCTTATAACTTTTGCTATGACCATGACACATAAGTTAGAAACTCAAGTAAAGAGGTAAAGTCTATTATATTTACCCATGTCTTTTCTCTTTTCATTGTTGCTTCCTGATGTTTCAGATTCTTTTTAAGAAAATTCCTTTATCTTTAGAGAACTTTCTTTAGCCATTTCTTTAGGATAGGTCTGCTGGCAGAAGTTTCTATTGATCTTTTTCGTCAGAGAATGTCTTTATTTCCCTTTCCAACTGAAGGATGTTGTCACTGGATACCAAATTTTGAGTTGACACTTTTATTTCTATGCCTGAAAAATTTGGTACCACTTCTTTATGGCCTCTACCATTTATGAGGAAAAATATGCTGTAAGTTAAATTGTTTTTCCCCTAAAAGTAATATATCATTTCTCCCTGGAAATTTTCTAGAGTATATCATTGAATTTCGGTTTCATAAGTTTGACGTTGATATTTGTTGACTAATCTTTGTGATAGAATGATCATGGCTTTCAGGTTAATGATTGTTCTTAGAACTTCAGTCTGTTAAGTTAGAGAAGAGAGAAGCTGAAAGAAGATTAGCACTTATCACAAACCAACTCAAACAACATGTAATTCCTTCTTAGTTCTTTGATCCATAGCTAAATATGCTTCTACTGAACCAGAATACTTTCTTAATGTTGACAAACATATTTAGGTACTGGTAAGTTTGTTTTCTAGTATGCAGTTACTTATTTTCACATTGAGTTAGTTCCTTCAGTATTTTGAGCATTACTTTTATTTTGATAGAGTAAATTCGTGAGAGACATAATAACCATAAGTCAGTATCAACCATCTGTTATATAGTAATAATTTTAATGTATTCACTGATTCCTGATTTAATTGTTTTTACATTTGGTTTCTTGTTTTAGGAAGAAACTTCATTACTGACAAAGACATACTGTCCTGAGAAAAGAACAGAAAAAGTGATATTATGCTTGAGACTATATCTGATGTATGAAATGTTTACCACACACCACTACAGCCAACTTTAAAATGGACTGTCAAAACCAGATGAAGAAGTCAAAACTGACAGCTCATAGCCAATGGTATGTTGACTCCAAATCCTGCTTTTCTGATTATGTAAAATGCATTGAAAAGTGAGTAACAGTCAAGCCCAGATATGGAGCACTTTGTGTGCTAGTAGCTAAAGCTAATTAATAACATAAATTACTTAACTTTCAGATGATTCCATCGTCAGCAGTTAAAACTGAGATTAAACAAAAATTTTACAGGCATATTTTTTTTTTAATTAAAAATTTTTTTTACAGAGTTTTGATGTTGACAGACATGTATGTTCCCAGATCAGTCGTATACATATCCCTGGCCCCCTCCCCACTGCCAGTCCCCCACACCTACACCTCCAGGCCATCGCACAGCACCCCTGCAGGATCCCCTATTCCCACAGTGCAATGAAAATAGCTATCTTTATGATAGAAAATAGCTATACATACAATAGTATAGGTTTCCATGTTACTCCCTCCATGCTTCCCCATCCCTATTTCTTCCCCACAATGTCCCTATGTCTATGCTCTGTCTGTTCTTCCATGAGTTCCCTGCATGTGTTATCAAGACCGTCCTACTAGATTCCATATATGTGTGTTAGTATGCTGTATTTGTCTTTCTCTTTTTGACTTACTTCACTTTTGATGATAGGTTCTAGAGCCAGCCACTTCATTAGGACTGAATCTTCTGCATTTCTTTTAACAGCTGAGTAGTATTCCATTGTATATATGTACCAGAGCTTCTTTATCCTTTCATTCATCAATGGACATCTAGGTTGCTTCCATGTTCTAGCTATTGTATAGAGAGCTGCAATGAGCATTGGGGTACAGGTGCCTCTTTCAGTTTTGATTTCATCAGGATATTAGCCTAAGAGTGGGATTGCTGGATCGCATGGTGCTTCTATGTTTAGTTTTTTAAGGAATCTCCATACTGTCCTCCATAGCGGCTATATCAGTTTACATTCCCACCAGCAGTGCAAGAGTGTTCCCTTTTCTCCGTACCCTCTCCAGCATTTGTTGCTTGTCGATTTGTGGATGATGAACCATTCTGACGGGTGTGAGGTGATATCTCATTGTAGATTTGATTTGCATTTCTCTAATAATAAGCGAGGTTGAGCATCATTTCATCTGTTTGTTGGCCGTCTGTATGTCCTCTTTAATGAGATGTCTCTTTACGTCTTTTTCCCGATTTTTGATTGGGCTGTTTATTTTTCCAGTGCTGAGTTGTCTGAGTTGCTTGTAGATTTTGGAGATTAATTCTTTGTCTGTTGTCTCATTTGCTATGATTTTCTCCCATTCTGTGGGCTGTCTGTTCACCTTTTTTTGTAATTTCTTTTGCTGTACAAAAACTTTTAAGTTTAATTAGATCCCACATGTTATTTTTTTTTATTTTAGTTCTGCTATTCTAGTAGGCGGGTCATGGAAGATCTTGCTTTGATTTATGTCCTTGAGTGTTTTGTCTATATTCTCCTTTTAGAGTTTTAGGGTTCCTGGTCTTACATTTACGTCTTTAATCCATTTTGCGTTTAGCTTTGTGTATGGTGCCAGGGAATGTTCCAACTTCATTCTTTTGCATGTAGCTGTCCAGTTTTCCCAGCATCATTTGTTGAAGAGGCTGTCTTTGTCCCATTTTATAGTTTCACCTCCCTTGTCAAAAATAAGGTATCCATAGGTGCGTGGTCTTATCTCTGGGTTCTCTATCTTGTTCAACTGGTCTATATTTCTGTTTTTGTGCCAGTACCATACTGTCTTGATGAGTGTTGCTTTGTAGTAGAGTCTGAAGTTAGAGAGGCTGATCCCTCCAGCTGTCTTCTTTTTTTTTTTTTTTTTAAAGATTTATTTATTTATTTATTTAGGGCAGGGCACAGGTTGGGGAGGGAGAGGAGTGGGCAGGCCACATCTATTGGTCTTTCACTTACCTATTTTCATCCATCTTTGTTCTTTTTTGGCTCCTGTGGGCCTCCCATCATGGCGGCGTTGCAGAGCACGGGCTCTGGGCGCATGTGCCCCAGGGCTTCGGCTCGGTAATTGGACACATCAGTCCAGCTGCTCCGCGGCACATGGGATCTTCCCAGGCCAGGGATCGAACCGGCGCCCCTTGCACTGCAAGGTGGTGTTCTTACCCACTGGACCACCAGGGAAAGCCCAGCTCCAGTCTTCTTCCTCAGGATTGCTTTGGGAATTTAAGGTCTTTTGTGTTTCCATATGAACTGTGTTCTTCTTTGGTCTAGTTCTGTGAAGAATGTCATTGATAGTTTGATATGGATCACATTGAATCTATAGATGACATTTGGTAGTATGGTCATTTTCACAATATTGATTCTTTTGACCCAGGAACATGGAACATCTCTCCATCTGTTTAAATCTCCTGTAATTTCTTTCATTAATATCTTGTAATTTTCTGTGTACAGTTCTTTTGTTTCTTTGGTAGGTTTCTTCCTAGGTATTTTATTCTTTTGGTTGCAATGGTGAAAGGGATTGCATCTTTGATTTTGTTTTCTGATTTTTAGGAATGTCAGTGATTTCTGTGTATTAATTTTGTATCCAGCGACTCTGCTGACACAATTAGAAAACTACTAGGGCTAATCAACGAATTCAGGCATTTTATTAGTACCAAAGATGACTAAAGTAAAAAGTAAGATAAATGGTTTTATTTTGTTTATTTATTTATTTTTAAGATTTATTTATTTATTTATTTATTTGGGTGAAGGTCGGGTTGGGGAGGGAGGGGAGCGGACGGGCCACTTCTGTTGGTCTTTCATTTCTCTGTTTTCATCCATCTTTGTTCTTTGGCTCCTGCGGGCCTCCCATCGCGGTGGCGTCTGTTGTCTCAGAGCGCCAGCTCTGGGCACATGCACTCCAGAGCTCCAGCTCGGTGATTGGACACATCAGTCTAGCCGCTCCGGGGCACGTGGGATCTTCCCAGGCCAGGGATCGAACCGGCGCCCCTTGCACTGCAAGGCGGTGTTCTTATCCACTGGACCACCAGGGAAGCCCAAAAATGGTTTTAAATGGAGAGAAATCAAATCAGGTAGTTTAGATGAGGCTAAAATATGAAAAGTCTTAAATGTTGGATGGAAAAATCTAAAAATGATGCAGTGAGTCTTACAACTACTGATGTTCTCTTAAGTTTGAAGAAACATGGCATGTGCATTAAGCAGCCAAAATTGATGTTTCAAATTTCAAATATTACCTCACATATTTTACTCACATATATGATTCCAGATCTGTATTGTAGTCTGACCTCATGATACAACGATACCTCCTCTGACTCCAGATCTCTAATGTAGTTGGCTCCTAAGTTATATAAAGTCCTGAAAAAGGGGTTTAAATGCCCAAAAGATTGAAAAAGCATTCATACTTTTAAAATGAGAGTATTAGTTTTATTTTCTACTTTACAGTGCACAAGAAGTCTTGCTGAATTTTGAGTTGTTGCTCAATGAACTTGTAAGCAAACTCTAAACAAAGAGACTGAAAAACACTTATGTTTAAATCTCCTGTAATTTCTTTCATTAATATCTTGTAATTTTCTGTGTACAGTTCTTTTGTTTCTTTGGTAGGTTTCTTCCTAGGTATTTTATTCTTTTGGTTGCAATGGTGAAAGGGATTGCATCTTTGATTTTGTTTTCTGATTTTTAGGAATGTCAGTGATTTCTGTGTATTAATTTTGTATCCAGCGACTCTGCTGACACAATTAGAAAACTACTAGGGCTAATCAACGAATTCAGGCATTTTATTAGTACCAAAGATGACTAAAGTAAAAAGTAAGATAAATGGTTTTATTTTGTTTATTTATTTATTTTTAAGATTTATTTATTTATTTATTTATTTGGGTGAAGGTCGGGTTGGGGAGGGAGGGGAGCGGACGGGCCACTTCTGTTGGTCTTTCATTTCTCTGTTTTCATCCATCTTTGTTCTTTGGCTCCTGCGGGCCTCCCATCGCGGTGGCGTCTGTTGTCTCAGAGCGCCAGCTCTGGGCACATGCACTCCAGAGCTCCAGCTCGGTGATTGGACACATCAGTCTAGCCGCTCCGGGGCACGTGGGATCTTCCCAGGCCAGGGATCGAACCGGCGCCCCTTGCACTGCAAGGCGGTGTTCTTATCCACTGGACCACCAGGGAAGCCCAAAAATGGTTTTAAATGGAGAGAAATCAAATCAGGTAGTTTAGATGAGGCTAAAATATGAAAAGTCTTAAATGTTGGATGGAAAAATCTAAAAATGATGCAGTGAGTCTTACAACTACTGATGTTCTCTTAAGTTTGAAGAAACATGGCATGTGCATTAAGCAGCCAAAATTGATGTTTCAAATTTCAAATATTACCTCACATATTTTACTCACATATATGATTCCAGATCTGTATTGTAGTCTGACCTCATGATACAACGATACCTCCTCTGACTCCAGATCTCTAATGTAGTTGGCTCCTAAGTTATATAAAGTCCTGAAAAAGGGGTTTAAATGCCCAAAAGATTGAAAAAGCATTCATACTTTTAAAATGAGAGTATTAGTTTTATTTTCTACTTTACAGTGCACAGAACTTGCTACAGTGTCAATATTGCATTGAATTTTAGAGTTGTTAAGATCTCAATGAACTTGTAAGCAAACTCTAAACAAAGAGACTGAAACACTATGGATCATTACTTGAGGTACACTCACAGCAGGGAATCATTAGAAATATTTTCTTCTATTAATTCAGTTGTAATTATCATACACAAAATTTATGATCAGAAGCTAAATGTAATCTGTGCATCAACATTCCTTATAATTTTTATTACCTTTCAATGCTTTCAGAGATAATTCTCAAATAATGAAGTATCATCAGATGTTCCAGTGCCAGAGGTTACTCTGTCCTTAAATGTGAGACACTCAGTCATTTCTAACTCTGTGACCCCATAAACCATAGCCCACCAGGCTCCTCCATCCATGGGATTTCCCAGGCAAGAATACTGGAGTGGGTTGCCATTTCCTTCTCTGGAGACATAGTCTTTACCTACATATCAAAAATAAGGTTTAGATGTTAAAAATGTGAAAAACTGCTTTCCAATGTATTTATTTTTAAATAGTGAATTCTGCAACATTTTGTTGAGTTGCTTTTCTGTGCTTTGTGCATCAGTTATTTTTCTTCATGTGTGCTGCAGTGTTTTGCAATTATTGGCCATCATTTACTCCTGATTTCCCTTGTAGAAGATTGATTAGCACAATCAGTCACTAGAAAGCAATTTTCATCATCAAAGGCAGCTTCTTTCCTCTGTTGATTAGCAGCCCTGCTGCAAGTTATTCAGCAGAAATAGATAATCCATAAGACACTGCCAAATAAACATTTGGATAAGAAAAAGAGGGTTGAGCCTGAATATAGCTGACAGTATTCCAGGTAGGCACATCATCAATGAAGCTGTTCTGCCTTGTATTTCTGTAACATTCCTGTTTTATTTGGAGAACTGGGCCTTTAGTACTTGTTTTTACACTATATACTTTAATACATTATTACATTTCATTCCTAAAACAATCCTATTACTTATTATTATACCCACTGCAGGCATAGGTTACATAGGTTTCTCAGTTTATTGTTGTTCAATTGCTAAGTCATGTCCGACCCTTTGCAACCCCATGGACTATAGCACGCCAGGCTTCCATGTGCTTCACCATCACCTGCAGTTTGCTCAAAATCATGTCCATTGACTCTGATGCCATCCAACCATCTCATCCTCTGTCATCATCTTCTCCTTTTGCCCTCAGCTTTTCCGACCATCAGGGTCTTTTCTAATGAGTCAGCTTTTCTCATGGGGTGGCCAAAGTATAGGAACTTCAGCTTCAGCATCAGTCCTTCCAGTGAATATTCGGGATTGATTTCCTTTAGGATTGACTAGTTTGATCATCTGGCCAACTAAAAAGTTTTCTCCAACACCACAGTTTGAAGTCATCAATTTTTGAATGCTCGGCCTTCTTTATGGTCCAACTCTCACATCCTTAACATAACTGGAAAACCATAGCAGACTTTTGTCAACAAACTGGTGTCTCTGCTTTTGAATATGCTGTCTAGGTTTGTCATAGATTTCCTTCCAAAGAGCCAGTGTCTTTTTTTTTTTAAGATTTTTATTTATTTATTTATTTATTGGAGGGGGCGGGTTGGGGAGGGAGGGGGGTGGGCAGGCCACTTCTATTGGTCTTTCAGTTATCTATTTTCATCCATCTTTGTTCTTTGGCCTGTGTGGGCCTCCCATCGCAGTGGCCTCTCTTGTCGCAGAGCACCAGCTCTGGGCGCATGCGCTCCAGAGCCCCGGCTCGGTAATTGGACACATCGGTCCAGCCGCTCCGCGGAACATGGGATCTTCCCAGGCCAGGGATCGAACCGGCGCCCCTTGCACTGCAAGGTGGTGTCCTTACCCACTGGACCACCAGGGAAGCCCCGGGCCAGTGTCTTTTAATTTCATGTCTGTGGTCACCATTTGCAGTGATTGTGGATCCCAAGATAATTAATTACCCATTCAGATGTTTGTTTTTTCCTAGAGAGTCAAGCTGAAGATTTTTTTCCTTTGAAAGTTTAGGGAATTTTCTTTATCTTCATCTTTTTTGCTTGGGGCATTTCTAGCTAACATTTTCGACCTCCGGGAAAACCTGTAGGGATCTGACATGGTTTTCCCAGTTTATTGTTGTTCAATTGCTAAGTCATGTCCGACCCTTTGCAACCCCATGGACTATAGCACGCCAGGCTTCCATGTGCTTCACCATCACCTGCAGTTTGCTCAAAATCATGTCCATTGACTCTGATGCCATCCAACCATCTCATCCTCTGTCATCATCTTCTCCTTTTGCCCTCAGCTTTTCCGACCATCAGGGTCTTTTCTAATGAGTCAGCTTTTCTCATGGGGTGGCCAAAGTATAGGAACTTCAGCTTCAGCATCAGTCCTTCCAGTGAATATTCGGGATTGATTTCCTTTAGGATTGACTAGTTTGATCATCTGGCCAACTAAAAAGTTTTCTCCAACACCACAGTTTGAAGTCATCAATTTTTGAATGCTCGGCCTTCTTTATGGTCCAACTCTCACATCCTTAACATAACTGGAAAACCATAGCAGACTTTTGTCAACAAACTGGTGTCTCTGCTTTTGAATATGCTGTCTAGGTTTGTCATAGATTTCCTTCCAAAGAGCCAGTGTCTTTTTTTTTTTAAGATTTTTATTTATTTATTTATTTATTGGAGGGGGCGGGTTGGGGAGGGAGGGGGCGGGTGGGCCACTTCTATTGGTCTTTCATTTATCTATTCTTCATCCATCTTTGTTCTTTGGCCTGTGTGGGCCTCCCATCGCGGTGGCCTCTCTTGTCGCAGAGCACCAGCTCTGGGCGCATGCGCTCCAGAGCCCCGGCTCGGTAATTGGACACATCGGTCCAGCCGCTCCGCGGAACATGGGATCTTCCCAGGCCAGGGATCGAACCGGCGCCCCTTGCACTGCAAGGTGGTGTCCTTACCCACTGGACCACCAGGGAAGCCCCGGGCCAGTGTCTTTTAATTTCATGTCTGTGGTCACCATTTGCAGTGATTGTGGATCCCAAGATAATTAATTACCCATTCAGATGTTTGTTTTTTCCTAGAGAGTCAAGCTGAAGATTTTTTTTCCTGAAAGTTTAGGAATGAATGTTATGAAAACCTGTAGGGGATCTGACCAGTTGTGCTTTATCTTCATCTCTTTTTTGCTTGGGGGCATTTCTAGCTAACATTTTCGACCTCCAGAAAAGAACGGTATAATGAACCAGTCAATTTCTTGAAATACAAAATAAAGCCTACTTCATGTGTCATCACATGTGAATAAGCCATTAAGAGCTGAGACTGGCTGCTGCATAACTTCCTCTGAATTACCATGATAATTCAAATTGTAAAAGCTTCATAATAGTTTTGCAAGGAGGGAAATAAACTGGGGGAATAGAGCAACCTATTAAACTTACATGCACCCAGCTCTTAGGAAAAGGCAAATGAGGGCTGTAGAAAATTTTCTGAATATTATTACAGCATGAGGTTAATGTGATGTATTTATGCTGCAATGTATAAAACTAATTTTAGCATATAAGGTTCTCTGTGATTGCCTCTTTATTATAACATCTGTGCAACCAATTCAATTATTTCTTAAAATGTAAATTTGATTAAAATATCTGTAATATAATTAATCATATTCACCAAGTGGTTGGTACTCATAGTGTTTTGCATGTCAGTGATGCTGCACATATTGTTTGTCCACCATCCCAGTGACCCCTGCACAAAATATTTCTATAATTCATAGAGTGACTAGGACACTTGTTAATGGTAACTGTTCTGGGTAATTTAGTTTCAAATTTAGGAGCCCTATTCCTCACTACAGCAGTCACACAGTCAGCTGTGTTGAAATGTGTGAAGGCAAAGGCAGTGTAGATTAGACCTGCAGTTTTGGGCTTTGCCCCCATGAACTTGCCTGTGAGTGATCTTATCTGGCTTTTTGTACATGGGATTATTAGAATCATATGTTCCATTTGATGATCAAATGGAAAAGGTATTTCAGGTAGTTTATACCTGTACTTATATGAGAAAGTTCATGTATGTATTGTCTACTAGGAATTTTATTCCAGAATTTTCATGCTTCTAATGGATACTTCTCTCATTAGAATAATTGCGTCTATTTTGACACTTTTTTCCCCAAAAGGTCCATTTTTTTGTATCTAAATGGATAATATGACCCTAATTTCATGACCTTTTCTAGATTTATGAAAATAAATGTCATTCATTGCTGTTCTTCAATCTATTCTTCCTAAACTATAGAGTGCCATCTTTTCAAGATGTCAACTGGATCATGACACCTTCTCCCCAAAACTCTTCAAGGATTTCCCATTAGACTGAATCTAATACCTCACATCTTTAGAGAGCTGACTTCTGATTTCTCTACAAACTCTTTGTTCTGCATTGCCTTTCTAACATCCTCCCTGTGCTTCTCACGCCTGACCATCTTTCATTCCCTCAGGCACCCAGAGTTTTTACCTCAAACCATTTGTCCATCCTCCACCCTGCCCTTCCCATGCTCAGCGTTTTCTCATCCTTGAAGACACGCTGTGCATAATTATGTCCCAGAGAGGCCTTCCTCAGGTTTTCACTTGAGATTTAGGTTCCCTGTACACGTAGCAAAAAAAAAAAACGTATGCTCATGCTCTTTATAACACTCATCACAGCACTTAACTTTGTCTATATATAGGATAATTTGTCTCTTTCAGATAAGTAGATAGGTAAGTGCACTTGTTTTATCTATTTCACTCAATGCAGTATTCTTATAGCCTAGTATAGTGCCATTATTGCTTGACGTGGATGGATTAATACTGTCTTAGCTCTCTTTTAAATGAACTGGACAAATTCAGTCAATGGGTCTGTAAAATAATAAATATAAATTTCTTCCCATTCTGGGATCTCCTTTCCATATAGGTTTTATTTTGCTATTCTTCTCATTCACTGATTGTAAGTGGTGGTTATAAAAATAAATATTAATAAACCCTGAATTGTTTTTTATAATAGAGTAAGAAAATAGTGTCGTTGGGAGAATATGCTTCAACTGATGAGTAGAGGTTCAGGCAGTGTCAAAAGGCCAAAGTGCAATTTGAGGCAGTGGATGTGAGGAGAAAAATCCTATATCTAGGCAATCATTAGATTTGAAGGATATTGTATGTTATATTAACATTTAATTTAAATTTACTTTGACACATCATGCTTATGTATTATTTAATAGAATTATTTAAAAAATAATATCCTGTTTGCTTTTAGCTTCAGGCCTCAAAGAATAGAGTATGTGTCTCATATTAGGTTTTCCCCTTAGCAGTATCAATATATATACACTATCATGTGTAAAATATATAGTGGGAAGTTGCTTGATAGCACAGGGGTCCTAGCCTGCTGCTCTGTGATGACCTAGAGGGCTGGGATGAATGAAAGAAGGGAGGAAAGAAATATATATATATATATATATATATATATATATATATATATAACTGTGATTGAGTTTCTGTACGGCAAAAGCTAACACAAAATTGTAAAGCAATTTACCACCGATTAGAAAAACAAATACAAATAAAAAAAAAAAAAGATTTGAAGATAGACAATCAGAGCTGGAGTTCCTCCTTCTACTTTAGCATCTCTACCAAGAATTAGCAAAAATCTTTTGTGAAACACTGAAATATCTACAAGGTACTGAGGATCAATGTTATCTAGATCTTTTTTAAAGGCTCTGAACTATGTCATTAACAAAGATTTCAAATAGTTTAGGATTGTAAAGCTTAAGGGCATCATAAAGTTGACCCGGCATTACAAATGTAACTGAAATAACCTCCAGACATTGGTATTAGAAGTAGTCTAGGAATTATTTGATGGTTCAGCTAACACTGTGATGTTTCTGCCGTAAAATAGCCCATAATCCCATTAAAACCACATGAAAACATGCATAAAAAGTCATTTGGGCTTTTTCTAGACTCGAGCAATGCAGAGTTCTGTATGTGTTATGAAGTTTTTCAACTGTAACTTTAAAAGTACTATACGCAATAAGGTAGGCAATGAAATACTTTTGAACTTTACATACATATATGCATGTATACACAATATATAGAGACAAATATATATACATACATATAGTATATGCACATACTGTATCTAGTAGAAATGTTATAAATTATTTCCCACCAAAACTTCTAAATATGTAGACAATCTAAACCATCATTAGATTAAAGAAACCATTCAAAGTAAAATCTAAATCCTTAGCTCTCTGTTATCAGTTAACAGCTCCAAGCTTTTATCTTTATAATCTTAGCATTACAAATGTTATATACTTGTATCACAGAAAATTAGAAATATTGAGCATAGTCACAATCACAACTCCTTAAATGCTAAACATGTAGCTTATTTTATTCCTGATTTTTTTTTCCCCTTAACCTTGGTGTTGGTTGGGTTGTTTTTGCAAGTGCGTGTGGGAGTGGGTGTGGGTGTATGTGTGTGTGGATGTGTGTGGGTGTGTGTTTTAAGTGTATTTTCAATGAGGAAATGTAACATCTGTTTGCAATATAGCTCTTTTTTTTTTTTAATTTTTTTTAAGGTTTTCTTTTTTTTTTTTAAGATTTATTTATTTATTTTGGGCGGGGGTCGGGTTGGGGAGGGAGGGGAACAGGCGGGCCACTTCTATTGGTCTTTCATTTATCTATGTTCATCCATCTTTGTTCTTTGGCCCGTGTGGGCCTCCCATCACGGTGGCCTCTGTTGTTGCAGAGCACTGGCTCTGGGCACATGCGCTCCAGAGCTCCGGCTCGGTAATTGGACACATCAGTCTAGCTGCTCTGCGGCACGTGGGATCTTCCCAGGCCAGGGCTCGAACTGGCGCCCCTTGCACTGCAAGGCAGTGTCCTTACCCACTGGGCCACCAGGGGAAGCCCTGCAATATAGCTCTTGAAAAAAACAAAAGGAGTATAGATATTAGAAAGCAAAACAAACTTTAGTCATGAAATAAACACACATCATGTAAATACGACAACCTGATCTCTAGGTATGAGAATTACAATTAAAAAGTCACTGCCCAGAAAACACCCAACTTTCCTGCTTGTTAAAGCTTGGATGCAATTCTATGAGATGCTTAATGGCTGAATTTTTCCCATTGTATAAACAAAACGATAAGACTAAATCTGTGCCTGGCAATGTCCATCTAAACTCATAAGTACACAAAGCACCAGACACTGTGCATTTCACTTGTCAGTATACCATAGTGGGGCTTCCCTGGTGGTCCAGTGGGTAAGGACACCACCGCCTTGCAGTGCAAGGGGCGCCGGTTCGATCCCTGGCCTAGGAAGATCCCACATGCCACTGAGTGGCTGGACCGATGTGTCCAATTACCGAGCTGGAGCTCTGGAGCACATGCGCCCAGAGCCGGTGCTCTGTGACAACAGAGGCCACTGTGATGGGAGGCCCACACGGGCCAAAGAACAAAGATGGATGAGAATGGATAAATGAAAGACCAATAGAAGTGGCCCGCCCACCCTCCTCCCGCCCCAAGCTGACCCCCGCCCAAAATATACCATAGTTTCTCAGGTAATCGGAGCGAAGGCAAAGTGACTACAGAAAATAAAAATATGGGAAGAAGAAATAGTGTACCTATATTAGACAGTGTAAGGTAATGGTGAAAATAAAGTTTCAATTAATTCATCTCTTAAGGGTGTAATGATTATACTCCAATTTTGGAAAGTTAACTTAGAAAGACAGAGGGAAAGATTGAATAATTGCAATTTATCATGAAAAATACATATATGATAAAATGGTGAACCATGGAAAATTCATAAAACAAGTTATTTGGAAAAATCTGCTAGTTTCCTTTGTTCAGATTAAGAAAGGATAAATTTATCATTATTTGCTATCCTTCATACTGTTGGTAAAAAGTTAATAATAGCATTCCTGGCTCTGCACTTACTAATTAAAACTTCCTAATAAATGCTGATTAGCTCAGTCAGGTCTGTCAGCAAAAGATCTAAATCCTGTTTTAGTCATGTCTAATCTTGTACACTCTTTTCTCCTCTTTTAGCATTTTAAGAGAACAGATTAAGCTGACAAATATCATTTATGAACCCCTGAAGATAGCTGATTTTGACCAGTTGAATCTTAGTTTTATGGAATCCTTGGTAATTGGAATAGAATTTACTGGGAGACCAGGGATTTTCGAGAGGTCTGTACTTGATGTTTTCGGAGAATCCAAAAGAGAATAATGTTTGCTGTGGGCTTCTGATATATGGTTTACACTACGTTGAGGTAGATTCCTTTTATGCCCCCATTTTGAAGTGTTTTTGTCATAAATGGGTGCTGGACTTTGTCAAACGCTTTTTCTCCTTCCATTGAGATTATCATGTGATTTTTATCTTTCAGTTTGTTAATATGGTGTATCACATTGATGGATTTGTGTATATTGAAGAGTCCTTATATGCCTAGAATAAACCCAACTTGATCATAGTTTATCAGCTTATTGATGTGGTGTTGAATTCTGTTTGCTAGAATTTTGTTGAGGATTTTTGCATATATGTTCATCAGTGATATTGGCCTATAATTTTCTTTTTTGGTGTTGTCTTTGCTTGGTTTCGGTATCAGGGTGATAGTGGCCTCATAAAATGAGTTTGAAAGTGTTCCTTACTCTGCAGTTTTTTGAAAGAATTTTAGAAGGCTAGGGACTAGGTCTCTAAATGAGTGATACAGTTCACCTGTGAATCCATCTGGCCTTGGGCTTTTATTTGGGGGGAGATTTTTGATCAGATTTGATTTCAGTGCTTGTAATTGAATTGTTCATAATTTCTATTTCTTCCTGGGTCAGTCTTGGAAGATTGAACTTTTTTAAGAATCTGTCCATTTCTTCCAGGTTGTCCATTTTATAGCCATATAGTTGTTCATAATAGTCTCTTATAATCCTTTGTATTTCTGTATTGTCTGTTGTAATTGTAAGAATCTCAAAGACACGGCAGACAGCAATCTGTTAGGGAAAGAGCCTATTTGGGAAGAGTTCCCGGGCAAGATACACAGGTCCAAAAGGTGGGCCAGTGAAGTCGCGCCCCAGAGATGGGACGAGGAGGTTTTATTTGGGAGGAGAAGGGGAGGAAGAGAAAGGGTGGGGGGTTTCTTAGAGCAGGAGCAGAAACAAAGTCTTTGTCTAAACTGAGCGGGAAATTAGTGATGAGTCAGCTGTCCTTGAGTTGTCTGTGGGCATGGGGGTGTGCAGTTCTTGTTATTTTCCACACCTGGTGAACAGTCTTCATGGCGAGGGCGAGCTCCCTATCGCCAGCCTTGAGAGACTCCCAGGCACCAGCAGATCAGCAACAGGCCGCTTGCCGCTGACCCTTCAGGGCCAGCAAGTTCGCAGCTGCAGTGTTAACCCTTTAATAGCCCATAAACCTAACAGTAATCTCTCTTTTTTCATTTCTAATTTTGTTGATTTGATTATTCTCTCTCTTTTTCTTGTTGAGTCTGGCTAAGGGTTTGCGATTTTGTGTATCATTTCCACATAATGACTTAATTCCAGCCTAATCTAGTGTTATTTCTAATGCCAAAATTATTCAGAGTTACTCTTTTCTCCTTCCTAATTATAGCCTTCCTCCAATACTGGAAACCTGCAACAGGAAAAGACAGGAACTAGCTTCTTCTCTTAATTGCTTGCCAATTACTATATGGCTGACCCCAGAGCAATGGAGGAAAATGCAGGAATTGATGTGACTGGTTCATTTGGAATTCCATGTTGGGATATTCTGGTGATAGTACTTTTCCAACGATACCCCTTTCCTTCCCACAGAGAACATTTACGGTGTCCTTAGTAATTTTCCAATTTGAGCCATTCTCCTTCATTCAACTCTTTGATTAGGGGAATACCTTTTGTCTGGTACATAACTTTACCTTTGGCCTCTTGGCTTTCCGCTTCTTATAATTGGAGTCCCTATGTTTTCCAACTAGTCCTCTGGGTTTGAGTAGATATTAAGAATACCCAGACTGGATCCCTTTTTCAAGGTTATATTGAGTCCCCAGGAAAATGGCATATCTTCCCTGCTTTTTTGAAAGAGGAGCTGGCTCCCTGGGCAGCCCTCTCCACTCTGTCAAAAGCAAGAGGCTGTACCAGCCATAGGTCTTGCTCTGAAATTCATAAGCAGAAGTCAGATGCTTGTCCTTTTGTTGCTCAAGCTTTTGGAAACCATAAAGAGTTTTTTAATGGATCCCAAAGCCCCTCTTACTTGAGTTGAGGGGAGGTAAAACACAATACAATTAAATTTTTCTTGAAATAAATCCTCACTCCTTTAAACTTCTACATCACCTATAGTACCTAAAATGAAAAAGAGAATACTGAGTATTCGGGTGTGAAGCAACTGGAACTCTCATACACTACAGGGTTGAGGGGTATAAATTGATATGATAGCTAGAAAATACTTTGGTATTATATACTATAGCTAAACATACCTATCGTCTTTGACCTAACAGTTTTACCCAAGGGCCAGCAAGTTCGCAGCTGCAGTGTTAACCCTTTAATAGCCCATAAACCTAACAGTAATCTCTCTTTTTTCATTTCTAATTTTGTTGATTTGATTATTCTCTCTCTTTTTCTTGTTGAGTCTGGCTAAGGGTTTGCGATTTTGTGTATCATTTCCACATAATGACTTAATTCCAGCCTAATCTAGTGTTATTTCTAATGCCAAAATTATTCAGAGTTACTCTTTTCTCCTTCCTAATTATAGCCTTCCTCCAATACTGGAAACCTGCAACAGGAAAAGACAGGAACTAGCTTCTTCTCTTAATTGCTTGCCAATTACTATATGGCTGACCCCAGAGCAATGGAGGAAAATGCAGGAATTGATGTGACTGGTTCATTTGGAATTCCATGTTGGGATATTCTGGTGATAGTACTTTTCCAACGATACCCCTTTCCTTCCCACAGAGAACATTTACGGGGTCCTTAGTAATTTTCCAATTGGAGACATTCTACTTCATTCAACTCCTTGATTAGGGGAATACCTTTTGTCTGGTACATAACTTTACCTTTGGCCTCTTGGCTTTCCGCTTCTTATAATTGGAGTCCCTATGTTTTCCAACTAGTCCTCTGGGTTTGAGTAGATATTAAGAATACCCAGACTGGATCCCTTTTTCAAGGTTATATTGAGTCCCCAGGAAAATGGCATATCTTCCCTGCTTTTTTGAAAGAGGAGCTGGCTCCCTGGGCAGCCCTCTCCACTCTGTCAAAAGCAAGAGGCTGTACCAGCCATAGGTCTTGCTCTGAAATTCATAAGCAGAAGTCAGATGCTTGTCCTTTTGTTGCTCAAGCTTTTGGAAACCATAAAGAGTTTTTTAATGGATCCCAAAGCCCCTCTTACTTGAGTTGAGGGGAGGTAAAACACAATACAATTAAATTTTTCTTGAAATAAATCCTCACTCCTTTAAACTTCTACATCACCTATAGTACCTAAAATGAAAAAGAGAATACTGAGTATTCGGGTGTGAAGCAACTGGAACTCTCATACACTACAGGGTTGAGGGGTATAAATTGATATGATAGCTAGAAAATACTTTGGTATTATATACTATAGCTAAACATACCTATCGTCTTTGACCTAACAGTTTTATTCTTTAGACATATATCTTACAGGCATACACATATATGTTCAACAAAAGTATGTTCTTAAAGGCCCTATTTGTACTCTCCCCAAATTGAAAATTGCTTAACTGCTCATCAATAATAGAATGGTAAAAATAAATAGTGGTATATTCACACAATGGAAGACTATGCAGCATTGAGGATGGTCATTCTAGAACTATATACACCGGTTTATCAAAAACACAGTATTGAACAGATATGCCAAGCACAGGAGTATGCTGTATGATGCCATTTATATAGAATTCTTAACATAGGCCAGGTTATTCCGTGTTATATGCCAGAGGTCAAAAATACTGAGGTTATTGACTGCAGGAAGCTTGAGGGAGGAGTCTGTGAGTTGATAATGTTCTGTTTCCTGACCTAGTCTAGCATTATGGGTGAATTTAGTTTATAAGACTTTATTGAGCTGCATGCTTATAATACAAGCACTTCTCTTTTGGCTATAATAATTCAGTAAGAAATATAAAATAAAAGCAAAACAAACCAACAAAAATGAAATTAAATATTTTAACTTTTTAATCTCATGTTCTAATCTGATCTGGAGGTGGGTGATCTGTTAATGCTGGATGAGCCAGCATTGGGCCACCCCCTTTGCAAATCCTACAGAGGTGAGCCAGGCCCTTGGCTTAGATCCTGCAGTTACCAGGCACCTATTGTTCTCTTCTCAGCCTTTATGGCCTCTTTCTGAGCCTACAGAAAGAATTGCATTTATCATCCTGTTATAAAAATGATATGCCTGGTACAAGCAATCAGAAGCTTAGTGACCCAAAAGAGGACTCCGCACATGCTCAGTGGCAGGTATCGTAAGTCACAAGGTGCCAAAAGCTTTGAAAAATCTTACAAAATGGGACTGAAATGAGAATTGTTTCTACATTAGCTTTGAGGGCCATAATTCCAGACTCATTCTGCCAAGATCTTTTGGTAATACCTTCATTAATTTGCATGGGATATGACTAACACAGCAATGAAGCTGAATTGGGAGGGCTTTTTGGAAAATATGTCAGAGGGAAAAGAGATTTAGCCTACATTAGTCTTTTTCAACTCATTTATCACAATGCAGGCGGACACTTTGAAATCAGCAAATATTTAAGAGTCTTTTGAGTCAGATTGTTCTTTCTCCTATCCACACATACCCTAACCCCCCCAAATGCTGCTCCTATTGAAGCAGTACCCAAGTAGCAGAATATTTGAACAGATTGTCTGAAAGAGAATTACTAGGTACAGGTATGGAGATTTTTATGTTTCAAGATTCACACTGACAAATTTTGTTCCATTTGGTAATATCATCAGCGCCAGATGTTATTATCAAATTTTCCATAGCTCCATCAACATTAAGTAATACTATTTACTTAAATAAATACATATATGTGTGTATACCTATATGTTATATAACTCTCATAGGTAGAAATGACTCTTGCAATATTTTAAATTTAAATAAGGATAAAGCATATTGGCCATAATTTTATCTTCTACTTTTTAGGAAAAATCTTTTCAACACAAAATGTCTATATTATTGAGTTGCTCTTGTTCTGAGAATATATAAAACCAAGCATATGATCAGCCTCTAGTGAAGAAACTCTATAAAGGAACTTAAAGACAGTAGTCTCAGGTTCCTCAATTAGTTTAGAAATTGACAATTATAATAATCTCAGAAGACCTTGGTAGATACGGTCTGAGATAGTATTCATTCTTTTGTTCAGTGCATTGTCTAATGCCAAGTTATTGCCAAAGTCTTTTTCAATAGCTGAAATATGGAGCAACTCCTGTATTTTTCTTACATCCTGTATGTAGTTTATGTAATTACACATCTTGTAAATTTCAGAATAGAGTCTCCTATAACTGTCTGAAGTTGTTATTATCATGATTTATGAGACCATTTCTGAATGGGAGAATTTCTTAAGATATACCAAGGGAAATAATGGAGCTCTCATAATTTTCTATTTTAGTATATTATGAAGCAGTAAGAGACTTGCTTTATAAAACTTACTTAGAATCTTAGAATCTTGAGTGGATGATGCTTTTTCAGGATGCTTCATACTTGAAGAAAATTTAGATTATTACAGTAGAGCTACTGATTATTCTGTGTTAGTGTTAGTATTCTTCCTCATATTTTGATACCAGTTTTAACTGCTTTATTCAGGTACAGTTATATATAGTTCACTTGTTTTAAGTGTACGATTGAATGTTTTTGGGTAAGTTAATAGAGTTGTGCAACCACAATCACTATCTAAAATGATCCCACTTGCTCATTTAAATTCACTGTACAGTCCTACCTCTTGGCAATGATTAATCTGTTTTCTGTTTCTATAGATTTGTCTTTCCTGGACATTCCACATAAGTGAAATAATATAATGTGTGGTCTTTTTACTGGCTTCTTTCACTTAGCTGTTTTTAAAAAGATTCATGTATGTTGTAACATGTAGCAGTAGTTTCTTCTTTTATATAGCTGAATTATGTTCTGTTTAATACATATACCACATTTTGTTTATCCATTCATCAGTTGATTAGCATATGGGTTATTTTTAGTTTTTTGACTGTTATATATAATGCTGCTATGAACATTTGTGTAAAAGTCTGTGTATAGACCTGTGTGTTCATCTCTTTTGGGTAGACTGTTAGGAGTGAAATTGTTGGGTTGTGTAGTAAATTACTTATTTAGTATCACAACTTAGACGGCTGTGATGTGTGATGTTGGCTTTCTCTGATTGTCACCAAGATAGCTATTGTTTCAGATGAGGTGCCTGCACATGGGTTATCAAATTAAATCAACTGGCAGTGAAGTATCTGATTTTTGGCAGTGATGTATCTAATTTTTATGACTTGTCCACCTTAGTAGAGCTACCGTCCAGGATGAGTTTAGTGATAGGTAGGGGGAGACAGGAAGCAGGTACAGGTGAAAATGTCATAGACTGATATTGCTTGTATCTGCAGCCTGAATTTCAGCAGTTTTTCACATATAAACAAATGCTCCTCAGATTGTTGTATGCTTTTGATATATTTCCAAACAATATTAAAGTGACCATTTTGATAATCTATCCAGTTGTATTACTGTGTGTTAGGCAGATTATTTGCCAATCTCTTCACTCTGTCATTTCCTCCAAAAACCATTTTTTTGAACTGAACAATACAAAAATATTAAGGCATCTTCTTCAGGCACATATATATATATATATATATATATATATATATATATATATATAATATAAAATATATACATACATACATATATATATATACATATATATATATATATATATATATACACACATATAGTTTACTGAGAATCTTAAGCATTTTTCATAAAGGGCCTTAGAAAAAATTGTTATATAGAATATAGATAGGTAGACAGTATTATTTCAAAAAATATACTAAGTTGAGAATATGCTTGTGTGCTCAGTTGTGTCAGTCATATCTTACTTTTTGTGATTCCATGAGCTGTAGCCCACTAAGCTCCTCTGTCCTTGAGATTCTTCAGGCAAGAATACTGAAGTGGGTTGCCATACCTTACTCCAGGGGATCTTTCCGACCCAGGGATCACACCTGCATTTCCTGTATCTCCTGCATCACAGGAGGATTCTTTACCACTGAGCCACTGGGGAAACCCAAGTCGAAACTATAATAAAATATAAAGAACTTTCTGTGTGTCATTTCATTGCTACTCCCTGTAAAGGAATAAACATGAATCTTACCTTGCACCAAAGATGTGGCAGCACTTAATATTTTTACAGAGTTTAGAACTCATCTTTATCCTGTTCCCAAGTTCTCCACATGTGTATGTATACATAAGCACATCTTTCCATTAATAGTGATATTTAATTAATTATGTACATGATTTTCCAATGACTAAGTTATGAATTAGTTTGCTAATGTCAGGAGCATTTCATACTTTCATAGTATTGGACTGCTTCTTCTAGGAAGAAAAAAATAGGAGTTTGGGCTATACTGCCAAGCTCCCACAGCCATTTAAAAATAACTAATGTGCACTTGGAAATCTCTCATTGTAAAACTCTATCTTAAACACACACACACACACACACACACACAATCAGTTTGTCAGTTAATTGCCTGTGGTGAAAGTTAATGTTCTAATAAACTAGGTATTAACTGATGTAATGAGTGGTATCATGTAGGTTATTGCCATTATAAACCATACTTAACAGTTTAGAAAATCAATAACATATTAAACTAAGGTTAGTGCTTCTGGGAGAGTTCTTTGGCAAACAGTTGTTTTGTGACAGATTGTGACTGAATCTTCTGCTACTTGGAAGGCAGAACATGTTCTGCCGCCTTAGTGACTATTAAAGATTTGTATCTGTGGAAAAATCACACACACACAGACATAGAGACACACAGACACACACAGACACACAGACACACACACAGACACACAGACACAGACACACACACACACACACACACACACACACACACACACACACACACACACACACACACACACACACACACACACACACACACACACACACACACACACACACCCCCCAGTGAACCACATCTCACCTCCCCTCAGCAGAGGTGCTGGCTTATAGGTCTACAGACTAGGGAGGAGACAGGGAAAGGGAGGGAGGCTAAAATCCGGGCCCGGTCCTTGCTTTCCTTGCTGTCTCCACACACGAACCCACTTACTGGTATTGGGTAACTAAAGGAAAAGCCGGCAGCAGGGTGACCCATTTGCTCACAAATGCAAGTTTGCTGTTCCCAAGCAGTCAGGGGTCATATTAATCTGGTGGAGGAACACTCCAGTCTGTGCTATTCGCTTAACATCGCTGCTTCTGTACATCATCATGAAGCTGCCAGATGGAGAGAGAAATGCAGATTCTCAGCAGATTTACTGGCAAGGTTCTGGCCAGGACAGGATTGGCTGTGTTCTGTCCAAACATAGCCCCTATCTGAACTTACAGAGAGTCAGCCTAGAGAATAACCAGAGAGTATTCGTGAGGACGACAGCTAGCATCACACTGACTAATCATTCTGGAAAGAATGAGTTCATAGCCTATACGTGTGCTGTTTTCATCAAATCCCCCATGCCAGACTCCCAGGCCCTTCGTTAAGCATTCCTCTATAGGTTTTATCCTTTGTGCATAATATCCCACTTTATGTTGACTTTTCCCTCCTCTTACCATGTGTTCTACAGCAGAAAGTTACTGAGATGAACACATATTAATATATCACAGGGACAAAGATACAGTACATTATTAGTAAAAGATCAAAGAGACACAGTGTAATGTTAAATGAAAAGCATTCCACTGGGAGACCGGAAGTCTGTGTTCCTCTTCTGAGCCTGTGATTAAACTCCTGGATGACCACGAGGAAGTGACACCATCCCAGGACCTCAAATTGCTCATATGCCCCAGGGAACTGGCTGAGATCTAATCTAGGCTCCTTCCACGGCAACACTGTTCCACTGACGACCATGTAATTTCTATGTAGAAGTCACTATGCTGAGCATTTTGCCACCTCTCTGATCTTCACAACACCCTTGTGAAGTAGGTGTCACCATCCCGTTTCACGAGTGGCAGTTCAGGGCTTGCAGCAAAGAAGGAACGTGCCAGAGACACAGCCTGCAAGGGGCTTGGCCAGAACTCTGTATTCTAATGACTTTGCTGCAGTCTTTTTCTTTTTTTCTCATGAGAGGAGAGATTTCATTTAGTTAGTTAGCTTTGGCTGCACTGGCTCTTCGTTGCTGCACACAAGATTTCTCTACTTGCAGTGAGTGCAGGTTACTTGCTGCAGTGCTCGGGCTTCTTTCTCTTTGCAGTGGCTTCTCTTGTTGTAAAGCACAGACTGTAAGTACATGGGCTCAGCAATTGGGGCCCAAGGGCTTAGCTGCTCTGCAGAATGTGGGATCTTCCTGGACCCAGAATTGAATCTTTGTCCCCCCCATTGGCAGGCGGATTTTTTTATCCACTGTATCACCAGGGAAATCCTACACTGCACTCTTCACATGGACCAAAATGCTATAACTGGATAAAGCTACTTTTTGTCATCAAAGCTCTTCCTCAAGGATCTTGGACTTCGAGTACTGGAGATGGGCAAACTATATCACTATCTTGGGACGTTAGAGTACCAGCTGATTATCAGCCACTTCCCTGAGCCCCAGCCCTCCTCTTTGTCATTGCTGCAGACATCCCTCATCACTACCATATGATCCATTCAGAAACTAACGTGGATACATGGACCTGCCTTCCAGGATCCCTCCCAGTATTGTTGACTTTTCCTCCTCTTACCATGTGTTCTACAGCAGAAAGTTACTGAGATGAACACATATTAATATATCACAGGGACAAAGATACAGTACATTATTAGTAAAAGATCAAAGAGACACAGTGTAATGTTAAATGAAAAGCATTCCACTGGGAGACCGGAAGTCTGTGTTCCTCTTCTGAGCCTGTGATTAAACTCCTGGATGACCACGAGGAAGTGACACCATCCCAGGACCTCAAATTGCTCATATGCCCCAGGGAACTGGCTGAGATCTAATCTAGGCTCCTTCCACGGCAACACTGTTCCACTGACGACCATGTAATTTCTATGTAGAAGTCACTATGCTGAGCATTTTGCCACCTCTCTGATCTTCACAACACCCTTGTGAAGTAGGTGTCACCATCCCGTTTCACGAGTGGCAGTTCAGGGCTTGCAGCAAAGAAGGAACGTGCCAGAGACACAGCCTGCAAGGGGCTTGGCCAGAACTCTGTATTCTAATGACTTTGCTGCAGTCTTTTTCTTTTTTTCTCATGAGAGGAGAGATTTCATTTAGTTAGTTAGCTTTGGCTGCACTGGCTCTTCGTTGCTGCACACAAGATTTCTCTACTTGCAGTGAGTGCAGGTTACTTGCTGCAGTGCTCGGGCTTCTTTCTCTTTGCAGTGGCTTCTCTTGTTGTAAAGCACAGACTGTAAGTACATGGGCTCAGCAATTGGGGCCCAAGGGCTTAGCTGCTCTGCAGAATGTGGGATCTTCCTGGACCCAGAATTGAATCTTTGTCCCCCCCATTGGCAGGCGGATTTTTTTATCCACTGTATCACCAGGGAAATCCTACACTGCACTCTTCACATGGACCAAAATGCTATAACTGGATAAAGCTACTTTTTGTCATCAAAGCTCTTCCTCAAGGATCTTGGACTTCGAGTACTGGAGATGGGCAAACTATATCACTATCTTGGGACGTTAGAGTACCAGCTGATTATCAGCCACTTCCCTGAGCCCCAGCCCTCCTCTTTGTCATTGCTGCAGACATCCCTCATCACTACCATATGATCCATTCAGAAACTAACGTGGATACATGGACCTGCCTTCCAGGATCCCTCCCAGTATTAGGACCCTTCTCTATTCTGCTTGGCCACGATACTGTAATACTGGTTGTGAGGAAATTAAAATAGTATCCTTGAAATTACTGTCATAGCCACCCTCCATTCCTTTTACTGGAAGGCCGAGACAGCATGAATTGACTTCTGCGCTAAAACACTTTTCCTATTTATTAATTTATTTTTCTGTTTCGGTCATACCATGCGGGGCACTTGGGATCCTAGTTCCCTGACCAGGGATCAAACCCACACCTCCTGCATTGGAAGTGCAAAGTCCTAACCACTGAACTGCCAGGGGAGTCCCTAAAACATTTTTCAAAGCTCCTGGTTGAGAGTGACTGTTGATTTAGAGTTAAGGTTAGCTTGGCTGAGTTGTTCCAAACTGCTTTTCAAGTTCTTTGGCTGGATTCTGCCCCTATTGCTGAGATCCTGTTTGGGAATCTGCTTCCCAAATACCCCTACCTATCTCTGAGCTCCTAGTAGAAGACTGTCTTCAACTCTATCTGCCCTTGTGTCTGGCCTTACCTTCAGTACACACATGATATTTCCTCTCTTCTGATGACCAGTTTTTTAGATCTGTTCCTTGCTTTCATTTACTTTATTGCCTTACCTAGCATCTCCTCTGATCTTCAGTGGAAATCACTCCCTTTCTGTAGATTTGACTGGTTTGAGGCCTTTGGCTTGTGTTCTACCTGAGGCTATAGGCCACTGAGGAGTTGTTACCCACAGGTGAATGTGTCCATGTGAGAGATTTTCATTTTTAATGCAGTGTTTTTCCAGTCTTATTAATGTTATATCTACCCTTTACATTAAAAGGAATGAAAGTGTTTCTTCCTTTGTGGCTCTTAAAAAAAAAAAAAAAAAGAAAACTACCAAATCTCGATTGCTTTCCAGGATACCCTATATTTTACTTATTACTTATTTATCTATTTCATTCTATTTTATTTTATTTTTGGCCACAAGGCATGTGAGATCTCACTTCCCTGTCCAGGAGTCAAACCCGTGCTCCCTGCAGTGGAAGATCAGAATCTTAACCACTGGACTACCAGGGAAGGCCCTATCTTGTTTATTTTTGATCTGCATAGAAGGTAAACTCTAGGATGTGGGGGATTTTGTTCACTGATGTACCTCAAACATTTGAAACAAGGTCTACCATAAGCAGATCTCTGGAAAATATTTATTAAATGAGTGGCTGAATGAATGAATTCACTCTAGTGTCTTGTTGTCTTTAGCAACTGTGTTTCAAAAGTAATGTTCTCATATCATAGTTTTAAAATGAACTAAGAAGAAATAAATCAGAGTAGACAATTTGACAATGAAGTTATTCCCTAGAATAGATAACATTGTACTCGATCAGAAGAATGGTGGAGAACTGGTCCTTTGGATAATTTCAAAGCTCCTGGTTGAGAGTGACTGTTGATTTAGAGTTAAGGTTAGCTTGGCTGAGTTGTTCCAAACTGCTTTTCAAGTTCTTTGGCTGGATTCTGCCCCTATTGCTGAGATCCTGTTTGGGAATCTGCTTCCCAAATACCCCTACCTATCTCTGAGCTCCTAGTAGAAGACTGTCTTCAACTCTATCTGCCCTTGTGTCTGGCCTTACCTTCAGTACACACATGATATTTCCTCTCTTCTGATGACCAGTTTTTTAGATCTGTTCCTTGCTTTCATTTACTTTATTGCCTTACCTAGCATCTCCTCTGATCTTCAGTGGAAATCACTCCCTTTCTGTAGATTTGACTGGTTTGAGGCCTTTGGCTTGTGTTCTACCTGAGGCTATAGGCCACTGAGGAGTTGTTACCCACAGGTGAATGTGTCCATGTGAGAGATTTTCATTTTTAATGCAGTGTTTTTCCAGTCTTATTAATGTTATATCTACCCTTTACATTAAAAGGAATGAAAGTGTTTCTTCCTTTGTGGCTCTTAAAAAAAAAAAAAAAAAGAAAACTACCAAATCTCGATTGCTTTCCAGGATACCCTATATTTTACTTATTACTTATTTATCTATTTCATTCTATTTTATTTTATTTTTGGCCACAAGGCATGTGAGATCTCACTTCCCTGTCCAGGAGTCAAACCCGTGCTCCCTGCAGTGGAAGATCAGAATCTTAACCACTGGACTACCAGGGAAGGCCCTATCTTGTTTATTTTTGATCTGCATAGAAGGTAAACTCTAGGATGTGGGGGATTTTGTTCACTGATGTACCTCAAACATTTGAAACAAGGTCTACCATAAGCAGATCTCTGGAAAATATTTATTAAATGAGTGGCTGAATGAATGAATTCACTCTAGTGTCTTGTTGTCTTTAGCAACTGTGTTTCAAAAGTAATGTTCTCATATCATAGTTTTAAAATGAACTAAGAAGAAATAAATCAGAGTAGACAATTTGACAATGAAGTTATTCCCTAGAATAGATAACATTGTACTCGATCAGAAGAATGGTGGAGAACTGGTCCTTTGGGTGGATAAGTTGTGTGAGCTGAGTCAGAGTGGGGACTAAAGGCCAGAGTAGCAATTGACCTAATTACTCAGCCAGCAAACTTTGCAGATTTGGCCTGTAAATAACGTACCCATAGGCTTCACAGACCTCTCAGCACAGATGGTTTCATTTGAATTTGAGTTCCCATGCCCCTTTCTAGGAGGTTTATGTGGATGTTCTTTGGCATGCCTGCCTGCTGTGTGAAGCCAATTTACCTTCAGGAAAATATTCACCACATAGGCAATGGCAGATAGAGTCCACATTGGTTTTATCCACTGCCAGGTCAAAGGCTGATTGCTATGAAGACAGGTTCATGGAAACAATTTTATTTTGTATTTCTAGAATTGCCTTTGAATTAATTATTATTATATTAGTGATGATCTTTCACTACAAAAGAAATTCACAAAATAAATTGACTTAAGTAAAGCACAGAGGTACCCTACCAACAGAAGTCATCAAAGCCAATAACAAGCATTTACAATGGCCATTTCTGATAGAAAGAAACATTGGTTCAATATTGTGAAACCCTGAATTTATACTTTCTTTCCACGATGTTGATCAGTACCAATCAGGCTTGCCTCTCCATCAGGAAACTGCTTCCCTCATAGCTTCTGCTTCTTTGGTAGGCAGATTTTATAACCTAAACTCATGTGCTGGCAATGGTGAGGTTGTCAGGGAAGGGCATCTGACTGAAGACTCATTAATCTATGGACAGTCTTATACTTCTGTGGTTTGATAGGAGAGTAAAGCCAACCTTATTTCACAAGAATTCAAACACAGAGAGTAAGAAAATAATTTGCCATTCAGAACTGGAGGCAGAAGCTGAAGAGATGCAGTGAGAATGTAAAAAGCTAACATTTACAGAGTCCCTCTCAAGTGCCTGAGACTAACACATTGCATGGGCTATCTTTCAAATCCCCAGCATAGGTTTATGGGTAGCTTCCTAGATGGCCTAGTGGTAAAGAATCGGCCCTGCCAATGCAGGAGACACAGAGACGTGGGTTCTATCCCTGGGTCAGGAAAATTCCCAGCCCCTCAGGTTTAGAGGGTTCCCTTGTACTCGATCAAAAATTCTGGCTTTGGTGGATAAGTTGTGTGAGCTGAGTCAGAGTGGGGACTAAAGGCCAGAGTAGCAATTGACCTAATTACTCAGCCAGCAAACTTTGCAGATTTGGCCTGTAAATAACGTACCCATAGGCTACAGACCTCTCAGCACAGATGGTTTCATTTGAATTTGAGTTCCATGCCCCTTTCTAGGAGGTTTATGTGGATGTTCTTTGGCATGCCTGCCTGCTGTGTGAAGCCAATTTACCTTCAGGAAAATATTCACCACATAGGCAATGGCAGATAGAGTCCACATTGGTTTTATCCACTGCCAGGTCAAAGGCTGATTGCTATGAAGACAGGTTCATGGAAACAATTTTATTTTGTATTTCTAGAATTGCCTTTGAATTAATTATTATTATATTAGTGATGATCTTTCACTACAAAAGAAATTCACAAAATAAATTGACTTAAGTAAAGCACAGAGGTACCCTACCAACAGAAGTCATCAAAGCCAATAACAAGCATTTACAATGGCCATTTCTGATAGAAAGAAACATTGGTTCAATATTGTGAAACCCTGAATTTATACTTTCTTTCCACGATGTTGATCAGTACCAATCAGGCTTGCCTCTCCATCAGGAAACTGCTTCCCTCATAGCTTCTGCTTCTTTGGTAGGCAGATTTTATAACCTACACTCATGTGCTGGCAATGGTGAGGTTGTCGGGGAAGGGCATCTGACTGAAGACTCATTAATCTATGGACAGTCTTATACTTCTGTGGTTTGATAGGAGAGTAAAGCCAACCTTATTTCACAAGAATTCAAACACAGAGAGTAAGAAAATAATTTGCCATTCAGAACTGGAGGCAGAAGCTGAAGAGATGCAGTGAGAATGTAAAAAGCTAACATTTACAGAGTCCCTCTCAAGTGCCTGAGACTAACACATTGCATGGGCTATCTTTCAAATCCCCAGCATAGGTTTATGGGTAGCTTCCTAGATGGCCTAGTGGTAAAGAATCGGCCCTGCCAATGCAGGAGACACAGAGACGTGGGTTCTATCCCTGGGTCAGGAAAATTCCCTGGAGGAGGGCATGGCCACCCACTCCAGTATTCTTGCCTGAGAAATCCCATGGACAGAGGAGCCTGGTGGGCTATGGTCTATGGGGCTGCAAGAAGTCAGACACAACTAAGCACACATGCACAATAGGTTTATGATCCCAGTGCTAGTCTTAATTTGCAGGCCCAGGGAAGGTAAATTACTTGATTATGCAGTAATTCATGGGATCATGCTTTAAGCCCAGGTTCATGTGATTCGTGAGCCTCTTCCCTCAGTCACTGCATAACACCGACCACAGAGGAGAGTGAATTTTGTAAAGCAACAGTCCCCAGCCTTTTTGGCACCAAGGACCAATTTCATGGAAGACAGGTTTTCCATGGACCAGCAGTGGGGGTGAGGATGGTTTCTAGATGATTCAAGCACTTCACATTACATCTGTTGTGCACTTCATTTCTATTACTATTGCACCAGCTCCACCTCATCTCATCAGACTTTACATTCTTGCGACTGGGGACACCTGCTGTAAAGGTCAGGTTAAAGTTAAGAAGAAAGAAAGTCCATGAGCAAATAGAGAATACCAGTTATTTGAGAAAATAAAGTGGAAATAGAATGGTCCAAAGAGAACCAAGGTAGCTTGTGGAAAAACACATTTCCTGGGAGAAAAGAGAGACTGGACTCAAGAATTGCCTTCGATTAACATAGTGTTCTGCTGTATTTTATTTGAGAAGTTCTCTGTCCTTTGTCAGTAAAAGGCTGTCTTTAAAAAGTTGTTTATACTAATTAATACCCTAAAAACATTTTGGGGGGAGAGAAAATATAATCATAACATGTGTGTTTCAGGTGTCCAATTCTTTTCTCCTATGTCTATGCTCAGGTGCCAGCCTGTCTCTCTCAGGAAGACTGGCATGGAGGTAGGCCCCACGGAGCCAGGGCCAGGAGATCTGAAGGTCATTTAAAAGAATAATCTTTCCTTCTGTCTATGTATTTGACTGCACCAAGTCTTAGTTGCAGCATGCAAACTCTTAGTTGCAATTCCTCGTTCCCAAACGAGGGATCAAACTCAGCATTGGGAGCATGGAACTTTAGCCACTGGGCCAACAGGGAAGTCCTGGAAGCTTATTTCTTGTTTGGATGTCCCTTCATTGTATAGGTTCTTGGCAATGGACAATAAAGTAGCTCCAACAAAGGCAGTTTCTTTTTGCCAGAGGTCTTCCTTCAGTGTCTCATTCTGATGACCAAAGTGCTTCCTAGAAAAAAACAATCTTCGAGATAATACTGGGGCTACAGAAAAGCACAGTTCTGCTTATAAGGAGGCCTATATTCCCTGACCTAGCAAGCGCTGTGAATCATATACATGGATATGCCGTGCACCTCCCAATGCTCCTAGGAGTTATGGTACTGAGGATGTGTGCTTCCTCACAGTGTAATCCCCAGGCAGCTCTCTTTTGTAATGACTGTTGCTGGATCCCAGGATCTGAGGAACCCAAGAAAACATTAGCTGAACTACTGTCCCCATGAATATAAGAGCCTTGTCTTCTCATGGAATAAGATTTACATCTCCTACATTGATGTAATTCATTTTCTTCATCTTTGGATCCCTTCACTTTGTTCTTTGGCTTCATTTTGTTCTTCTGACAAGTCTTGGTGAAGTTTTAAACCAGTCATCTGGATCACTTTAGAATCCTGTTCTCTTGAAAATTATAAATGAAGAAATGTTCTATAAAGGAAAGACCAGAATGACCTAGTCAGTCATGGAAATGATTCTTTTCATTTCACAGGTCCCAGTGACCTCACACCAATTAAATAGAAATGCGCATAATTTTCAGGATGTGTTATGATAAATTAGATATCTAAATGTCAGATGAAAGCAGTGTTTTCTGAAACTTCCTCAGATGTAACCTGGGTTTGGGTGTGTGTGCCTGGGGAAGATATGCATGTTGTGTTTTTATAAAATAGGCAAATTTGCAAAGTTTTCCTCTAATATTTAGATTATAAATAGGTTGATCAAAGGAGCTGTACTGTTTAATCCATCAGGAGGCATTATTTTTAGGGTAATGAATACTTATGAGACTACAGAGACAGTTCAATTTTAAAACATAGTTAAGTAAAATCTGTTTTTGTTAGTTTAAGGAGTAGCAAATTTGTATGCTGTATGCGTTATTTATCGTATGTATGTATTTCTTTTATTTAATTTTTATAACCAGGTTTATTGAGATATGTTTTATATATAGGAGAATTCACCATTTTCAAGTACACAGTTTGATAAATGTTAACAACTATAAAGTTGTGTATCCACCACTATAAGCATAATATATAAAAATTCCCAAAAGTTCTTTCATGCCCCTTTGTAGCCAATCCCCTCCCTCATTCCTTGGCACTGATCTGATTTTCCTTTGTATAGTTTCACTTTTTCTAGGATGATGTCCCATAATAGAATCATATGATACGTTAGTCTTTGTGCCTGGCTTTCTTCACTTAGCATAAGACATTTGAGATGTTTTCATATTTTTGCCTATACCAGTTGCTTGTTCCTTTTTAACACTGAGTCCATAGTCCGTTATCTGATGTATCATAATTAGTTCATTTAGTCACCTATGGAAACACACTTAGCTTATTTCCATTTGGCTCTATTATGAACAAAGCTGCATGAACATTCGTGTGTAAGTCTTTGTGGGAGGATGTTTTCGTTTCTTTTAGGAAAATACATAAAAGTATGTATTCATTTTATTTTCAAATGAGTATACACACACAATAATCTATGAAAAACTGTAATTATATGTATGAAAGAACACATAATATTCACCATATAAATTTCATTCTTGCAAGTGAGACAAATCTCTTCATTAGCTGAAAAACCCTAGTTGTTGCATGAACTAAGATTTTTCATTTCAGCAGGACTAGCTTGTGTTTAATATTTGATACTTTGCTCCTTTCTGAAGCATCCAGAGAAATGATTCAGAAATTTCAGTGGCACTTAAGGTTTTCAATTTAACATTTTGCTTTTTTTTGTATATATTTTTAAAATTTTTGTTTTGTGTTAGAGTATAGTTGATTAACAATGCTGTGTTAGTTTCAGGTATACAGCAGTTATACACATACAGTAGCTATTCTTTTCTCATTTAAATCATGGCAGAATATTGAGTAGTGTTCCCTGTGCTATTTAGTAGGTCCTTGATGTTTATCTGTTTTAAATATAGCAGTGTATACATGTCAATCCCAAATTCGCAGTCTGTCCCTCCTCGATTTCTGTATGTTAGACAAGATATCATATGTGTTGTGTGTACAGCTGCTTGCTATTTTTCAAGGATATTAAACTTGGATTTTGAGCTTAAGATTTAAAAAACCTTTGTAAAGAGTACATTTTAAGATTTTTCCACAGAGTAATAATTTACCAATTTTCCTCATTATAAGCAAAACTTATTAAAATAAAATTTGTGAATAGGGTAAAAAATGTAAAATATAGAAAATTAAAAATATAAATTGTGTTTGATTATCATGTAATTCTCGTTGAAAAGCAGTGGTAAGAAGTTTGAACAGTTACAGTAGGTAAGGTTAGCATAAGACATTTGAGATGTTTTCATATTTTTGCCTATACCAGTTGCTTGTTCCTTTTTAACACTGAGTCCATAGTCCGTTATCTGATGTATCATAATTAGTTCATTTAGTCACCTATGGAAACACACTTAGCTTATTTCCATTTGGCTCTATTATGAACAAAGCTGCATGAACATTCGTGTGTAAGTCTTTGTGGGAGGATGTTTTCGTTTCTTTTAGGAAAATACATAAAAGTATGTATTCATTTTATTTTCAAATGAGTATACACACACAATAATCTATGAAAAACTGTAATTATATGTATGAAAGAACACATAATATTCACCATATAAATTTCATTCTTGCAAGTGAGACAAATCTCTTCATTAGCTGAAAAACCCTAGTTGTTGCATGAACTAAGATTTTTCATTTCAGCAGGACTAGCTTGTGTTTAATATTTGATACTTTGCTCCTTTCTGAAGCATCCAGAGAAATGATTCAGAAATTTCAGTGGCACTTAAGGTTTTCAATTTAACATTTTGCTTTTTTTTGTATATATTTTTAAAATTTTTGTTTTGTGTTAGAGTATAGTTGATTAACAATGCTGTGTTAGTTTCAGGTATACAGCAGTTATACACATACAGTAGCTATTCTTTTCTCATTTAAATCATGGCAGAATATTGAGTAGTGTTCCCTGTGCTATTTAGTAGGTCCTTGATGTTTATCTGTTTTAAATATAGCAGTGTATACATGTCAATCCCAAATTCGCAGTCTGTCCCTCCTCGATTTCTGTATGTTAGACAAGATATCATATGTGTTGTGTGTACAGCTGCTTGCTATTTTTCAAGGATATTAAACTTGGATTTTGAGCTTAAGATTTAAAAAACCTTTGTAAAGAGTACATTTTAAGATTTTTCCACAGAGTAATAATTTACCAATTTTCCTCATTATAAGCAAAACTTATTAAAATAAAATTTGTGAATAGGGTAAAAAATGTAAAATATAGAAAATTAAAAATATAAATTGTGTTTGATTATCATGTAATTCTGCGTTGAAAAGCAGTGGTAAGAAGTTTGAACAGTTACAGTAGGTAAGGTTAGAGAATCTCTCCGTTCTGCAGTTATTCTTATTATTTTGGGAATCACTTCACCCTTGAGTCCACAGGATCAGAGACCAGATTGTCTCCTTCAGTGCTCTCAGTAGATCATGACTTTACCCTCTCTGCTTGTAACCTTTGCACCAGGGTGGACATCTAGACCTGTCTAGACCAATCAAATGCATATCTACAGAAGTCTAGACTGGATCTGAACTAAGGCTTTTTATGTGAGTGTATCTGAGTCATTTTGTTCAGGGGCTGTGAGATAGCTATTTTTCAACCATTTAACAAGAAACAGAGAACATTCATCAGCAAATATTACAGGAAGGGGAACTGCTTCCAGGGTCCAGAAGTGGGCTCTTGCCTAACACTCCGAAATGAATTGTCCAGGGAGACACACAAGTTGACAAAGCAAGAGATTTTATTGGAAAGGGCATCTGGGTGGAGAGCAGTAGGTAAGGGAACCCAGGAGAACTGCTCTGCCATGTGACTTATAGTCTTGGGTTTTATGGAGATGGGATTAGTTTCTAGGTTATATTTGACCAGTTATCCTGACTCAGTCCTTCCTGGTGGTACACACATTGCTCAGCCAAGATGGGTGCCAGCGAGAAGTATTCTGGGAGGTGATTGGACACCTGGTGTCTTTTAACCTTTCCTGAACTCTTCCAGTTAGTGGTGGCTTATTAGTACCATATTCCTCACCTCCTGTCCTAAAATAACTCATGCAGATGGTTATTATGTTCTCTGGCCAAGTGGGTGATATCAGTTAGTGTGCTTCCCGTAATATAAGGAGGAATGAAGCAGAGGTGTAGAGGAACCAAGAAGTGAGGTGAACATTTCTACTAACTTTCTCCGCCCTGGTTCAAGCCTGTAATTTCCAGTGGTTCCTGAGGTGCAGAACTGTCTTTTTCTTGTGACCCATGACATAACTGAAGAACAAAATGTTGGTTTTACTGAGCTTCATATGATTTCTGTCACTTGCCTTCAAAATTTCTAAGTGCTAGAACTGTTACTGAGTCCAAACTCACTCTGCTTGCAACATGAGAGGCCGATGAATCTGAGGGATAAGGTGTTGAGGCAACTTTATTTGGAAAGCCAGCTGACCCAGAAGACAGCGTACTAATGCCTCAAAATAATCATCTTGTCCGGGTTTGAATGCCAGGTTCTTGCACAGATCAGAGACTGGGGGAGGTGAGGAAGTAAAGTAAAAAGGTCATTTAATCTTGCAAGTATCTCCTAGAATTGTAAGCTTCAGCCAGGGGATGTATTAATTTCTTCCTTCCTGCCGTCTGCAGGGGGAAAGGGTTCTGAACTAAGGCACTTTAGCTTACCACTCTGGGCAGAGTTCCCTGAGGCACACCATTGTATGTGATTATAATAACAAAAGCGACTAAGAGGTAGATCTAGCTTTTGTTGTTTAGTCTCCTGAGCCCTGTCCTACTCTTTTGCGACCCCTTAAAACTTCTCTGAGACTTTCATGAGAAAATATTTATAAAGCAAGTAAGAGCATTCCTATTGTACAGTAAAGATTCAATAAATGGTGACAATTGTTATTACTAATAGTTCTGAAGTTTTTCCTCCCTCACTCTTTTTCTTCCTTTCATAAATATTTTGTTTTAATGTCAGCTACACCTGGTGTTAAGGTTAAACACATATACCTCTAAAGAACTGGAATTCTCACTGGGAAGACACATTCATAAACAGAGTCATGGTGTCACATTCCAGTGCAATGACAGATGTGTGTATGGGAAGGCTCTCACCCACAAGGCAAGTTGAGGAGAGATGCAGCCAGAGTACAAAAAGCCCTTTCAGAGATTCACTTCCAATGTAAAGAGTAGAGGCGGGTGGCATACAAGAAGTGTGGACAACAGAGGTTCCTGATTTGAAAGCTTTCAGGGCAAGATGTTTACTAAGTGCTTCTTGAGATTGGGTGATTTCATCTTAGACCCTGAGGTCAGACATATCCTGATGGTGTCGATTCCTGGGAAATATCAGTCCAGATGGGGAGGGCCCCAAAGTTCCTGACCTAACCCTTCTAAGAGTGACACAGGTTGCCATATGGTCAGCAGGCAAATGACCAAATGGCCTCTGGTAGGCTTCCTCTAACAGCCAGTAAAATTCCTTGATCTTTGTTGCTCCAAAGGCAAAAGTTTCCTTAACCTGTAACCTATGGCCTTTCTTCCACTGACTGGTGCCAGCTACCCAATTTCACAGAGCTCACTCACATGTCAGCAACTCAAGTTAGAGGATGGCTGACTTCACTAAAAGCCCACCTCCAGACTAAAGTGCTTTGCTCCTTCATTTGAGTCAGATCAATGTTGCAGTTTGGTGGTCTTTTAATAAAAGTCTATTGGTTTGGGGGTGTTTTCTAAGTCAGAAGTTTGCCAGTAGCTTCCTTGCAAACATGCTGACATTGCTGCAGCTTTCCATAGATGAAGAGACACAGGCTCATCCCCATGGATCACTGTGAGTGTGCCTGTCTGGAGCTGAGCACATGTTGTGCCCACCTCAGCCTATAGGCACGCTCTCTAGGAGACGCTGGCAGAGCTCTCTATGAGAGCGGTGCCTGTGTCCTGGGGAAGGTACTTGAGGAGAGGACTTTGTCTTCACGTAACGAATCTATTTCCTGAGAGCACCTTGCAGATGGGCCTCATCCACTCACACTCAGTGAACTGGCAGGACTTCCTCAGTGTAAATCTGGTTATCAAGTGGGTTGTCTCTGCAGCCTGTATTTCTTCTTGAGATTCCAGAGAGGAAGCTAAACTTCCCTGAACCTGGTGTTTCCCTCTCCATCATGCAGACTGCTTCTGTAAGTCACTTCAGGGTCCTCAGCTCAGATGGAAAGTGCTACCTGAGTGCTGGGTACTGTGCTGTGTTACTGGTTTGAGAGACCCAGTATCTCAGTCAGGCTATGCAAAACACACTCTCTGTGAGGTGGAGTTTCAAAGTTTTCACCAGCTGCTTCTGTGTGAAGTACAGCTCAGGTTTTTTGATGGAGTTGAAAAGTCACAAAGAGCTGAGTCAGCCCCACGGACCACCTGAAGGAACAATGAAATGCCCTGGCCCCGTGGCCTCTTCCTGACTGTGAACTCACTTCAGTACCAGCCCCTCCCCTCCTCCAGCATCGAGTCCTTTCCCTGCCCCCACCCAGCTACTTAAGCCCCACTCCAGACTTGTGGTTCTCTTGGCCACTTCACTCTCTTGGCCCTTTTGGCTCCCTCGGCTCTCTCCGCGCAGCACTCTCTCCTGGTTATGTGTATGTAGCCAGATCCCTCCTGGTGCCTCCTGTCAAACTTGAATATGAATAAACCTTGGACCTGCCTGTATGAGGTTGCTGCTTCTCTTTCTTTTATCAACAATTTCCTTATATTTCCTCTCTCTCTCAAAACTGACTTTGCCAGTTCTAAATGGTTCCCTGAAAAGTTATGATTTTGTAAATCCTTATTTTTGTGGGAGCTATTTTATTGAAGGGCTGTCAAAAATCTACCGGAAATGATGTAATCTGTCCAACATGGACAACTCGGTCACGGCTGCAGTTATGCTTTAAAATTCAACAGTCAGGGCTCTTCTAAGACCACTTCAGCCTCTGTTTTGTTTATAAAGGAAATTAGATACCACAGACTGTGGTCAAGATATATAGATCAAGATGAAAATAGATACTGAAGCCAACTTTCTGATGACAGTCTAAGACAATTTAAATTTATTTACTCCTCTTTAAGCCTCTTCATTTGAGCCCTTTGAGGAAGGGTGAGAAGTATTAATTACAGGTTATGATAGTAGCATCTTTCCCACATTTCCATTCTTATCAAAATAGACACTGCATCTTAGAGGTAAGTATTCTCATCTTTAATTGATGTTTCTCTTTAATAATACTGTCACTATCTATCACTTCCTACACAGCATTCCAACATGCATTATCTCACTTGATCTTAACAGCAATATTATAAACAATAAAGTCAATGGGAATTTAATTTGGTGGTTTCAGTTCCAAGAAGTCTTCAGAAAGAAGGTAGACTTTGACCTTTGTGTGAGCAGGCGTGGAAACTGCATGAGCACTTTTCTGTGGAAGACTGCATTTCTCTACATCTAAGGGGTACAGCCTTCAACACCGTGCTATTTACCCCATGCATATACACAGACCATCCCTCTATTCCTGCCTTTTTATCCTTTCTCATCACGGAAGTTCCATGGTCTTATCTCTTTCTACTATTACCCATGCCCATGGGCCTCTTTCCATATGGAAAGATGGCAGAGGGTTGTGTAGGGTGATGCCTAGATTGGGGGTCCAGAGGCAAACTCTAACCCTAACTGAGCGATAGCTGTATGCTGTTTGACTGCTTGTATCTGTTAGAAACCAAGGAGAGTGGCTGACACGATGATCGTGTAGGTGGCCTCTTTTAGTGCAGGGCTGTTTAAAGAGATGTGGGTGGGGTGAGGGGGCCAAGGGCTGCTGAGGCACCCGGGGCCTGCAGAAACAGAAACCTTTACCACACCTGAAGGGGAAGGCATTCTGACTGCTGGTTGAGAGGAGGAGCTGTGCAGGAAGGGAGCCTGGGCAGAGCTGGAGCGGTGGAGGCCGTCACAGCCCAAGCCAGGAAGAGGTGAGAGAAATAAACTGATGACCTCGCTCTCCTCCGTCCTCCAAGTGCCTGCTGACGCCTCCAGCAGCCAAACCCATCGGGAAGGCAGAGTGCAGGGAAGCCTGGAGATGCCCACTGCAGGGTGCAGCCCCCTAGGGCCCCAAGAAGAGCAGAGAGGGGTCTCAGGAGCTCTAGGGGTGGATGGCACATACCTCTGAGACCCCAAAGTAGGGTTTGGCTGTTCTTTTCGCAGAGGGGCAGGTTCTCGCTGCCATTTATATGTTTGACTGTTGATTCTTTTAAACAGGTGTTATTTCTGTCTCCACTTGCAGAGGTGCTCTGGTACATCCACCAACAGAGTATCCATTTCACCTATCAGCCAGTTTCCCTACAATGACTGGAAAGCACTGGCTTTTATTGGGTGACTGGTTGAAATTTACAAACACTGGCTTAGGCAATATTATAAACAATAAAGTCAATGGGAATTTAATTTGGTGGTTTCAGTTCCAAGAAGTCTTCAGAAAGAAGGTAGACTTTGACCTTTGTGTGAGCAGGCGTGGAAACTGCATGAGCACTTTTCTGTGGAAGACTGCATTTCTCTACATCTAAGGGGTACAGCCTTCAACACCGTGCTATTTACCCCATGCATATACACAGACCATCCCTCTATTCCTGCCTTTTTATCCTTTCTCATCACGGAAGTTCCATGGTCTTATCTCTTTCTACTATTACCCATGCCCATGGGCCTCTTTCCATATGGAAAGATGGCAGAGGGTTGTGTAGGGTGATGCCTAGATTGGGGGTCCAGAGGCAAACTCTAACCCTAACTGAGCGATAGCTGTATGCTGTTTGACTGCTTGTATCTGTTAGAAACCAAGGAGAGTGGCTGACACGATGATCGTGTAGGTGGCCTCTTTTAGTGCAGGGCTGTTTAAAGAGATGTGGGTGGGGTGAGGGGGCCAAGGGCTGCTGAGGCACCCGGGGCCTGCAGAAACAGAAACCTTTACCACACCTGAAGGGGAAGGCATTCTGACTGCTGGTTGAGAGGAGGAGCTGTGCAGGAAGGGAGCCTGGGCAGAGCTGGAGCGGTGGAGGCCGTCACAGCCCAAGCCAGGAAGAGGTGAGAGAAATAAACTGATGACCTCGCTCTCCTCCGTCCTCCAAGTGCCTGCTGACGCCTCCAGCAGCCAAACCCATCGGGAAGGCAGAGTGCAGGGAAGCCTGGAGATGCCCACTGCAGGGTGCAGCCCCCTAGGGCCCCAAGAAGAGCAGAGAGGGGTCTCAGGAGCTCTAGGGGTGGATGGCACATACCTCTGAGACCCCAAAGTAGGGTTTGGCTGTTCTTTTCGCAGAGGGGCAGGTTCTCGCTGCCATTTATATGTTTGACTGTTGATTCTTTTAAACAGGTGTTATTTCTGTCTCCACTTGCAGAGGTGCTCTGGTACATCCACCAACAGAGTATCCATTTCACCTATCAGCCAGTTTCCCTACAATGACTGGAAAGCACTGGCTTTTATTGGGTGACTGGTTGAAATTTACAAACACTGGCTTAGGAGCTAGTATTGTATTTTCTTGTAGAACCTAAAATTTTGTCAGTGACATGGATTTGGTAGCCCTCCTAAAGTAGAGTTATTAGAATAATTACAACTTGGGAAATACATGCTTAGTGTTGATGAACTTATAATGAGGATACACTGAAGCATTTGGCTCTTTACAGCTAGCATTATTTTCTGCAAAGGGAAGCATGTGGAATAGAAATCCTGAATTTTATTCTTTATAAGAACCAATATATTTTAATACACTGGTGTGTGTGTGTGTGTGTGTGTATCTGTCTCTTGACTGATGGCTCTTTTTTTCCTTCCAAACAATAGACAAAGCATGATCCAGTGCTTATGAAGCAAAATACCACGTTCCACAATCTGACAGGTTTTATTTCTTTGTACTGGGCCTAATGGAGCTGCTTGAACAGCACACTCGAGAGGTTTCTGCGTCTAAATTATGCCACCATTCACTCTGATTTTCCAGTTTGTTATGAACCCAGTTATCTGTGGCCATGCCCAGCTTTGTAACATTCCTAGCAGAGTGGAGTGAGGCAAGAGTTACCTTCAAACTCCAGGTTTTAGGATCCATGCCTTTGAATTTCCTTCCATCAATCCCAGTCAGTGAGAACAGAGGAGAGAGGAGGTGGACACTCTCCACTCAAGTCCTGAGTGCCTGTCATGTGGTGAGCTGCTGAGATCTCAGCTGGTCCCACATGAGTCAAGTTGGTAAGCCGTGACTTGCAAATGACCATGTGGGGCTTGAGCAGCCTGCCCCTGAAATGGTCTGTGCTTGTGTAGGATTCCACCATAAGGCGGAATCAGGAGGCAAAGTAGACGAGAGAACTGTCCATACATGGGATCATGTGTGTGTGTGTATGTGAATGGAAAAGGAAGATCTTTGAACTTCACGTATGTTAACTAGACAGTCTCTCTGCAGGTTAGGATTTGTCATATAACCAGTTCTGGGGTCCTTCTTTGGTAGAGCAGAAAAGTGTGGTCAATACCATATTTAAAAAGTTATAGCCTATTAAAATCAGCAGATAAGAACAAGGTAAGTATTTCCCTGAAGTTGCCAAGTGCTGGCATTTTACTCTACATGTCTCTGTCACAGTCTGACGAAATGCAGAGCTGTAGAACTGACTGAGTTGGTATTGCTAATCTTTTCATTTTCAACTTGGATTTCTAAATGTTAACCTTCACCTGATTTTAAATGTAGTTTCCTTTTCTGCTCATTTATATATGTAATTCTTTTTTTTTTTTAAAGATTTATTTATTTATTTATTTTGGGCGGGGGTCGGGTTGGGGAGGGTGGGGAGCGGGTGGGCCACTTCTATTGGTCTTTCATTTCTCTATTTTCATCTGTCTTTGTTCTTTGGCTCCTGTGGGCCTCCCATCGTGGTGGCGTCTGTCGTTGCAGAGCGCTGGCTCTGGGCACATGCGCTCCAGAGCTCCGGCTTGGTAACTGGACACATCAGTCCAGCCGCTCCGCGGCACGTGGGATCTTCCCAGGCCAGGGATCGAACCAGCACCCCTTGCACTGCAAGGCGGTGTCCTTACCCACTGGACCAGCGGGGGAAGCCCTATATATGTAATTCTTGAGGTAACTTATTATAAATCAAAAGCTACAAATTTCTAATTTAGCATCTGGTTTTACAGATCCCTGACTCTTCATTAACGTCTTGATTTATAAACAATGGACCAAAAGTCCAGCTGCTGGATGCAAGAACTTGCACAGGATTTACAGTCTAACTAAGGGCCCTGCTGTACATCAGTGTCCCGTTTACAAATGTTTCCATTACTGAGTGGTTTGGCTGTCTGATTTGAAACACCTTCTCTTTTTACTATTTAATTCTGATTTATCTTTTTAATATATGGCACATTCTGATCACTTGTTCCTACCAAGTGCTGATTTACAAGGGCAGTGTAATAAATTTTATAACATAAATTTTAAAGGCTTTGGGTTAGGTACACAGGATTTTTGAAAGCTTTATGGCTGGAAAACAATTCTCGGAATCAAGAAGTAAATTTTATGTCCTATGAAACAAAACATGGAGCACTGACCATAGGACTGTTTGTCTTTTCTTTCCATCCCATCTCCCCCACCCACTGCATTAAGACCTTTCTTCTTAAACTAGGGCTTACTGTTGTTGGCTGGATCTAAGATGATGCCAAAGGGCAGAGAGGTGTTAGTGTTTGACCTGAACAGATTGATATGATTAGTGCATACCAAGCCTCTTGTTGAATTTTGGGGGACCCTCATGGTTTTATTTTGGTTCTCTCTTTCATCTGTGCTCTTCATCTGCTGGGGACACACTGAGGTATACTGGAACTTGCATCCCTGGTTGGGAACTCAGGATTCTTGCTGAGCGGTCTGTTGACCACAGATGTGTTGAAGTCATTTATTGCTTCCTTGCCCAAGGGCTGAGGGACTCATGTTTATTATTTTTATTCCCCTTGCCTGCTGGAGACTGAAGTACTGCCCACTGTCAGAGACACTTCTCCTTTAGGGAATTAGGGCAAGAAATGAGGGCACTGGGTAAGAATGAGTATTTTAGAATGATCATAGTTGGGAAGATGTTATTCACAATAAAGGAAATGGATAATTTTCCTCTTGATTCTGTTGTTGTTGTGTGACTCTTTGCAACCCCATGAACTGCATGCAGCATGCCAGGTTTCCCTGTCCATCACTCTCTCCCTGAGTTTGTTCAGATTCACGTCCACTGAGTCAGTGATACCATCCAACCATCTTATCCTCTGCCAACCCCACTTTCCTCTTGCCATCCATCTTTCCTAGGATCAGGGCCTTTTCCATTGAGTTGACTGTTTACTTCAGGTGGCTAAATTATTGCAGCTTCAGCATCAGTCCTTCAAATCAATGTTCAGGCTTGATTTCCTTTAGGCTTGACTCGTTTGATTCCCTTGCTGTCCAAGAGAATCTCCTGAGTCTTCTTCAGCACCACCATTTAAAAGCATCAGTTCTTTGGTGCTCAGCTTTCTTTCTGGTCCAGCTCTCATATCCATACATGACTCCTGGAAAAACCATAGTTTTGACTACACGGACCTTTGTTGGCAAAGCAATGTCTCTGCTTTTTAATACACTGTCTAGGTTTGTCATAGCTTTTCTTCCAAGGAACAATTGCCTTTTAATTTCATGGCTGTAGTTACCATCCGCAGTGATTCTGGAGCCCATGAAAAGAAAATCTGTCACTGTTTCTGCTTTTCCCTTTCTATCGGCCATGAAGTGATGGCACTGGATGCCATGATCTTAGCTTTTTAATGTTGAGTTTTAAGTGAGCTTTTTCACTCTCCTTTTTCACCCTCATCAGGAGGCTCTTTAGTTACTTAATTCTATAAAATCTAACAGATATGTGTTGCTAACTTTGTTCCTTTGTGCTTTTGTTAGAGGATACTGGAACTTGCATCCCTGGTTGGGAACTCAGGATTCTTGCTGAGCGTCTGTTGACCACAGATGTGTTGAAGTCATTTATTGCTTCCTTGCCCAAGGGCTGAGGGACTCATGTTTATTATTTTTATTCCCCTTGCCTGCTGGAGACTGAAGTACTGCCCACTGTCAGAGACACTTCTCCTTTAGGGAATTAGGGCAAGAAATGAGGGCACTGGGTAAGAATGAGTATTTTAGAATGATCATAGTTGGGAAGATGTTATTCACAATAAAGGAAATGGATAATTTTCCTCTTGATTCTGTTGTTGTTGTGTGACTCTTTGCAACCCCATGAACTGCATGCAGCATGCCAGGTTTCCCTGTCCATCACTCTCTCCCTGAGTTTGTTCAGATTCACGTCCACTGAGTCAGTGATACCATCCAACCATCTTATCCTCTGCCAACCCCACTTTCCTCTTGCCATCCATCTTTCCTAGGATCAGGGCCTTTTCCATTGAGTTGACTGTTTACTTCAGGTGGCTAAATTATTGCAGCTTCAGCATCAGTCCTTCAAATCAATGTTCAGGCTTGATTTCCTTTAGGCTTGACTCGTTTGATTCCCTTGCTGTCCAAGAGAATCTCCTGAGTCTTCTTCAGCACCACCATTTAAAAGCATCAGTTCTTTGGTGCTCAGCTTTCTTTCTGGTCCAGCTCTCATATCCATACATGACTCCTGGAAAAACCATAGTTTTGACTACACGGACCTTTGTTGGCAAAGCAATGTCTCTGCTTTTTAATACACTGTCTAGGTTTGTCATAGCTTTTCTTCCAAGGAACAATTGCCTTTTAATTTCATGGCTGTAGTTACCATCCGCAGTGATTCTGGAGCCCATGAAAAGAAAATCTGTCACTGTTTCTGCTTTTCCCTTTCTATCGGCCATGAAGTGATGGCACTGGATGCCATGATCTTAGCTTTTTAATGTTGAGTTTTAAGTGAGCTTTTTCACTCTCCTTTTTCACCCTCATCAGGAGGCTCTTTAGTTACTTAATTCTATAAAATCTAACAGATATGTGTTGCTAACTTTGTTCCTTTGTGCTTTTGTTAGAGGATTGTGGAGAGGTATGTATTCTTTTTTTTTTCCTTTGGCCATGCCACACAGCATGCAGGATCTTGGTTCCTCACTAGGAACCCACACCCCCTATAGTGGCAGCGCAGAGTCTTAGCCACTGGTCCACCAGGGGAAGTCCTCCCTAGTCTTACATGATAGCTTTATTACAAAGGTTTTATCTTACCAAATTTCCAAGAACCAAAAATTATCTAAAATGAGCAACTAAAGACATAGATTTTTATTTGGATCAACAACCGAACAGTAAACAGAGATTTTTACCCTTTAGTCTCTACATGACCCTGTGATTTATAGGAATCTTTGAGACTTTTGGCAAGGAATAATGGTGGGTGGACAATTTATAGTATAGCAATTGGGTTTGGCCATAAAATATTTATTTTTTATAAAAATAGAGGTTTTTAACAACACATTTTTTAGAACTAAACAGTCCATATGTTTTTCTTAAAATGCTCCTTTGGAGCTATCTCTGAACATAACACTTCTTTAAATTTTGAAACTGATTGGTGTCATTTCAGGGGGGTTCTGAAGAGCTCTAGGACCTTAGTCCTTTATGTCTTGGTGCAAAGAAGAATTCAGCAAGAACGAAGTGGCAGATAAAAAGTGACTTATTAGAATAGGACACTTATAAACCAGCAGGCAAGAAATGCCATGTCCCAAGAAGTTACTGGGCTACAGTTGTATAATCAAAGGAACAGTGGAGAGGAGGAGAAGACCTTCGTTGTCTTTCTTGAGTAGGCATCATGTTTTCATCATTAGCTCTTCCTCCAGGTTAAGCCGGGAACCTTTCTTGTCCCTGCGTGGTCAAGCTAGTTCTACAAATTACTGGGTTTTTTAAATGTGTCAAGAGAGCATATCCTAGGGATCATTAGCTTACTGAGCTCACTGGGCATGCTGTGGGTCTGATGCCACCATTGTCTTACTGTTTTAGGGTATGTCCCATGCTTCTGTTCCATGGTTTTGTTGCTATGAAAGCCTGCTTGGTTTTGTGTTTAAGCATACCTGCTTTCTTGAGTATTCATTAACTTATGGGGATCTCTCATATTTTTCTACTTACAATCCCCTAGTGGGATTGACTGTTTAATCACCTATTTTGTCTCTTCTTCTGTTCCTGTCAATAGGTATACATGTATACATTCTTTTCTTTAGATTCCCTTCTGATTTATGTCACCACGGAGCACTGAGTAGATGAACCTGGTATTTAAACTGGAATTCATTTCAGTCACTCAGTCGTGCCTGACTCTGCCACGCCATGGACTGAAGCATGCCATCCCCCCCTATCCTTTACTATCTCCAAGAGCTCGCTCAAACTCATCTCCGTTGTTTCAGCATTGCCATCCAATCATCTCGACCTCTGTCATCCACTTCTCCTTTTGCCTTGTAGTTTTCCCAACATCAGGTTCTTTTCTAATGAGTTGTCTCTTCGCATCAGGTAGTCAAAGTATTGGAGCTTCAGCTTCAGCATCATTCCTTCCAATGAACATTCAGGGTTGATTTCCTTTAGGATTGACTGGTTTGATTTCCCTGCTGTCCAACTGGTTTGATCTCCTTGCAGCCCAACTGAAATTGAATTGGGCACAACAAAGAACAAAGGCAATGTTCTAGAAGTTCATTGTATGATCTGGTTCCTCCAGAGCAAGTCAAGGAAACAAGGCAAGATTCAAGTCCAAAATAGTTAATAAACAACAAAAGATTTTTTCTCCTGCAATATGGAAGACCTGCGTTTAATCTCTGAGTTGGGAAGATCCCCTGGAATAGGGCATGGCAACCCACTCCAGTATTCTTGCCTGGAAAATCCCCATAGACAGAGGAGCCTGGTGGGCTGCGGCCCATTAGCACAAAGTGTCGAACACAACTGAGTGACTAAGCATAGTCCTGGGGTTTCAGCTAGGTGTGGACAAAGGAATTGGGGGCCATGAAACTATCAATCACTGCAGCTGCCCCCTGTAATGCACTTTAAGGAGAATTCAGGGTGAAAAAACAAAACGAGCAAGATACTGGACCTGGATAGTAAAGATTCATATCAAAGAAATGATTTCAGTAACTCCAGACTCAGACTCGGGGCATCTTCCCACACAAAGAAAAGTGCTGAAACTATTAACTTGACATATCTGTTTTTGGTGATTAGCAGTAATCCTCTAATTAGTATAGTTTTTTTCATTGTTAATGGTTGTTGTTTTTGTTTTAGCAAAAACTCCTATATATTCTGACTCCTCCCTTACCTCTTTGGACCAGTTATTCAGAGCTATCTGAGAGACTGTGCTCTGGGCTGTAGTCCTCAGAAAGTCCACCAAATAAAACATAATTCTCAAGTCTTAGGTTGTGCTTTTTTTTTTTTTTTAAAGTCAACATAGGTTTCTCTGCTGAGTAGCTATGTGAGCCTTCACAAGTCACGTCAGTCTTTCAGAGCTTCAGTCCCTCCACCTTACATAGAAAAGACAATGAACAAACATTCATCGAGTGCCTACTTTTTGCCAGGCACTGTTAAAACTATTGGGGAATGAGTGATTAATTCAATTTCATGAAATTAAAGTCCAGAAGAAACGGGAGAAATTTCTGTAATTAGTAAGATCATATATGTTAGAAAAGTTTAAATACTGTAGAAGGTAAATACCTAAATCAATTTCGCCCCTGTAGTGCTAGTGATTTTGTGATAGGTGTTTATAAATTTTCAATTAATGAGCATTGTACATGTTATTGTTACCAGTTTCATTTACTTCACACACATGGAAATGACTTTTAGGGCATAGTTATTTCTTTCCTACTGCCACGGGGTTTTGTTTTGTTTTTTTTTTTTAATTATTTATTTATTTGGCTGCTCTGGGTCTTAGTTGCAGCATGTGGGATATAGTTCCCTGATCAGAGCTTGAACCCAGGCTCCACTGCATTGGGAACACAGAGTCTTAACCACTGGACCATCAGGAAAGTCCCTGCCACAGTGCTTTTGAGTAGGTGGTCATTGTGTAGAATTGGTGATTTCAAACAGGAAAGAGAGGGAGAAATAAAACTGAGTCAAAGAAGAAAGTGAAATACAAAGAAAAAATTATATAGGAAGGATTGTATCTGCTTCTTATTTTTTGCATGCAGGAAAAATTGGACCTGGATAGTAAAGATTCATATCAAAGAAATGATTTCAGTAACTCCAGACTCAGACTCGGGGCATCTTCCCACACAAAGAAAAGTGCTGAAACTATTAACTTGACATATCTGTTTTTGGTGATTAGCAGTAATCCTCTAATTAGTATAGTTTTTTTCATTGTTAATGGTTGTTGTTTTGTTTTAGCAAAACTCCTATATATTCTGACTCCTCCCTTACCTCTTTGGACCAGTTATTCAGAGCTATCTGAGAGACTGTGCTCTGGGCTGTAGTCCTCAGAAAGTCCACCAAATAAAACATAATTCTCAAGTCTTAGGTTGTGCTTTTTTTTTTTTTTTAAAGTCAACATAGGTTTCTCTGCTGAGTAGCTATGTGAGCCTTCACAAGTCACGTCAGTCTTTCAGAGCTTCAGTCCCTCCACCTTACATAGAAAAGACAATGAACAAACATTCATCGAGTGCCTACTTTTTGCCAGGCACTGTTAAAACTATTGGGGAATGAGTGATTAATTCAATTTCATGAAATTAAAGTCCAGAAGAAACGGGAGAAATTTCTGTAATTAGTAAGATCATATATGTTAGAAAAGTTTAAATACTGTAGAAGGTAAATACCTAAATCAATTTCGCCCCTGTAGTGCTAGTGATTTTGTGATAGGTGTTTATAAATTTTCAATTAATGAGCATTGTACATGTTATTGTTACCAGTTTCATTTACTTCACACACATGGAAATGACTTTTAGGGCATAGTTATTTCTTTCCTACTGCCACGGGGTTTTGTTTTGTTTGCTTTAATTATTTATTTATTTGGCTGCTCTGGGTCTTAGTTGCAGCATGTGGGATATAGTTCCCTGATCAGAGCTTGAACCCAGGCTCCACTGCATTGGGAACACAGAGTCTTAACCACTGGACCATCAGGAAAGTCCCTGCCACAGTGCTTTTGAGTAGGTGGTCATTGTGTAGAATTGGTGATTTCAAACAGGAAAGAGAGGGAGAAATAAAACTGAGTCAAAGAAGAAAGTGAAATACAAAGAAAAAATTATATAGGAAGGATTGTATCTGCTTCTTATTTTTTGCATGCAGGAAAAATGGCAGTGGTGTGCTCTGCTGGTATTTCAGCACCTTACTTGATCATGATAGACAAGAAAACTGTTCAAGTTGATGTTATACCTTGAAGTTTAAATGAATATGGTGAAATAACAAAGTGCTATTTTCTGTTTTGAACCAAATTTTCAGTGCCCTATAGGACTCTCCAGTGAAGTCATCAAAGAGGAACAACTGCCCAAGAAGTGGTACCCTCTTAAGCAGATCATGGCATTGAGGATTAGCCATGTAAGTACGTCTGTGGGCTTAACGGACCTGTCTTGTAGTGGTGCTTCCTCCTTCTTCACTGAAAGGTTCGGAATTGCCGTGTCTTCCTGATATTGCCTAGCACAGTATTCTTCAGAGCCTTGGAGATCCAGTTGTAATGGATTTACCCCTTCAAACTTGGATATGTGCCAAATCTGATCAGTGCTTTTCTATGACTGTCAGGGACTTAGCCTAATAATAATATTTCAAAACATAACTTGGGCCCTCTCACTGTCACTAGAACAAATTTTCCAATAACAGATTAACTGAGAGAAAAAAGGCCCTATTTGCTTTAAAAATAGGAAACTTCCAGGTAAAAATGAAATAAAATGGTTTTATAAAAGTTCTTCCAGACCATTCTTTAATTGAGACCAAAATTGCATATAGGCATTTAAAGTACTCATTTCCCTCATGTCCAATATTATCATTCTGCTTTTTTCTCCCTGATTTTAATGCATTTATTGAACATGAGAGCTTTGAATATAATCATGCAAATGTAAGCATCAAAACATAAATTACCAAAATCATAAAAAAAAAAATTCAGCAGGCAGATGACCTCTTTGAAAAAAAGGAACAATACTAGCTAATAAAGCTGCCAAGTGGATATGAGAAATTCACTGCTTTCTGCAAATCTAAGAAGAGAAAGGGCATTTTAAATTATTCATTACACTTAAGCTCAGGAAAAAATAAATTAAGGGCATCTCATTTTATGAGACTTTAATTCAATTTATATGCTGTCCTTCTCTACTACCTTTCCCATGAGGCCGGTTTAACTATAGATCTGTGTAAAACATAGCAGCTTTCTCCCTACCATTAGTGTTCCTTCCTGCCACAGACATATCCCCTATATTTGGGCTAGTGACATCAGATTCATTTCAATTCAGGGCCACGGCTCTTGTTATGAAAGACAGACATACACAGAATGATGTCTACCTTCGGAAAAGATGCTGGTGACACAGCTGTGTTTCTGTTTGGATAGATCCTGTACAACATTATAGTAAATGAATTGAATGGATTCATGGAAATGATGTGTATTTGTTAAATGCATGAATGATGCAGAAATGGGAGGATCAGAGGGCATAATAGATGACAGAATCGAATGTCAGAAAGATCTTGACAAGCTGGAAATATGAGCTAAAATTAGCAAGGTGATGCATTTTTATCTAGCAAGGATATCTATGAAGTTCTTGACTCAGGGTGAAAAAATCAATTTCATATATTATTAATTGCATATATAATATAAACAGTTTGGGGAAACCTTGATACGTGGTAGATTATGTTAAAGCAACAACAACAACCACAGCAGTATCACAAAAGAAGCCTGAAGTTTTAGTTGACTTGAAGTTTAATATGAGTCTGTAGCTGTAAGCCTACTGCCATGAAACTCAATTTTGTAAAGTGTGATGATGCTATATAGCAAAGTAGACTTTGGGATATGAAATACATTCTAGAAATGCTTCAGTAGGAAGTTCTTGCATTCCTTTTGGCATGTGACCTCCTGGACTGCACATATTCCATATTTGCGGGAATAAGCTAGAAGTACTGAATAAAAAAAAATATTAAGAAATTAGCAACAGAAGCCTGTTTCCAGGGTTTGTGTAGATACACATTTGATAAATAGGAGAGAATTGCATTAAAACCAGAAATACCTATGCAGTGATCATTTTAAACCATGTCTTTCCATAGGTTTGTCCTTAGTAGGAACATATAGGTATTTTAATACACATAGGGAAATAGTATTTGGACATTCTCATATACTGTTGGAAGAATCAAAATTGATATAGGCAATTCATACATATTCTTTAAATTTTTCATTGCATATGTTTTTGAACAAGTAATTTTATTTCCATTAAAATTTTCTATAGAAATGCTCAGATATGAGCAAAGATTTATGTATAAAGGTGTTTTCCCTGCATTTTTGTAATAGTAAGACATTGAGAAATATCTAAAAGTTCATTCATAGGGAAATGGCTTAGAATTTTTAATAATTCATTGTATATAAATACTGTGGAATACTGTGTGTCTGCTAAAAAGAATGAGGCACACTGACAAGAATGTCTATGAAAAAAGCATGTCACAAATATATTAAAATTGGTCCTATGAAGTCAGTTCCTCATGTGTTTAAATGTTGCTTTTTGTTACCTCTTTGAGTATGTGTGTGGAGAGGGAGTAGTGACAAAATTTTCCACTTGAGGTGATAAACAGATGAAATCCTACAGTTCCAACTACTTCATGAACCACTATTGCATTGGCTTTACTTGTTTATGTCCAGAGGACAGAGCTATCATAAGAAAAATGTAAAAAAAAAGAAGAAAAGAGCCAGGGAGGGGATTCCAGGCAGTCAGGTTTATTTATACTGGGCTTAGGTAGGAGCCACCACGAGGGATCTGGCTACATAGACATGACCAAGAGAGAGAGACAAGCAGTGGGAGAGCGAGGGGGTCAGAGAGAGAATGAGGTCCAAGAGAGAGAGAGGTCATGAGGCTGAGGGGTCCAAAAAGGAAATCCAGGAAGAAGGGAAGGGAGAGAGAGCATTGGCGCTGGGTGCGGGGGAGAGTGGGGGAATGGAATTGAATTTAAGTATCTGGGTGTAGCCAAGGGAGGGGCTGGTGCTGACCTCAGTCTGCAGGTAGGAAAGCTGTGTGTCTGCAGAGGTTCTGGCAGGAAGAGACTGCAGGGAGGGCAGGGTTAAACCAGCTTTTGCAGTCTTCACCTCCATCAGCTATTATAGAAGAAATCTTCGGGAGGAAGTTACAAAGAAAAAAGAGATAAAATTTGTGATACTAAAAGGAGAAATTCTCAATTGCTAAATGAAATAAATAGGTAACTTCCACATTAATAAATCACTGTTGCTCACCTTAACTCATGGTATCTTTTCCTCATTATACTTTCTTCAATAAAAAGGAAGAAATGTCATAATCTTCATCTGATGAATCAGTCCCTGACTGAATTTAGTGTTCTGAGCATGTAAAGGTCCTGCTCAAAAGAACTTGATCTTGTCTCTTCTTTCCCCACTTTCCCTCTCCACTCATATGGTTTGGCCTTATCTGGGTGGCTCTATCTTTTTTTCTCTGTTTGAGTGCCTGTTCTTGTTCATAGAAGTGGGACCAGGATTTAACATGAAAACTGGGTGCTGCCTTTTGTCTAATTGAAATCAGAAACAAAAGCGTTGATTGTAGGGTTATGAAATCTAGACAGCCACTCAACCTGCCTTAATTCTGTATTCTAAGTATCTCTCCTCCAGACCAAAGAAAGATGGAGTCTGATAGGCGGTCTAGAAAATCTTGTAGAAGTACTCTACTTTGAGGTTTGAGGCCAAAGCCCCACTAAATAATAAAAGATTTATTTTCTGTGCCTCTATGTATCTTCCTTGGGAAGGTGATAGGGAAGATCTTGCTGAGCTAGTTAGGAAGAATTGAAATAATTCTGGGACCCTGGTCCAGCACCACTGTAATACTACTCCCTAATGGGACGACAGTCATTTCTGTTCCCAACAAATATTGACAGGAATATTGATAAGAAATGTCTTCTGTTGGGACAGAGAGGTTAGAATAGAGGCCTTATATGAAACCTCTTATGAAGTTTTCCATTTGTGTAAGACTTTTGTATTATCTTCACAGATCATAGATATTAGTGATATTAAGGTTGTAAAATAGAGGGAGGAATAAAAATGTAAATGCTTATCTGTAAAAACATGCATCTTAAAATGTATTTTGGTATGTCTCGATGTTTCACAAAGCAAATTGCAAATGACTTCTATGTGTTGAGGAAGTCTGAGAAGATAAATATCAGACAAATCTCAAATATGTTTCAAAACCATTCTGTCAAAAGGATGGCAACCTAATGTCCAGAGCAGTAAACAAAACATTAATTCATCTCCCTTCTGTGATTTTCCTTTCTTCCCTTTTCCCATGTAAAAGAGCAACTGCAGTATCTGCGTATTTCTTAAATTTTATTGGCATTTTCTAACCTTTACCATTGCGTCTTTATCTTCCTTTTGGCCCTGTTTCCATTTTATAGAGACATCAGGCTATCAAAATCTCCAGACAGGAAAGATGGGGATGGCCAGATCTCCTGAAACAATGCTAATAGAATTACCATCCCTTTTTTTAACCCTTTGGACATGCCAAGCACTGATTTACAACTGCTCACCCCTGCAGGGCCTTTGTAAAGAAATCACCCGGATGGTGTGAAACAACCTGAATCCTGCAGGATTCAGGGCCCTGGGCAGCAGGAATGTCATACAGGCTGGAGTGCCCGCAGGACAAGGTGTGGACTATCCATGAAGAAAGGAAAAAAGGGAAAAATAGTGGAGCTCAAACTTGAAGCCTGTATCTTAGATTCTTTAAGGGTGAAGCTGTGCAAAAGAATAGTAACCTGCATTTATGAAAAGTCAGGTTTAATGGGAACTGAATAAATGACTTATCAAGTCAATATCTGAAAGTAAAAATAGGATTATACACATATGAATACATATATTATGCACAATAAGTATATGTACACATTCTTTCTTTTTAAAGGCAGTTTTCAAAATATAACATATTTTAGAGAAATGATTGGCAAACTTTTCCTAAAAAGGGACAGATATGTTTTCAGTTTTGCAGGTTACACCATTAAACTGTTCATCTCTATTAGTGTAGCTCAAAAGCAGCCATAAACAATATGTGAATAAATATATGACTGAGTTCAAGTAACTTTTTTATTTATCGACACTAATGTTTGAATATTGCAATTTTCATGTCATCAGATAGTATTCTCCTTTTCATTTTGTTCAACCACTTAAAAATGTAAGAGCCATTTCTAGCTGGCAGACTGTACAAAAAGCAAGTGGTGTGTTGGATATGGCCCACAGGTCAGTTTGCTGATCCTTGGTTTAAGAGGGTTAAGGTCCATGAGATAAAATAAAACTTTATGATGTCTAAAATTTGAAGGTATTTTAGATTTGAGGAAATATCCTAATACTTGACACTATGCACTCATCTAATGGGTGTGGCTATTTTAAAGTGCTAAAATAATTACAAGTTAGCTCTGTATACATTTTGTCTCCTCTGTAGTTTGTTACACAGCTTATTTGTCATGTTCTGCCAAGTTATCAGCAAGTTTAACTGTATTTTTAAACTGTTCTGTACCAAATAAGCAGCATCTCTATTTGACTTTTAATAATATGTATTGAAAATAACTATATAATAACTGGTTATCAGATCTAAATTACTGAAGATTCTCTGGTGGTCCAGTGGTTAGGACTCTAAGCTCTCACTGCTGAGGGCCCAGGTTTTATCTTTGGTTGGGGAACTAAAGTCCCACAGGCCGCAGGATGCAGCCAAAAAAAAAAAAAAAAAAAAAACTAAGTTAACTAAATAAAGCTAAAAACAAATCCAAGTCATATTCTTATCATATACATGTCATCACACTCAACTTTCCATTTGTTGAAGTATTCTGTTTATCTACAGATCATTCAGCCAAAATTATCTTCACTATAACAATCTCATTGTTAAGAGTTTTAAAGTGAAAACAAACATTGGAAGAATTTTAAGGTATGTATATTAGATTAATTCTTCCAATGTTCGTTTTCACTTTAAAACTCTATCAGTGAAATAGTTATATTAATATATCCCCCCAAATTCAAAGAAGAAAAGGGTTGGACATAAGTCTTTGTCTAGAAAAGAAAGCAAGCAAATGTAAAAGAAAACTTTAAAATTGTCCTACTGTTGTAACTCAAGCAATTTGTGTTCACTCTTCCTCTGCTTTTTTTTTTTCTTTCCTTAGTGCATTAGCTATCTTGTATTAGCTATCTATTGTTACACAACGTATACATGTAATGACTTAAAACAACATATATTTATTATCTCATAGTCTTGGTGGGTCAGGAGTCTGGTCACAGCTTATCTGGTTTCTCTGCTTGTAGTCATCGAAGGTTGCAATCAAGGTGTCAGGTGGCCTGTGTTCTCATCTGGTGCTTGGCATCCTCTTCCAAATTCATGTGGCTGTTGCCAGAATTCAGTTCCTTGTAGTTCCATGTGATGTAGCACTGAGGTTTTTGCTTTCTTGCAGGCTGTTGGCTGGAGGTCACTCTCAACTACTTGAGGCCCTTGCAGTTCCTTGCTAGGCATACTTAAAACATAGCAGCTTACTTTTTTGGGGTGGCAGGAGACTTTTTTGCTCCATTGTGTTAAGAGGAAGTCTGGAACCACTATCATTTCATCTTTGCCATATTCTGTTGGCTAGGAGCAAGTCATAGGTTCTGGCTGACTTGAAGGGAAGGGGATTTTACAAAGTTGACTCATTGAAAGCTTTCTGTAGTTGACAGTATAACCAAAGAAATGTGAAAATTGCTAGCAGAGCATCAAAATCCAACATAGTATCCATTGGATTTGACAATATGCAATCAGTTTCTTGGATTATTCAATGTGAAGTCTGGAGGTATATAGATCAAAGCCCACTTAAATCTCCTCATTCAATAACAACTGGTTTCAGTTAGGCCAGTTCATACCAATCTTCTCTTAATAATAATAATAATATAATGCAATTTTGCAGTTTCATCCCTGTTTTATCAAATACTGTATCTTGGCTTTTGGCTAAAGGGATCTCAAAAGAGAATGCATAACTCCCTTTGCTCAACATTTTTTCTGCATTTTACAGAGCCCCATAAAAATAATCTTGTTTAAACCTTCCTTAAGAACACAATTGTAAAGAGCAGAAAGAGAACTGAAATTTAAGACAGTTGACTTCTAAGGGACAAGACTGATTTTCAATGCACTGTTCCTTATTCTTGGCCATATATGTATGTATGTATTTTGTTAAGTATTTTCATTTTAGTAGTCTATATAGGAGTTGCCAACTGTTTTATTTGGCTCTTTATAAGGAATTAGTGTGTTTTTCTAGAAACTCGGTATTTTGAATTTCCATTTTAAAATACCTAATCACTTAACTGAATAAATTAGATGTATCATAGTGATACTATCAAAGGGTCTAAAATGAAATCAGTAGTCTCTCCATCCATTGCACTCGAATTCCACCCTGTAATGTAGCCATTGTTTGGAATGTGCTTTCCTTCATCCTTTTTCTTTCTTTTATGTACATGTATTAAGAACAAATATACCCTTATATGGTTAGGGATTTAGAAAATAGATTTTATGAAAAAACACATTATTGTGCATGTTTTAAAAAAAATTCTATGTCAAGGACATCCTTTCAAGTCAATACATCTGGATCTGCCATATTTAATATAATAGAACATATAATACTGCTAGAGTATTTCAGAGTACTACTGTGAAGTGACTAGTCACTTACCCACTGATGCATATTCATATATTGTCCAATTTGTTATTAACAGTGTTTGAATAATGAACATTTTTGGTTTATATGGACGCAGTGGAGTAACACTGTTTTCTATATTTGTAATGTTAAATTGTGGGAGGCTTCTCTCCTTTTCCCTGATCTGACTTTGCTTTCTCTCTCCTTTCACTTTCTGGGACCTCTTATACTTTTTAGATTAGTTTCTGGGTACATTTTGCAACCCCTTATATCTGTCATCTACCAGTCACAGCTGAGTTTTAGGACATACTTTGGAATTATTTGTTGCTAGGTACTTTCAGTCATTTAACTTTTTCTCTTTGTTTTTCATATTTCCTGTCTTGCCAGCTGCTTACAGTACCACTAGCATGGGTTCAGGAACCAGGGTTTTCATTCATAGCAGCTAAAAGGGTATGTGCTTGATGTGTCTAGCATTAATATCAAAGCTGGGTATAGACTGTTTTTAACTAAAACAACTAATTAAAATAAGGTCCGCCCCTTTCACTTGATCTTAGATACTGTTGGTTCTGTCACATTATGGGATGCTTTGAAAAATGTAAGTACTTGGCTAGTGGTTTTATTCTGCTACAGTTTTCTTCAACCACATTTTACCTTTTAAAAAATGTTTCTTATTCTCCATCAGATTTTAAGAAGTTGAGAGCCTAACAAATATTGTGTAAGATTATGGCACTAGAAAACATAAGGACTGAGGACAAATTAACAAACCGATGTATCATAGTGATACTATCAAAGGGTCTAAAATGAAATCAGTAGTCTCTCCATCCATTGCACTCGAATTCCACCCTGTAATGTAGCCATTGTTTGGAATGTGCTTTCCTTCATCCTTTTTCTTTCTTTTATGTACATGTATTAAGAACAAATATACCCTTATATGGTTAGGGATTTAGAAAATAGATTTTATGAAAAAACACATTATTGTGCATGTTTTAAAAAAAATTCTATGTCAAGGACATCCTTTCAAGTCAATACATCTGGATCTGCCATATTTAATATAATAGAACATATAATACTGCTAGAGTATTTCAGAGTACTACTGTGAAGTGACTAGTCACTTACCCACTGATGCATATTCATATATTGTCCAATTTGTTATTAACAGTGTTTGAATAATGAACATTTTTGGTTTATATGGACGCAGTGGAGTAACACTGTTTTCTATATTTGTAATGTTAAATTGTGGGAGGCTTCTCTCCTTTTCCCTGATCTGACTTTGCTTTCTCTCTCCTTTCACTTTCTGGGACCTCTTATACTTTTTAGATTAGTTTCTGGGTACATTTTGCAACCCCTTATATCTGTCATCTACCAGTCACAGCTGAGTTTTAGGACATACTTTGGAATTATTTGTTGCTAGGTACTTTCAGTCATTTAACTTTTTCTCTTTGTTTTTCATATTTCCTGTCTTGCCAGCTGCTTACAGTACCACTAGCATGGGTTCAGGAACCAGGGTTTTTCATTCATAGCAGCTAAAAGGGGTATGTGCTTGATGTGTCTAGCATTAATATCAAAGCTGGGTATAGACTGTTTTTAACTAAAACAACTAATTAAAATAAGGTCCGCCCCTTTCACTTGATCTTAGATACTGTTGGTTCTGTCACATTATGGGATGCTTTGAAAAATGTAAGTACTTGGCTAGTGGTTTTATTCTGCTACAGTTTTCTTCAACCACATTTTACCTTTTAAAAAATGTTTCTTATTCTCCATCAGATTTTAAGAAGTTGAGGAGCCTAACAAATATTGTGTAAGATTATGGCACTAGAAAACATAAGGACTGAGGAACTTGAGAAAATTAACAAAATCTTACACAGGATAAATGCTTCCCATGTCCCTTCCTGAATCTACTTTCTGTGAAATTTCTTGATGTAATCAAATAAGTATTCAGACCTAGTAAATCTATAGGAATTTCCAGTAAGACAAATACCATTGAATCCCATTCATTCTAGTTCATGCCACATAATTACTAATGTATATTTTGAACGTCAGATTGTGTGTGAAACATGAGAACTGAATTATATTTTTCTCTTCCAGTAATGACTGGTAAAAGATCAAAGGGCTCAGACTTGGGCTCTAGTCAGAGCTATTTACTACCCATGTGATCTCGGTCAAATCATTTAACCTCTTTTGGCCTTTGGTTTCTTAATATATAAATTGAAAGGGAGGGGAATAGGTTCTCTAAAGAATTTTCTAACTCTGAAAGTACATGACCCGTAAATTCCATTGTGGATAGAATCTCATTAAACTTGAACAAGTGATGTCCTTTAAAATGAAAATGTCTTGGCATGATTGCCATTGTAATGTGCAAATGTTCTGAAATTAAATCAATAAAACGAAATCCTTGCTGTTTCATATGCATGGTTATATTGCATGCTGTTAAACAGCTGCTCTATTCTATCATGGTTGTGGTCCTTCAGTTCTGGTTGAAATGGCTGCTGTGTGTATACAGAGAAATAAGGCTAATGCACGATTCAGCACCTTTATAAATCAAAGATTCTATTGCAGGCACAAAATAGCCCAACAATAGCTATTCTGTTACACTTCAATGGCGTTAGAGGAGAATACATCAAAAGGGTATGTGGGCTTGATGTGTCTAGCATTAATATCAAAGCTGGGTATAGACTGTTTTTAACTAAAACAACTAATTAAAATAAGGTCCGCCCCTTTCACTTGATCTTAGATACTGTTGGTTCTGTCACATTATGGGATGCTTTGAAAAATGTAAGTACTTGGCTAGTGGTTTTATTCTGCTACAGTTTTCTTCAACCACATTTTACCTTTTAAAAAATGTTTCTTATTCTCCATCAGATTTTAAGAAGTTGAGGAGCCTAACAAATATTGTGTAAGATTATGGCACTAGAAAACATAAGGACTGAGGAACTTGAGAAAATTAACAAAATCTTACACAGGATAAATGCTTCCCATGTCCCTTCCTGAATCTACTTTCTGTGAAATTTCTTGATGTAATCAAATAAGTATTCAGACCTAGTAAATCTATAGGAATTTCCAGTAAGACAAATACCATTGAATCCCATTCATTCTAGTTCATGCCACATAATTACTAATGTATATTTTGAACGTCAGATTGTGTGTGAAACATGAGAACTGAATTATATTTTTCTCTTCCAGTAATGACTGGTAAAAGATCAAAGGGCTCAGACTTGGGCTCTAGTCAGAGCTATTTACTACCCATGTGATCTCGGTCAAATCATTTAACCTCTTTTGGCCTTTGGTTTCTTAATATATAAATTGAAAGGGAGGGGAATAGGTTCTCTAAAGAATTTTCTAACTCTGAAAGTACATGACCCGTAAATTCCATTGTGGATAGAATCTCATTAAACTTGAACAAGTGATGTCCTTTAAAATGAAAATGTCTTGGCATGATTGCCATTGTAATGTGCAAATGTTCTGAAATTAAATCAATAAAACGAAATCCTTGCTGTTTCATATGCATGGTTATATTGCATGCTGTTAAACAGCTGCTCTATTCTATCATGGTTGTGGTCCTTCAGTTCTGGTTGAAATGGCTGCTGTGTGTATACAGAGAAATAAGGCTAATGCACGATTCAGCACCTTTATAAATCAAAGATTCTATTGCAGGCACAAAATAGCCCAACAATAGCTATTCTGTTACACTTCAATGGCGTTAGAGGAGAATACATCAAGTGGAGAACATAGGTCCTCCTTTTTTATTCTGCAATACAATAAAAAGGCTATGTAGGTTTTAGCAGTTACTTCTGTCCAGTTGTTAGTGCATTGACACCTATGCTGACATTGTTCAAGATGTCCCTCTGTTTTTTCAGAATATCAATTTTCTTCTTTTCTTTGGTGAAGGAACAGCTTGTACTATACAGAGTACACAGGATCATTTTTTTTCAGTCTAGCTCAGTTGGAATTTTACTTCCTGAAAGCTAAGAGGGAACAACTGCATAAAATAATTAAGAGAATAATTTGTGTATATATGTATATGTATACATATATATGTGTGTCTTTTTGTTTTTGTATACAGAATTATTTGATTTGATAAAATCATTGTATTTAATATAACATTTTATGTGTGAAATGATCTTTTTTTTTTTAAACTTTTATTTTACTTTTAACTTTTACAGAGTTTTGTTGTTTACAGATATGTATGTTCCCAGATTAGTCATGTGTATATCCCCCCCTTTCCACCCTTTGAAATGATCTTAAAGGTGTTATTGTTATGCATTCTGTCCCTGCTCTTCTGGTTATACTCTAAGGGCCAGGCCTATGTTTTATCTTATGAAGAAGACTTATACTTAATGCTTAATGTTTCCTATGCTATTTTAAGAGGACATGCTTGCAACTATCACTAAAATTGCTATTTAAAAATCAACAACAATTGTAGACCCTACATACAGTAGGTTGAATAATTCATGTCACCCCAGTCGCAAAAATTTATTTGGTATAGGCAATCAATTAATTGTATAATAGACACGATATTAATAAACAATTTAATATAGGAAACCTATAGTCAAATAACTAAGATCATGGCATCTGGTCCCATCAGTTCATGGCAAATACATGGGCAAACAATGGAAACAGTGACAGACTTTATTTTCTTGAACTCCAAAATCACTGCTTATGGTGACTGCAGTCATGAAATTAAAAGATGCTTTCTCCTTGGAAGAAAAGCTATAACAAAACTAGACAGTGTATTCAAAAGCAGAGACATTACTTTGCCCACAAAGGTCTGTAGAGTCAAAGGTACGATTTTTCCAGTAGTCATGTAAGGATGTGAGAGTTGGACCATAAAGAAGGCTGAGGCCTGAAGAATTGATGCCTTGAATTGTGGTGTTGGAGAAGACTCCTGAGAGTCCCTTAGACTGCAAGGAGATCAAACCAGTCAGTCCTAAATGAAATCAACCCTGAATATTCTTTCAGGACTGATGCTGAAATTGAAGCTCTAGTACTTTGGCCACCTGATGTGAAGAGATGCCTCACTGGAAAAGACCCTGATGTTGGGAAAAATAGAAAGCAGGAGAGGGGGACGACAAAGGATGAACTGGTTTTGAGGGTATCACCAATGCAATGGACATGAGTTTGAGCAAGCTCCAGGAGATGGTGAAGGACAGGGAAACCTAGTGTGCTGCAGTCCATGGGGTCGCAAAGTCAAACATGACTGACTGACTGAACTGAACTGATAGGAAACCTGCTCATCACAGATAAGAACATCACATACTAAACAACAGCAACTATGGAAATATGTGATAAAAATCCTACCTTATAACATTTCAAAATATATAAAGGTATAAATAGAAATGACAAGGATAATCCCAATGTGTTGAAATTGTTAGGATACAGGAACGTTTGAGAATGAGGCAGTGAGGAAGGAGGTGGTGGTGGGGGTTTAGTCACTAAATTATGTCCAATTCTTTTGTGACTCCTAGATCTCCCACTAGGCTCCTCTGTCCATGGGATTTCCCAGCCAAGAATATTGAAGTAGGTTGCCATAGAAGAGATGGGGGTAAAAATAGGTATTCTCAAAACCGTAAGTCCCAGCAGGGCATAAGTCTGGCTCTTATCTTGATGATCTCATTAAAATCCTATGATTTTGAATGTAGCCACCTCCATTCTATAAAGCAATTTAATGAGAAAATAGTGTTTCCTTGATAACTTGTTGGAGTATGTATACTCTGTAAAGGTATAAACTTGTGTGCTTCCATGGTTTTTTTTTTTTTTTTTCTCTTCTACAGTTAGTAGTATTCATGAATATAGCAACTATTTACTTTCTATGAACAGCAACATGATCAACTCTGTTCTTATTATGAGAAAGTTAAATAAGGGTTTAATGTCACCTTTGAAACTGAAACTTACAAACACACCTATCATCATATGGTGCATTTCTGTATAATAATATGTTAAAAGAATGCACTTGGCTAATAGAAGCTACACTGTTAAAAGTTACATAAAATTAACCTGACATATTAAAATAGTCCCCAAGTATCTTTTCTAAACAATATTTCATAAAACAGATAGGTATGAAATAACTAGTAATTTAAACCTAGAGTTGACCTCAGTTTTATTTTTATAGTGAAATAAATTTATTTCTGAAACCAAAAGAAATGACACATTTATACACCCTCAGTGAAGTAAAATCAATCCTACAGGTCATTGCTTGACTTTGCAGGTTAAAATTGCTTTCAAAACTTATTATTAGCACGGATACATCAGAGGTTTCTGCCTCTGTTAACATCAAGGTGAGGTTTCATTTCTTACAACGACTTGCTACCTTTCAAAATACAGTTATAAGTACAGGCACTTAGAGCAGACTTGATTTTCCTAAATTGAAAGAGATTGAACTCATTGTCATTACCTTGTCTCAAAGGCAGATTTTCAGAATTTACAAGTTATGGAAAAATATTGGAAGAATTGATAGATAAATAAATCACTGGCACATTTAAGAACAAAAATGTTCTTGCAGTGGGTTGCTGTATTTATGGTTGGTTCGTTTTACCTTTGATACAATCTTCTTAATTTAGATCTCCCTCAAGCTGAAGAATAGATGAGGGAATCCACTTCTGTCATTTCATTTTACTGCCAAATCTATATTCTAATTTTTTTCCATATGCTGTTTTCCAAATGTCATGAGATTAGAACGCTGTTTGTTTTTTTCTCAATTTTAAGTGTTTCTCCATATGAAAAATATACTAGATTATGTGTGTGTATACCCAGTGTATCTCCAAGGGAAACAATAGCAAAAATATCACACCATTCAACAAGTTTAAAATCTAATAGAATTACTTCTAATATAGTGTAATCCTTAATGCTGGGTTGAGCAAAGTATGTTTAGTTCACCATTATTTTTTCATTCCTTGTTTTGATCTGTTTTTTATTTATGCGTGCATTGAATCAAGAAACTACATGATACAATTTATACATTCTGGAATACATAGAGTACTGTTATCAACTCAAATCAGTGCTTATATGTTGTCAGAGTGTGTACTGCCTATTAACAGAGTGATAAAGATTATATATTATTCTTGAAGTAGCATCTTTAACAGTTAGAGTTAGGTTTGTTTTTCATCCAAAATAATTTCAGCACTCCCTGCGATTCTTTAACCGAATATGTTCCTTTAAACAGCACTTAAGAAGTTATTCTCCTTAAATAGGACATTTTATTTCATTAAAGAAACTAACTTTTGCTCCTCAGAAATTTGCAACTGAACTTTGAGGAGTAGTATATACAAAATTTTCTTTAAAAGGATATGTGTGCTTTACATTTAATTTTTTGACTTTAATTGTATTTTTTCAATTTAAGAAATTCATATTTGAGCTGCACATCATAAAGCTGAAAAATTAGTTGAAATTATCTAATGGATTTGAATTTAAATAGAGAATCTAAGAAAAAGTCAGATCTCAATGTTCTGTGTTGGGAAGGGATTATATTAATGACTTGTAACAAATTGTGATTGCCAAACAGACATCTAGAAAATAAATGATAGGTGAGAAGTATTACTTCAGGCAGATTTCAGATTAATTGGAAAAATATTGGAAGAATTGATAGATAAATAAATCACTGGCACATTTAAGAACAAAAATGTTCTTGCAGTGGGTTGCTGTATTTATGGTTGGTTCGTTTTACCTTTGATACAATCTTCTTAATTTAGATCTCCCTCAAGCTGAAGAATAGATGAGGGAATCCACTTCTGTCATTTCATTTTACTGCCAAATCTATATTCTAATTTTTTTCCATATGCTGTTTTCCAAATGTCATGAGATTAGAACGCTGTTTGTTTTTTTCTCAATTTTAAGTGTTTCTCCATATGAAAAATATACTAGATTATGTGTGTGTATACCCAGTGTATCTCCAAGGGAAACAATAGCAAAAATATCACACCATTCAACAAGTTTAAAATCTAATAGAATTACTTCTAATATAGTGTAATCCTTAATGCTGGGTTGAGCAAAGTATGTTTAGTTCACCATTATTTTTTCATTCCTTGTTTTGATCTGTTTTTTATTTATGCGTGCATTGAATCAAGAAACTACATGATACAATTTATACATTCTGGAATACATAGAGTACTGTTATCAACTCAAATCAGTGCTTATATGTTGTCAGAGTGTGTACTGCCTATTAACAGAGTGATAAAGATTATATATTATTCTTGAAGTAGCATCTTTAACAGTTAGAGTTAGGTTTGTTTTTCATCCAAAATAATTTCAGCACTCCCTGCGATTCTTTAACCGAATATGTTCCTTTAAACAGCACTTAAGAAGTTATTCTCCTTAAATAGGACATTTTATTTCATTAAAGAAACTAACTTTTGCTCCTCAGAAATTTGCAACTGAACTTTGAGGAGTAGTATATACAAAATTTTCTTTAAAAGGATATGTGTGCTTTACATTTAATTTTTTGACTTTAATTGTATTTTTTCAATTTAAGAAATTCATATTTGAGCTGCACATCATAAAGCTGAAAAATTAGTTGAAATTATCTAATGGATTTGAATTTAAATAGAGAATCTAAGAAAAAGTCAGATCTCAATGTTCTGTGTTGGGAAGGGATTATATTAATGACTTGTAACAAATTGTGATTGCCAAACAGACATCTAGAAAATTGAGAAACTGAGATCAGGTGAGAAGAAGCTAGCAGAAACATTGGGAAAATATTTCATTAGAAGTTTTGATGCCTGCTGATCATGAAAAAAAATTCTCTGGTATTTGAAATTCCCAACAAATGTCAATTGGGAATTCTGAAATCGTTTTTTTCCCACCACATTTTCTGTATCTGTACTTATTCAGTGATTCATATTCAACTTCTTTGAATTCCAGAGTTCTTTACAAACAACTGATGTCTGTCTAGGGTGACTGCCTGTGTTTGCAAATACTGCTTAGTGCAGAGTGCCCAAAACCATATGCTCTGGTGCTGAGCTGCATTCATTAGGATACACACACTGGTGGTGCATCCTGCCTCTGTCACAAGGGTAATTGCTTCCTCTGGAACATGCCTTAACACCACTCCTCTGACTCAGTTCTGAAAGAGATCCACATTCTAATCCCTGGAACCTGTAATGCTACCTTACATAGTGGGGTAAAAGGTCTTTGCAGATGTGGTTAAGGTAGGGATTCTGAGATGAGATTATCCTGATTATCTAGGTAATGCAATCACATGTAAATTTATGAGAGAGAGGCAGAGGAAAACTGGACAGATTCAAGAGAGGAGAAAATGAGGTGACCATGGAGGTAGCAACTAGAGTTTGCAGACACATGACAAAGAATGCCGGCTACCACCAGAAGCTGAAAGAGGCAAAGAACAGGTTCTCCATTAGAGACTCTGGAGGTAACATTACTCTGGCGACACATTGATTTCAGCCCAGTGAAACTGATACAAGATTTCAGGCTTCCAGAACTGTGAGAGAACAAATTTCAAAACAAGCCAAGTTTATGATAATTTGTTACAACAGCCACATAAAACTAACACAATGGCAGACGTGTTACATTTTTGAAGACAGATGTTCACTCTATCTCTATGTCAGCTACTGCACAGTTTCTTTTTTTTTTTTTTTTTTTAATTTTATTTATTTATTTTAGGCTGTGTTGGGTCTTCAATACTGTGTGGGCTTTTCTCTAGTTGTAGTGAGCGGGGGCTACTCTCCACGTGCCGTGTGTGGGCTTCTCATTGTGGTGGCTTCTCTTGTTTTGGAACATAGGCTCAAGGATACGTGGGTTCATTAGTTGTGGCACATGGCCTTAGTTGCTCCAGCATGTGGGATCTTCCTGTACCAGGGATTGAACCCATGTCCCCTGCATTGGCATGCAGATTCTTTACCATTGAGCCACCAGGGAAGCTCTTGCACGGTTTCTTGACTGTCCTTACATCCCATTTTATTTCTCTTCACTGTCAGCTGATGAATATAACATCTATTTTACCAATAAAGGCACATGTTCAGATAAGTTTCTCAATGTCTGCCCTCCAATTTATCCATAATCTGCATGACCATTAATCATTTGCTACTCTTGGAAGTTTTAATCCAGCACCTGTGCTCTTGACCCAATTTCCTCATATATCCTCCTTGCTTTTTTTTTTTTTTTTCAGGCTTCTTTTTTTTAAATTAATTAATTTATTTATTTTTATTTATTTATTTTTTTTACATGTATGTTCCCAGATCATTCATATGCATATCCCTGGACCTTCCCCCCACCCAGTTCCCCCCCTCCCATCCCTCCAGACCATCACTCCAAGTGGTTGTAGGTACTCCTATTCCCCTAGCACAATGGCAATAGCTATCTTTTCCACACATGACAGTATAGGCTTCCATGTTACTCCCTCCATGCCTCCCTCCCACTGTTCGGTCTCCACAATGTCTTTATGTCTATTCTGTTTTTCCATGAGTTCACTGCGTATGTTATCATGACCGTCTTACTAGATCCCATATATATGAGTTAGTATACTATACTTGTCTTTCTCTTTTTGACTTACTTCACTTTTTATGATAGGTTCTAGAGCCAGCCACCTCATTAGGACTGAGTCTTCTGCATTTCTTTTAATAGCTGAGTAGTATTCCATTGTATATATGTACCAGATCTTTTGTATCCATTCGTTCGTCGATGGGCATCTCGGTTGCTTCCATGTTCTGGCTATTGTATAGAGAGCTGCAATGAACATTGGGGTACAGGTGCCTCTTTCAGTTTTGATTTCATCAGGATATAGGCCTAATAGTGTGATTGCTGGGTCATAGGGTGTTTCTATTTTTAGTTTTTTAAGGAATCTCCATATTGTCTTCCATAGAGGTTGTATTAATTTACATTCTCACCAGCAATGCAAGAGGGTTCCCTTTTCTCCACACTCTCTCCAGCACTTGTTGTCTGTCGATTTGTTGATGATGGCCATTCTGACAGGTGTGAGGTGGTATCTCATTGTGGTTTTAATTTGCATTTCTCTGATAATAAGCGAGGTTGAGCATCGTTTCATGTATTTTTGGGCCATCTGTATGTCCTCTTTGGAGAGGCGTCTCTTTAGATCTTTTTCCCATTTTTTGATTGGGCTGCTCATTTTCCCTGTGTTGAGTTGTCTGAGTTGCTTGTAGATTTTGGAGATTAATTCTTTGTCTGTTGTTTCATTTGCTATGATTTTCTCCCATTCTGTGGGGTGTCTGTTCAACTTTTTTGTGATTTCTTTTGCTGTACAAAAGCTTTTAAGTTTCATGAGGTCCCACGTGTTGGCTTTTCTTTTCAGTTCCACTATTTTAGTAGGTGGGTCAGAGAAGATCTTGCTTTGATTGATGTCCTTGAGGGTTTTGCCTATATTCTCCTCTAAGAGTTTGATGGTTTTTGGTCTTACATTTAGGTCTTTAATCCATTTTGAGTTGATATTAGTGTATGGGGTCATGGAATGTTCCAACTTCATTTTTTTGCATGTAGCTGTCCAATTTTCCCAGCACCATTTGTTGAAGAGGCTGTCTTTGTCCCATTTTATAGTTTCTCCTCCTTTGTCAAAAATAAGGTACCCATAGGTGCGTGGGTTGATCTCTGGGTTCTCAATCTTGTTCCATTGATCTATAGTTCTGTTTTTGTGCCAGTACCATACTGTCTTGATAACTGTTGCTTTGTAGTAGAGTCTGAAGTTAGGGAGGCTGATGCCTCCAGCTCCATTCTTCTTCCTCAGGATTGCTTTGGCTATTCGAGGTCTTCTGTGTTTCCATATGAACTGTGTTATTATTTGGTCTAGTTCTGTGAAAAATGTCAATGGTAGTTGAATAGGTATTGCATTGAATCTGTAGATGATATTTGGTAGTATGGTCATTTTCACAATATTGATTCTTCCGATCCAGGAACATGGAATATCTCTCCATCTGTTTAAGTCATCTTTAATGTCTCTCATGAGTGTCTTGTAATTTTCTGTGTACAATTCTTTTGTTTTTTTGGGCAGGTTTATTCCTAGATATTTGATTCGTTTTGTTGCAATGGTGAAGGGGATTGCCTCTTTGATTTCATTTTCTGATTTTTCATTGTTTGTGTATAGGAATGCCAGTGACTTCTGTGTGTTGACTTTGTATCCTGCAACATTGCTGAATTCATTGATTAGCTCTAGTAGCTTTGTAACCGTGTCTTTGGGATTTTCTATGTATAATATCATGTTGTCTGCAAAAAGAGAGAGCTTGACTTCTTCCTTTCCAATCTGGATTCCTTTGATTTCTTTCTCTTCTCTTATTGCTGTTGCTAGGACTTCCAGGACTATGTTGAATAGTAGTGGTGAAAGTGGGCACCCCTGTCTTGTTCCTGATCTTAGAGGGAATGCTTTCAGTTTTTCACCATTAACAATAATGTTCGCCGTAGACTTGTCATATATGGCTTTTACTATGTTGAGATAGGTTCCTTCTATGCCCATTTTCTGAAGAGTTTTTATCATAAATGGATGTTGTACTTTGTCGAAGGCTTTTTCTGCATCTATTGAAATGATCATGTGATTTTGTCTTTCAACTTGTTGATATGGTGTATCACATTGATTGATTTGCGGATGTTGAAGAAGCCTTGCATGCCTGGGATGAACCCGACTTGATCATGATGTATGAGTTTTTTGATGTGTCGTTGAATTCTGTTTGCTAGGATTTTGTTGAGGATCTTGGCATCTAAGTTCATCAGTTCCTCCTTGCTTTTTAAAAAAGTTATTTTTAACTGGAAGATAATTACTTTTCCTCCTTGCCCCCCCCCTTTTTAAATTTTTGGCCTCTTTTATTGCTTTTTTATTTATTTATTTTCACCCATCTTTATACTTTGGCCTGCATGGACTTCCCATTGCAGTGGCCTGCCTTGCTGCAGAAGACTGGCTCTGGGCGCTTGCACTCCAGAGCACCCGCTCCCAACCAGACACACTGGTCCAGCCGCTCCATGACACATGCAATCTTCCTGGGCTAGGGATCGAACCTGTGCCGCTTGCAATGCAAGGCAGACTCTTTGCCCACTGGACCACCAGAAAAACCCTCCTTCTTGCTTTCTGATAATACTTGATCATTCAAAAAGTTTTCCCACCTCTCCAGCTTTCTGTTCCCTCTATAACTGGTAACTATATTGACATACACGCACAAATATACTCAAAGAGCCTTTGACATTTAAATCTTCCATATATATATATATGGATAGGTAGACACAAAAGTATTTTCACTCTTTTCTAAGAATTTTATTTTTTATTAAATTACATGATATAGATAGGTAGGTAGGTAAGAGTTATTTATATAGTGTGAAGCCTTGGCAGTCAGCTTTTTTTTTTTTTTTTTAAGTGCAAGTGCCTGACTTAAGTTTTATGGAGGTATCCACTTCAAAGAGGCATTCCCTTCAATGATGGCCATCTCAGATAAACACACTGGCTAGCCACAGGACTAAGAGGCTGCAGGTTGCTTACTGCTACATCCCCCATTCCCACCCCCTTCCCTTTGCACCGCCCACCCCTTTTTAGAGGTCTTGGTTGAGTTCAATAACCAGTCATTTGGACCAACTGTTTTCTCTCTTCCTCTGCTTTAAACTCCCACTCTTACATTTTATTATTTTAAAATATTTATTTATTTATTTATTTATTGCCTGTGCTGGGTCTTTGTTGCTCTGTGACCTTTTCTCTAGTTGCAACAAGCAAGGGCTACTCTCTAGTTATGGTGTGAATGCTTCTCACTGCAGTGGCCTGTCTTGTTGTGGAGCATTGACTCTAAGCACGTGGGCTTCAGTATTTGTAGCTCCCAGGCTCTGGAGCACAGGCTCAGTAGTTGTGGCACACGGGCTTAACTGCTCTGCAGTATGTGGTACCTTCCCAGGTCAGTGATTGAACCTGTGCCTTCTGCACTGACAGGCAGCTTCTTTACCACTGAGCCTCCAGCCACAGTACTGGCTATTAGGTTTCAAACTGGTATACAGAACAATATGTATACACACACAGAATATTCAAATAATTCATTATGGCTTATTTAAAATGAGGAGGAAAACTAAGAACCGGCCCTCCCAGCTTAGCCCTGCAGGTATCATGTAGCATGACACTGAAAAGTAAAAAAGAAAATCCCCCTCACTCCCACCATATGCCTCATAACTCTCAGCCCCCTCCCTGTGGCCTTGAGGGATTTAGGGAGGTGACATGACTTAGCTCATATTCCTCCATTCCAGATAACTCTTTTTGTAGCTAACCTTGCTTAACGGTGTAACAGCCTTATCAGTTAGGTATAAAAAGGACCCAGGACAAGGCCCATTCACTCAGCCTGTGGAGGCAACTCTGCTGAGCCGGCAACGGTGTCAGGTTGTTCTCATTCTGCATGTCTGAGTGTCACTTGTCATCTCTTCCCATTACCACTGCTCCCGTCTTCTGTAAGAAAAAACCCTCTCCTTTTCAACTCCTGTGTTCCACTCTTAGAAGTGATCATTTTCAAGTCTTGTAGCTGTATTCTTTTCATATGTGATATACTGTGAAACAGTACATAAGTATATATTGGTCTGTGCCCTCGTTTCCTGGCATTGAGCTCATAAAGCCCTTGAAATTTCCTAAGTGACAAGAACTAGGGCATCTTCTTTTCTAATATTTGGTCTTTGACCACAGTTTATGACATAGAGCTCTCAAATCTCTAGGAATTTCCTCGGTGACAGGCGTGTTTCAGTTCTAAGGAGCTAATTCTTTGTGTACTCCTAGATAGCTTCAGGAGGGGACTGGTCACCAAAAAGACCAAAGCCATGATCAGACGCTTTGAACTTGGAGACCTACCCCCCATCATCCTGGAAGAGGAGAGAAGCTGGAGATTGAGTTCACGATCGATTGTGTCACATGATGAAACCTACATATAAATTCCAAAAATATGGGGCTTGGGAGCTTCTGGGTTTGTGGACACATCTACATGACAGGAGAGTGGCCCAGACCAATTACACAGGAACAGAGAAGCCTCTTTGCTGAAGACCTAGTCCTGTGCCTTTCTTAATCTGATTGTGCATTCATCTCATTTAAAATATCCTTTGTAACGAACTGACAATAGTAAGTAAAACCGTTTTCCTTGGTTCTGTGAGCCATTCCAACACATTATCAATATCAAGAAGGGAGTCATGGGAATCTCTAATTTGTAGCCAAAGTCAAAAGTGTCAGTAACCTGGGGACCTACTGGTTGTAATTGGCCTTTGAAGGGAGGGGCAGTCTTGTGGGACCTACCGCAATTAATTCCATTGCAGGACACTCAGCTGGTATTGGGGAGTTGGTCCATGTGGGGGAAATCTCACATATATGCTATCAGAAGTAGTGTGTGTGAGTAAAGGTCAACAGTGTGCTTTTTCCCTAGATATAGACTTTTACAGCTATTTCTTGATTTTTCAGTTGTACCACATGCTCTCAACTTTCAGTTCAGAAATTGAGCTACTGCTGATCAACCTCTATTTGCTCCTCTACAGCCAATCTCTGCCTCTCTCTGCTCTGTTCCATGCCCTGGGAGGATGACCTCCATGGACTAGATCGCCAGAGCCCCCTTGAGCTTTGCTTTAGCATTTGCATTTTTCCACTGACAGGTAATGGTCAGCAGCAGAGGAAAGTCAGGTGTCTATTTGCCCTCCCTGATGATCCTTCCCAGCCAGATTACACTTTAATAGTGGCTGTGTTGCCCTATTGATGGCCACAGCTCCACTGGGGGGCCCTTTGCCAGAGTTTTGTCCTCTGGTTCCAGTAACCCTGCTTTCTCCCTTGCCTTCCTTTATAAGGCTGGCAATAGCTTCCTGCTATTGTTAGACTATGGGTGCATCACTGCTTCTGTTGGGTTCCTTAATCCTCCTTTTAACTCTATGAATAATCATTTCATTAAATTTTCTTAGTAAGCTGTTTTCTACAAAAACCATAACTAAAGAATATTTGGCTCCCCTATTTCTTACTCACATACTTCTCCTCCTCCCATTCTTTCAGCATTGTTAGTTACAAGGTAGGATATAACCAGACAAAGTAGGATTAAGAAAAAAGTACTTTAAAGCAGTATTTAAACAGAAGGAGTTGAATTCAGGGACTGGCTATTCCACTGATGGATTTCTTGAGAACCCCCAATGAGGGGGAAGTGGGGCAACAGGGAGATTAGCATTAGCATGAAGCTGTTACCATCCCTAGGCTATAGGGACAAAGCTAAGGTGATTTTACCGGTGTCCAGGGCCCAAGATCACTTGGTAAATGTTGGAGCCATGGCGGGACTCTCTGAAAGGACTCGAGCCAAGAAGTGCAGACATTGCTAGAGAAGCCAGATGAAGCACAGAGGGAGTAGAAGAAATCTGGATTCCTGCTGTTCGGTCTCCCTTAAGTGCTTCCTGCTGGCTGAACCTATGTAGAAGCCAGAGGGTAAGAAAACTTGAAAATGTCATTTTCAGGAATTTTACCTCTGAGGTGAAAAATTATCCCAGGGAATTTCTCAGTTGCTTGAAATATTTTATGCAGGCCACCCTTCCATCCAAGCTTTAGCAAACTGTTAGAATTGTAGGGGGAGTAAAGGTCCATGCCCTATATGACTTTACAGCTATTTCTTGATTTTTCAGTTGTACCACATGCTCTCAACTTTCAGTTCAGAAATTGAGCTACTGCTGATCAACCTCTATTTGCTCCTCTACAGCCAATCTCTGCCTCTCTCTGCTCTGTTCCATGCCCTGGGAGGATGACCTCCATGGACTAGATCGCCAGAGCCCCCTTGAGCTTTGCTTTAGCATTTGCATTTTTCCACTGACAGGTAATGGTCAGCAGCAGAGGAAAGTCAGGTGTCTATTTGCCCTCCCTGATGATCCTTCCCAGCCAGATTACACTTTAATAGTGGCTGTGTTGCCCTATTGATGGCCACAGCTCCACTGGGGGGCCCTTTGCCAGAGTTTTGTCCTCTGGTTCCAGTAACCCTGCTTTCTCCCTTGCCTTCCTTTATAAGGCTGGCAATAGCTTCCTGCTATTGTTAGACTATGGGTGCATCACTGCTTCTGTTGGGTTCCTTAATCCTCCTTTTAACTCTATGAATAATCATTTCATTAAATTTTCTTAGTAAGCTGTTTTCTACAAAAACCATAACTAAAGAATATTTGGCTCCCCTATTTCTTACTCACATACTTCTCCTCCTCCCATTCTTTCAGCATTGTTAGTTACAAGGTAGGATATAACCAGACAAAGTAGGATTAAGAAAAAAGTACTTTAAAGCAGTATTTAAACAGAAGGAGTTGAATTCAGGGACTGGCTATTCCACTGATGGATTTCTTGAGAACCCCCAATGAGGGGGAAGTGGGGCAACAGGGAGATTAGCATTAGCATGAAGCTGTTACCATCCCTAGGCTATAGGGACAAAGCTAAGGTGATTTTACCGGTGTCCAGGGCCCAAGATCACTTGGTAAATGTTGGAGCCATGGCGGGACTCTCTGAAAGGACTCGAGCCAAGAAGTGCAGACATTGCTAGAGAAGCCAGATGAAGCACAGAGGGAGTAGAAGAAATCTGGATTCCTGCTGTTCGGTCTCCCTTAAGTGCTTCCTGCTGGCTGAACCTATGTAGAAGCCAGAGGGTAAGAAAACTTGAAAATGTCATTTTCAGGAATTTTACCTCTGAGGTGAAAAATTATCCCAGGGAATTTCTCAGTTGCTTGAAATATTTTATGCAGGCCACCCTTCCATCCAAGCTTTAGCAAACTGTTAGATTCACTTCCAACTGCTTCACCTTGCTATTAAATGCCAAATCTCAGGTATATTAACCATCTCAACAACTTTTACCTGTTTAACACCTTATGTTCTAGTCTTCTGGGTCCAGCAAGCTTAAAATCCATTCCCACATTACTTCCTAATTTCTTGCTTATACCAATTAATAGGAACTTGCAGTTATATTTGATATAGGTGCAGTTTTACCCCCAGATCTTGAAATTCTGTCCCGTACCATACTAGAACATGACCTTTCAAGGGCAACATGGAGGCAATATGAGTAGTGAGGTTTATTGTTGAGGAGCTGCCTTTCTTTTGCAAGGAAACTACCTCTGTGAAGTCTTTAAAGATTCTCTTTTCCTTCTTTTTTGGTTCAAACACATTTTGCATAGGTAGAACCTGCAAACAGCTCTATGTTTACTAACAATTACAGACAGACAATGTTATTACTGTGTTCACACACAGGGAAATACTAGTCCGCAACAAAAATGAGTAACATACAGATACTCCCGACACCAGGAAATAGTCAGAAAACAGTTAATGTTTAATCACAGAAGGTAGGAAAAAAAAGACGACCTCATCATACATTACATGTCTACAAAATCCTATAAAAGACAAACTAGTATGCAATAAAACATATCAACTGTCATATACACGAGGGAGGGACAAGAGGATAAGCTCATGAAGACGTACAAGACAACCTTTGTGGGTAAGGATATGTTGTTTAGTCACTCACTCCACACTTTTGTGACCCCATGGACTGTAGCCCACCAGGCTCCTCTGTCCACGGATTCTCCATGCAAATACTACGGATTCCACCCAGGGATTGCGTCAAAGGCAGAACATTGCTAGAGAGCCAGATGAAGCACAGAGGGAGTAGAAGAAATCTGGATTCCTGCTGTTCGGTCTCCCTTAAGTGCTTCCTGCTGGCTGAACCTATGTAGAAGCCAGAGGGTAAGAAAACTTGAAAATGTCATTTTCAGGAATTTTACCTCTGAGGTGAAAAATTATCCCAGGGAATTTCTCAGTTGCTTGAAATATTTTATGCAGGCCACCCTTCCATCCAAGCTTTAGCAAACTGTTAGATTCACTTCCAACTGCTTCACCTTGCTATTAAATGCCAAATCTCAGGTATATTAACCATCTCAACAACTTTTACCTGTTTAACACCTTATGTTCTAGTCTTCTGGGTCCAGCAAGCTTAAAATCCATTCCCACATTACTTCCTAATTTCTTGCTTATACCAATTAATAGGAACTTGCAGTTATATTTGATATAGGTGCAGTTTTACCCCCAGATCTTGAAATTCTGTCCCGTACCATACTAGAACATGACCTTTCAAGGGCAACATGGAGGCAATATGAGTAGTGAGGTTTATTGTTGAGGAGCTGCCTTTCTTTTGCAAGGAAACTACCTCTGTGAAGTCTTTAAAGATTCTCTTTTCCTTCTTTTTTGGTTCAAACACATTTTGCATAGGTAGAACCTGCAAACAGCTCTATGTTTACTAACAATTACAGACAGACAATGTTATTACTGTGTTCACACACAGGGAAATACTAGTCCGCAACAAAATGAGAAACATACAGATACTCCCGACACCAGGAAATAGTCAGAAAACAGTTAATGTTTAATCACAGAAGGTAGGAAAAAAAAGACGACCTCATCATACATTACATGTCTACAAAATCCTATAAAAGACAAACTAGTATGCAATAAAACATATCAACTGTCATATACACGAGGGAGGGACAAGAGGATAAGCTCATGAAGACGTACAAGACAACCTTTGTGGGTAAGGATATGTTGTTTAGTCACTCACTCCACACTTTTGTGACCCCATGGACTGTAGCCCACCAGGCTCCTCTGTCCACGGGATTCTCCATGCAAAAATACTGGAGTGGGTTGCCGTGCCCTCCTCCAGGGGATCTTCCCCACCCAGGGATTGAATCTGCATCTCCCACGTTAGCAGTTGGATTCTAGAACACTGAACAACCAGGGAACTGTTTCATGGACCAAGTCTTATGCACCATGGAAGGTAGTGGGGTCTTCTGTAGGCTCTTCCCCATTTGCTGAAGATGGAAGACCTGGCTCCACTTTGATGTCTCTGGGGTCAATCAAAGCTTGCCGTCTCATCGGACTTCTCACATTCACTTCCGCTGCAGCCCTTACTGTGGTGTGAGTTTTCTTGTGGGAATGAAGGTAGGAGCTACTAATGAATGCTTTTCCACATTCACTGCACACATAAGGCTTTTCTCCAGTGTGTAGTCGCTTATGAACTTTAACATAGAAATTAAATTTAAACACTTTGTCACACACATCACATTTACCAGGCTTTGCTATGCGCTTGACTTTCTGGCGTTCATCTGGCACTTTTTGATGGCTCAAGGGTCTGCCATAATGGCCCCTTATATAAGGCATTGCCCCTTCGGAGGCCTGCCCATGTGTGTTGCCCTCATACGACCTTCCGCTCCGGTGAACTTCCTGGTGCCCATGAACTTGCTCTATTTCACTGGACTGGTGAAGCCTTTGCCTGGTGTGAAGGGCCTCTTCACGTGCACCACTCCTGCGTCGCTTCTCCCTCTTGTGAGTGGCATGGTGCTGGGCAAATCCAGAGCTGGCAGAGGAGTCTTCCTCACCCATGTTGCAGGTAGAGTCGTTCGGGAACCTATGATATGTGTGGCTACCAGGGTTCGCAGAGGCAGCCTGGCTGCTTTGCCTTTCAGATTTCGTCCCTTCCCTCAGCCACCTCCCTATGAGGTCATCGTTTACGCTGATCCAGAAATTTCTTGCACATGAGATACATGAATATGGCTGCTGCACAGCAGCTATATCTGGTCGCTCAGATATGCGAGCAATGGCTTTCAAGACTGGGTCACACATGTCACAGGGTGGGTTCTTTCCGATGACATTGCCCTCCAGCAGACTGTGCACATTTGATATTCTTATAGGACCACACTGCTCAGAATGGACATCTCTCTTCTCCGCACTGTGGCCATGACTTGGGCCAGGCCTTTCCTGGCTCCCCTCTGCCCTGGCTGTAGCTGACCTGGGCCTGGCAAGAACTGGCCCACTGGCTGCAGCTGTGCAGGGCCTTGCAAGAACCGACCCACTGGCTTCAGCCGTGCCAGGTATGGCCAGAACCGGCCCACTGGCTGCAGCTGTGCAGGCCCTGGCAAGAACTGGCCCACTGGCTGCAGTTGTGCAGGGCCTGGCAAGAACTGGCCCACTGGCTGCAGTTGTGCAGGGCCTCGCAAGAACCGACCCACTGGCTTCAGCCGTGCCAGGTGTGGCAAGAACTAGCTCTAGGGCTGGGGGCATGCCAGGCATGGCCAGAATCAGCCCAGTGGCTGCAGCCATGCAGGGCCTGGCAAGAACTGGCTCACTGGCTGCAGTTGTACAGGGCCTGGCAAGAACCGACCCACTGGCTTCAGACACGCCAGGTGTGGCAAGAACCGGCCCACTGGCTGCAGCTGTGCGGGGCCTGGCAAGAACCGGCCCACTGGCTGTATCTGTGCTAGGTCTGGCGAGAAGAGGATCACTGGCTGCAGCTGTGCTGGGCCTGGAGAGAACCCTGCACTCTCTGTCCTGCTCGAGTGCAGAACGCAAACTGTATCTGCAAGAGTTAAGTCCCATATCCAGGAACAGTGCAAAGCTTTCCACCATCACCTTGAAGTACAGGTGCTTCTGATCGTCACTAAGCATGTCCCACTCCTCTCTGGTAAGTTGGATGAAACCATCCCTGACGTCCAGGATGCTCTTGGGTTGCTCAGCGTCTGCCATTTTCAAAGTACCAAAGTTCTGAGAGAGGGCGTGCCTGTATGGGAACAAGGAAAGGCATGTGGGAAGAGGCCCTGAGAGAGGGCTTGCCGGGTTAGGACTGAGAGGGGGCACACAGGAGTGGGCACCGAAAGGGGGCTTGCCAGGGTAGGGCCTGAGAGGGGGCTTGCCAGGTCAGGCCCCGAGAGGAGGTGTACAGGCATAGGCCCCGAGAGCTTGCTGGGTCTGGGCCCTAGAGGGGGCACGCGGGAGTAGGCACTGAAACGGGGCTTGCCGGGTCAGAGCCTGAGAGAGGGCTTCCCAGGTTAGGCCCCGAGAGGGGGGTGTACGGGTGTAGGTCCCGAGAGCTTGCCTGGTTAGCTCCGAGAGGGGGTGCACGTGAGTAGGCACCGAAAGGGAGCTTGCTGGGTCAGGCCCCGAGAGAGGGCTTCCTGAGTTAGGTCCCGATAGGGGTCGCACGGCAGTAGGAGTTACTGGGGCAGGATGTGAGAGAGGGCTTGCCGGGTCAGGACCCAAGAGGGGTGCATGGGAACAGGGACCGAAAGGGGGCTTGCCAGGGTAGGGCCTGAGAGGGGGCTTGCTGGGTCAGGCCCAAAGAGAGAGCTTCCCGGGTTAGGCCCTGATAGTGGTCGCACAGCGGTAGGAGTTTCTGGGGCAGGGCGTGAGAGAGGGCTTGCTGGGTCAGGACCCAAGAGGGGTTCATGGGAACAGGCACTGAAAGGGAGCTTGCCAGGTCAGGGCATGAGAGACAGCTTTCCAGGTTAGGTCCCGATAGGGGTCACACGGCAGTAGGAGTTGCCAGCTTAGGCACTTAGAGAGGAAATGCTGGGTCAGGACCCAAGAGGGCACATGGGAACAGGCACTGAAAGGGGGCTTGCCGGGGTGGGGCGTGAGAGAAGGCGCGCAGCAGTAGAGCTTGCTGGGTCCGGCTCCCAGAGAGGGCGTGAAGGAGTAAGCACTGAAAGGAGGCTTCCCGAGTTAGGTCCCTATAGGGGTTGGACGGCAGTAGGAATTGCCAGGTTAGGCACTGAGAGAGGGCTTGCCGGGTCAGGACCCAAGAGGGGTGCATGGGAACAGGGACCGAAAGGGGGCTTGCCAGGGTAGGGCCTGAGAGGGGGCTTGCTGGGTCAGGCCCAAAGAGAGAGCTTCCCGGGTTAGGCCCTGATAGTGGTCGCACAGCGGTAGGAGTTTCTGGGGCAGGGCGTGAGAGAGGGCTTGCTGGGTCAGGACCCAAGAGGGGTTCATGGGAACAGGCACTGAAAGGGAGCTTGCCAGGTCAGGGCATGAGAGACAGCTTTCCAGGTTAGGTCCCGATAGGGGTCACACGGCAGTAGGAGTTGCCAGCTTAGGCACTTAGAGAGGAAATGCTGGGTCAGGACCCAAGAGGGCACATGGGAACAGGCACTGAAAGGGGGCTTGCCGGGGTGGGGCGTGAGAGAAGGCGCGCAGCAGTAGAGCTTGCTGGGTCCGGCTCCCAGAGAGGGCGTGAAGGAGTAAGCACTGAAAGGAGGCTTCCCGAGTTAGGTCCCTATAGGGGTTGGACGGCAGTAGGAATTGCCAGGTTAGGCACTGAGAGAGGAATTGCTGAGTCAGGACCCAAGAGTGGGTGCATGGGAGCACGCACTGAAAGGGGGCTTGCCAGGGTGGAGCGTGAGAGAGGGTGCACGACAGTAGGGCTTGCCGAGTCAGGGCCTGAGAGGAGGCACGTGAGAGTAAGCATCATAAGGGGCCTTACCGGGGTAGGCCCTGAGCGAAAACACAGTGGAATAAACCCCGAGAGAGGGCTTGCTGGGTTAAGCCCCCACAGGGTTGGACTGGAGTAGGACTTTCCGCGTTAGGCCCCAAGAGAAGGCACGCAGGAATAGGAGTTGCTGGGTCAGGCCCGAGAGGGGGCGCGCGGCAGTAGGATTTGCCGAGTCATGGCCCGAGAGGGGGAACGCAGCAGTAGTATTTCCGGGTTAGGGCCCGAGAGAAAGCGCACGGCAGTAGGCCTCGCCGGGTCAGGGCCTGAGAGGGGCCGCGCGGCAGTAGTATTTCCGGGTTAGGGCCCGAGAGAAAGCGCGCGGCAGTAGGCCTCGCCGGGTCAGGGCCCGAGAGGGGCCGTGCGGCAGTAGGATTTGCCGAGTCATGGCCCGAGAGGGGGCGCACGGGAGAAGGCCCCGAGTAGGCCCCTGAACAAAGGGACGTCCTCTGCCTCACGGTCAGGGATACAGAGTCTTACTCACACTAGGCCGGAGCCGTGGCAGCACAGTGTCCGCAAAGCCCAGAGGTCTGTGCCGACCGTGGAGGTAGGGCCTGGTTGCGAAACTGCCCTCTGCTCGGGGCGGGGCTGAAGAGCCGGTTGACGAGCGGCTCCTCTCGAGCGAGCTCTCCGGCGCCTGTGACCACGTTTCCGGCTGAGCCGGAAGTAAGACGACCGTGGCTGTGACGATACCCGGATGCTGGAAGTCCCGCCCTGCCGCCAGTGTTGCTCTTTTGTTTCCATTCTGGACACCGCGGTCTTGTTCTGCTTGGTGAGCGGAAAGACGGCTTCCGCCGATTCTTTCCTGTGCTTCTCACTCTTAGGGGTCCCAGTCAGGGCTAAAGTCCGAAAACTGGACATTACCTACTTTCTCTTCTGTATTTTGGCACAAGTTT